>LR738714.1:12400937-12417769 GCA_902687465.1 Secale cereale | reverse complement strand
CCCTCTCACTCGGGGGCTTAGCCGCGGTCCTCCGAGCTGCGTCATAAGTACAACGTGGCTCTGTCCTCCGAGCTCCGCCACAAGTACAACGTAGCTTGGAATCGCCTAAGTTACGAAGATCACTCCGAGTGAAGAGCAACCCTCTCACTCGGGGGCTTAGCTGCGGTCCTCCGAGCTGCATCATAAGTACAACGTGGCTCTGTCCTCCGAGCTCCGCCACAAGTACAACGTAGCTTGGAATCGCCTAAGTTACCAAAACTACTCCGAGTGAAGAGCAACCCTCTCAATCGGAGGCTTAGCTGTGGTCCCTCGGGCTCCTCCACAAACACAACGTTGCCATCAAGACGTCGACTCAAAATCCAAACGATCAAAAGGAGTCGGAAGCAAAGCAAGCAAACGCAAAGGGAATCAAATCCAGATAAAAGCCCCGCAAGATTCGAGCAAGAGTACCTGGGCCACGAGCCCACAAGAGTTTAACGGTTACAGGACCACTCGGCGTTCCGAGGCAAATTGAATCAAAGTATCAAAGTTCATTCACTCCTCAGGGGGAGGCGGACTCGCAGGTGCAACAAACTCGTCCAGGTCGATCCCATCGGCGATGCGGGTGGCAGCTTCCAGGAAAGTTTCCACGAAGGACTGGAACTGGAGCTCCTTCGTATTGGCGACCTTGAGCGCCGCGAGCCTTCTCTCCTTCACTTCCTTGCAGTGCACACGGACCAAGGATATCGCCATGTCAGCTCCACAGCGGACGGATGACTTCTTCCACTCCTGCACTCGACCAGGGATTTCATTAAGTCGAGTCATCAGAGACTCGAGGTCGTTCTCCTGCACGACTCCCCTCCAGAGTGCAGCGTCAATCCGAGCCATCACTGCTTCCAGTCGACCCAGATAGCCCGTGGCAGCAGTAAAGCGGGACTCCAGCCTCAAGATATTCATGGCAGCTTCGTCCTTGACAATAGAATTGGCTAGGTCCAGACCGAGTTCGACCCGCCTAGTCTCTTTGTCGAAGTTGCGGCAGAATTCTACACAACAAGAAACGCGTCGAGTCAGCAAGCAAAATACAAGTCGACCAATCCAACTAAGTCTGAGCCAAAGAGATATACCTTCAAGCACGAGATACCACTTCTTGGTGAGGTCACTCAGATAAGCCTCCAGGTCGTTCTTCTTCTGGAAGAGGCCCTCGTATTTCTCATTCAGGGCATTCTTAGCGCCCTTCAGTCGAGTCACTTCTTGGATGGCCCCGTCGAGAGAACCCTTCAACCTGATGATCTCCGCCTCAAGCATGCCAACGGAAGCCAGCTTCTGCTCCGCTAGTTTAGTTTTTTCCTGAGCCTTCTACTGCGGCGCCGCCAAGTCGAGGTCTTTCTACTCCAAGGCCGCTTTCAGTTGATCTACAAGAGACATCACTAGACAAATGAACATGAGGAAACACAGGACATACTTATCAAAGGTCGGTCGACGAGTTGCTCACGTCAGTTACCAGCTGCTTCGTCCTGCGTCTTCTTCAGGTGGTCCCGAGCCAGCTGCAAGTCGAGATTGAGCTGGATCTGCTTCTTCTCAAGATCCGCAAATTTGGCTCCAAACTCGCAAGATCTCTGCATCAACACAACAAGTCAGAATTCTAAGACTACAGTCGAGTCAAACACTCAACCGCAGTCTCGGGGACTACACTCAGTGGGTGCACTGAGTGTGCCCCCACTGGTTCTCGCCTGGCCAAGATCAGTCTGGCCCGAGCTCAAAAAAAAGAAAGGGGAGGAAAAGTTCTATCCTCAGACCATGGCCGACTACCAGCAGTCGACCACAGTCTCAGGGGCTACACCCAGTGGGTGCACTGAGCATGCCCCCACTGGTTCTCGCCTGGCCAAGATCAGTCTGGCCCGAGCTCGAGAAAAGTGCAAAACAAATAAGAAATTCTAAAGACCACAGTCGACTGACGACCTCAGTCGACCATAGCCTCGGGGAGTACACCCACTGGGTGCACTGAACGTGTCCCCAGTGGCGCTGTCGGACGACCTTCAAACGCTAAAAGCTACAAGACAAGGCACCCAGTGGGTGTGGCATCATCTTACGAACAAAGCGGTGGATTTCTCAAATTCAAGACTACACCAACACACCAAATCAATCAGTCGGAAGAAGCAAACCTGGACATTGGTCTGAAGGATGGAACTAGCATCGTAAGCAGCCATGCTAGCCTTGTACGCCGCCTTCTTCCTCTCCATCATCAGCCCCGCCTGACGAACGGCTTCTTGAGCCGCGCCCACGGGATCCTCCGGGAGACGATAGGTGGAGAAGAGAACGGACGACGGAGCTGGCGCTGGGTTGACGACCAGAGCAGGCGCTGCGTCGACGGCCCCTCCAGCCGACGAAGATGGGCGCACGGTCGACACGGGGACGGCGAAGGTGACCGTGGTCCGGACCACGTCTTCCTGTTGCTGGGCTTCAGGGCCAGAAGGCACCTTCCGACCCTTCCTTCCCGTGCGTCGTCGAGCCACTCCCGAGCGCTCCGCATCGTCGTCATCATCGTCTGGGAGCTCTATGACATGGCGTGGCACTTCAAAAAAGACAATTATGAGGTTCAGTTGACCGTCAGCTCAAACCGACGAAAATCAAAACACGATCTACAACTCGCACCTGCGCGGGACGTAGCAGCATCCGTGGTCTCCTCATCGTCCCAGCCCTTGTTGATATCCATCGAGGTCGCAGAAGCGGCGGCACTGAAAAATTTCCTTGAAGATGAGTCGACGAAGACAGAGTCGACCACCGAAAGGCAGAAGGAAATAAAGTTGAACAACACTTACGTGGAGGCGATTGGGACATCCACCTTGATCTTGGGCAGAGCCTTCCGGGGCTTGGCGGTGGTGACCTTGGGCTGCTTGGGCGCCTTTTCAGATGGGTCAGGAGCCGCCGTGCGAGCCCGCTTTGGCGCCAGGGAGCTGGAGGGACCCGCCCGAGAGCGCACGACCCCTGGGTCGTGCTTCTCCTTGGATCGCTTCTCACCACGGGGAGGTGACTCGACCTCCTCCCCGCTGCTGGAGTCCTCGCTCTCCTCTTCGGTCTCTTCGTCAGACTTCCACTCGGAGACGTCACCCACGCCCTCTTCGCCCGCTTGGACCTGATCCCCATTGGGCACCGAGTACATTTCAGTGTAGATCTGCAGACAAGAAAGATTAGACAAATGTCAGTCGGACTCATCAAGACAACTGCAAACCAAAAACAAGAACATCACTCGGAAGCCAAGGCCAGACCTTGTCAGGAAGATGGTCGGTGTCGAATGGGAGAACCCTTCCGGACCCCCTAGGGTTGTCTTTGTCCCCAGTGATACACTTCAGGCACTGCGCCACATACTTCACGTCTGTTGCCTCTGGGTGGACTCGTGATGAGTCGTTGGTGCCGGAGTACAGCCACATCGGGTGGTCTCGAGCCTGGAGAGGCTGGATCCTCCGCATGAGGTACACCTCAAGCAGGTCCAATCCTATGACCCCTTCGTGGACCAATTGGATGACCCGTTCCACCAGCATGTCCACTTTCGCCCTCTTGGCCTGACTCACAACCAATGAAGGAGGCTGGCTGGTTCGACCAAGAGAGAAGGGAGGAATCCTGGTCGACTGACCAGGAGTCGGACTATCCTTATAATAGAACCAAGTCGACTGCCAGCCCCGAACTGACCCTGGAAGAGTCATAGCAGGAAAGGCGCTCCTATTCCTAAGCTGGATGCCTAGCCCACCGCACGCTTGGAGGACGTGCGTCTTCTCATCACTCGGATGCGCCTTCTTGACAGTTTGCGAGCGACAAGTGAAGATATGCTTGAACAATCCCTAGTGCGGTCGACAGCCGAGGAAGTTCTCACACATCGAGATAAACGCAGCAAGGAAGGCGATGGAGTTGGGCGTGAAGTAATGCAGCTGGGCGCCATAAAAAATCAGGAAGGCGCGAAAGAAAGAGTGCTGGGGCATCGAGAAATCTCGGTCGACGTGAGTCGCGAGGAGGACGCACTCGCCCTCCCGCGGCCGGGGCTCGAGCTCGCCTTCAGGCACCCGTCAGGAGTCGCGGGCGACCAGCCCCTCTTCCTCCAGCTCCTCCATGTCCTCCACCGTGATGGTGGACCTGATCCAATCCCCCTGGATCCAACCAGGAGGAAGCCCGGACCTCGACGATGACCCGCCGCGGCCGGACCGTCTCCCCTTCCACGTCGCCGCCTTCTTCGAGCGCTCCATCACCGCGGTCTTCTCTTTGCCCATGGCACGCGAGCCGGCGTTGGCTGTGGAGAAAGGGGGAAAGAGCAGAGGCACGGCGGAGAGGTGGAGGCGAAAGAGCAGAGAATGGGCGCATAGTGCCTTCGTCTCGGGCTCGGCACATACTTATAGCACCACGGTCGAGTGACTGACTAGTGGCTCCGAGCGATCTTATCAAATCCCGCAATAGGCGTGGGCGCAGTACGTGGCGAAAAAGGCGACACGAAGATCGAGGCGTCCCGAGCATATCCGGTCCGATTGCCGCGGCACGGCCCGTCCCGCGCGCTTCTCCAAATTTTGAAATCTCGCAAAATCCGGCGACCAGAGAACAACCAATCCCGCCGAAAACTGCGCACGCCAACGGCGCTCGGCGCCTCGCGCAAAGTTCAGTCGACGGGCAACACAACGAACACACCCGACGGTTCCAGAAGCGATCAAGGCGACCAAGACGAGACTGAAGAAAACAGCCTAGTCCACAAGCTCAGAGAAGACTACCCCAAGGGCGTCGAACCCGGACCAAGGCTCCCTTCAGGACTCTCTCTCCTGCTCAAGCCTCAATCCATTCGGGGGCTACTGACGAGGTTACAGACCTAGGGTAGGGTCACAGGCCTGACCAAGGTACCCCACCCAAGGTCACTACCCCAGAAGATCAAAAGACGAAACCTACGATGGTTAAGACAGTCGACTGAGACGGTCCAAGAGGACATCCCACTCGACTGAACATCACATACTAGATGACTCAACTTCACTCGACCTATCCAAGGCACTCGACCCCCGAAGGTCAAAGGTCTCTTAGGACAGCAGCGGTCTGGAGTTTACTCACCGTATTGAATGCCTTTATTACTCTTTACTGCACACGTTATCAGTAATGTCCGCCTTAATGTACATTGAACCCTTAGTAAGGTGGAGCGTGGCTGGGGTCCTGGCGCACTATATAAGCCACCCCCTCCTCCTGTACAAGGGTTCACACCCCTGTAACACACACCTATACATACTTCAGTCGACCGCCTCCAGGCACCGAGACGTAGGGCTGTTACTTCCTTCGAGAAGGGCCTGAACTCGTAAAACACATTGTGTACAACTTCACCATAGCTAGGGCCTTGCCTCCTCATTCGTACCCCCTACTTGTACTGTCAGTTATAGAACCACGACAAACTACTCATGGGATAATGTTAAATTCATCATGTTTTCGCACTAGCTACAGCTGCAACGGTACAAGTACCAACTAACCGCATCTCAGCCTATCGCAACTACAGTTGTGTAAGTTCCAGCCCAAACAAACACAACCTTTTAGAGGGAGACTTATTACACTGAAAAATCCTACTGCTAGTTAGAGATCTAAAAAATGTGTCAATTGACTTCATTATTTCGGTCTCTTGAAAACCAATAAAATTGGCATAGTGTCCGAGAATCTACTGCCAAACTTGGCAAATCTTCCCCCCTATACGTCCGCGGACGCATCCGGACGGGCCCGCATATTTCGCTCCCGGCATCCACATATCTCAAATCAGGGCTCTCAAATGCATACACATCGATCATACAAGCCAATGTCGCACGTAAATAACAAATGATGGTACCGAGCATAAGTAGTGTTTACTTAAAATTTATGGGTCCACATGTGCTCTTTGGTTTCCATTGTGGGTCCACATGTGCTCCACAAGATCATTGAGTAGCTGCCTGTGCACCCAATGATCTCGAAGATTCTGATGCATCTGTAGAAAGTTTATAAGTTGAGCTGCATCTTGATCTTCCAGGATTTCAACTTGTCCTCCGGGTGCGTCAAAATCATTGGTTTGGGCTACACCATAACCCTCACCGTCGACAGTCATATTGTGGAAAATAACACAACATGTCATCAACTACCATAGAGTTTGTCATTCCCACATCATTGCAGCATTACACACAATTCCCTAATGAGCTTGAAGCACACCAAATGCCCTCTCCACATTCTTCCTATCTGCTTCCTGCATTATTGCAAAGTGGCTCTGTTTATTGCCTCACGGTTCGGATATGGTATTCACAAACTCTGCCCACTAAGGATAGATACCATTGGCAAGATAGTATCCCATGTTGTACTCTCGGCCGTTGACAGTGTAGTTGCACGGCGGTGATTCCCCATTGCAAAGCCTCCTGAACACCGGAGATCGTTGAAGCACGTTGATATCGTTGTGAGAACCTGGCATTCCAAAGAAAGCATGCCAATTCCATAATTCATGTGATGCCACCGCTTCTAGTATGATGGTGGCCTCTTTGGTGTGACCTTGATACATTCCCCGCAAATCTTTGGGGCAGTTCTTCTACAGCCAATGCATGCAATCAATTGATCCGAGCATTCCTGGGAATCCCCTTGCCTTTCCAATAACCAACAACTTCTCCATGTCATGCACATTTGGTTCTCTGAGATATTCAGGTCCAAACACATCCACCACAATGTGGGCAAAGTTGACAGTAGTCTTCAGGCATGTGCTCTCCCCCATCCCGACCATCTCACCAACGACATCTGCAACAATACCAAGTGCAAGCATCCTCAGAGCAGCCGTGCACTTCTGCTTGGCAGGGAAAAAGAGTTGTCCACAGCAGTCCCTCGTGAGCATGAAGTAGTTGTCGTGTGCCTCCATTCCCTCCACAGTGCGCAAAAATAATGGTTCCCGCATGCAAAAACAACGACGAAAATATGGATCATCCGGGAAAGTAGGCATGGGAGCAAAGTAACCCTTGTGCAACAGCTTTGCTCCGGACACCCTATCCGGGTTGATCACTCTTCACCCTTTGATTGAGCACCTAAAGTTGAGAATATGATCCACTGTCCGGTCCATTTCCTCTTGCAAGCTCATGAGCATGATCATGTCCACTTCTTCATCCGAATACGAGGACTCGAAGAAATCATCTTGAATCATTTGATCAAGCTCCGTTGGTCAATACTCCTCGTTTGACGAAGCATCGGAATCCATCGTTTTCCCTAATAAAATCATAGAAAACCGGGTCAGACAATGTGTAGAACACATCAAGGGCAAAGTGGAGCCAGAGAGTTGCCAGACGTACCGCGATGGCGTCCGGGGCGGCGATGACGGGAGAGAGGACTGCTCTGCCGGAGCTGGCGACACAGAGGCTAGGAATGGCTGCGGAGCGCGCGAGGCGGCGGAGATGCGAGATGGATGGCGAGGAGGAGGAAGAAGAGAGGAGATAGCAAATGGATTCGGCAGGTCTAGGGGGTGGATTTGATGCAATTTACGGTGGGGTCGGGCTGTCGGGTCCGGGCGTGCGTGCCCGGGCGCCCCATGTCCGCGCCATATTTGGGCTGGATTGAGGGGTGCCGGTCAACCCGGACGTATGAGGCCCGTTTAGGTCGAAATTTCACGACCGGATGTATAAGACGGATTTGAGGCACCCGGTTGTAGATGCTTTATCATTCTTTTCTTTCAACATTTTGATGTTTAGACAATTGAAGAACCACCTCGCACTTGACATCAACTACCTGGTGAACTGGTTTCCCGTGCAACAACACCACCATTGATCACCACACGTCTCATGTGTATCCCTAAAACAATCCCTTGAAACAGGATGCATGCATTGATACATGCAGCGTGCACTTGTTCTCTCGATCGATGCTATATGCGTGAGATTTTGCATAATAATTTGTGCATTTCTTTAGATTTTCGCATAACAAGCAAACATTCTCTATCCTAAGTGCACCCCGTTTCACGTACACAAGAAAACAAAGACAATTAGAGCCTTACGACCGGCCCACTCATTTGAATCTAACTGTCAAGATAACATCTAACCCTCAAACAGAAGTACGTGTACCAATTTAATCGTCGGACGAAAACTCTGCCATCTAGCAGACGAAAGTTCGTTCGGCCCGACTAAAAAAAAGTGCGTTAGGCAACCACGTGATTCCACCCCTAATTAGCGATAACCTCTCACCTAATCCCACCACAAAATTAGCGCTAACCCAAATTTAACCCCGCGTCCCAGCTCTCCCCTTAGGCTGCCCGTAATGGGAGTATCATATGTAGTATCATGCATGCCAACTAGGCAATTTGATGAGGTGTCATAGAATTAAATGAAGAAAGAGAGAGTTGAGTATCATATCATGAAACCGTATCATATTAAATGATGTGCTACTATGTGTCATGCATGACAATAAATTAACTATCCTATGATACTATGCACTACGGATGTAGTATCATACACTAATATCATATGCATGATACTAGTGTATGATACTCCCCATTACAATCAGCCTTACCCGCCCGCCGCTACAGGTCGATCTGCTTCCCCGTCCGCTACGGCGCCTCTTCCCCCGCCCATTCCCTCACCTCTTCTCCTCTTTCTTTTACTTATCCGGTCACTCTTGTCGTCTTCACCCCATGCTGGTGGCTTCATGCCTGCCGTCGGTGCGGCAATCGGTGTGTCGAAGGAGGACATGACCTGTACGTTTGTACCAACAAGCTCAGCCAAGGCGTCGTCGAGTCCAACCTCAAGCTCGACGCTGACGACGTCGTCCAGCCCTATCACGGCCAATCACCCCATAAGGTCGCTTGGTCCTCCTCCCAGAAGCTCAGCCGCCCCTGAAGACAAAACATGCATGCCAAGTAATTGATTCGTTCAGTTGTGTATACAGTAACATCCGGTTTACCATAGCAGACGATAGGATCTTCTACGAGGCAAAGAAAATATCATTTACTTATATCTCACGAACACATCTTTAACCAATCAGTCCAGTCGACGCCAACGCCGCAGCGGCTCTGAACTTGGTGGAGACGCGAAAGGAAAGCAGCCTTGCCTTGCGGCTGCGAGGGGGAGGAGCCCTGCAAGGCTGCAACGAGCCGCCACCGCAACCATGACCAGTGCAACGACAAGAAAGGTACTGACTATATGCATTTTTGGACATGTGAATTCAGATGGTAGTAATGATTGATAAGATGATACATCCATGGGTGTCGTAGCTAGATGGTTTCAGAATTCAGAATCTTCATTGCAAGCACCTGCATGAAACGATGTATTTTTGCCCATACGTTGTTCATAAGTGATAATTTGTACTCTGTGGTGATTTACTACTATATTTATGAACTGTCCACCTCACTGCAACGCTCCGACAAACATCCAACGTCTTCGTCAGTTATTAGCGACGGGGTGTGTGGTTGGTGCTTGAGGCAATGGAAGAGCGGCGTCCGTGAGTGCCCTGGCGCATGTCGGATTGCGACTTGGTGGTGTTCTCCGCCTTGGCTGCGCAAATGACGATAGGAGGAGGGTGGGGGTAGATGGTTGGTGGCAATCCATGAGCGATCAGGACGGTCGTGTGCACCCTTTTTTTTGTTATTTTTGCCTTTGGGTCTTTTTCAGGTAAAACATGAACATATGGGGTATGCCTAAGAAGAAATGCATTCACACATATCAGGGTCATTGGCGGAGGATTGATATGCTTGATTGACTCCAGATGGTTGGTGAATTGTTTCCGGTGGGGCTGATAGTTCTGTTAAGATAAGATTTTGATCCAACCTATTAATCGGTACCACAAAAAAATTGCAAGAGAATCTGCTGATTGGTCCAGCCTATAAAGTTGTCGTACAATCAGTTGGTCACAGTAGAACTAATATTGACAAGATGAATAAACACATGCTGTAGCAAAAGAAATCCTTTATATTTCTGGGGTCACTAGCTAGTTGTTTTTGGAAATATCTTGCTAGATCTAGGATTTGACTGCTGGAAAGCTCTTGCATGACTTTCGGCTTCATGAAGGTTGACTGAAATGTTATGATTTTCTTCCCCATGTGTTCTTACTGGCCACATGTTAGATGGTGATAGTACGTTGTACAGCCTGTATAATAACATAGTATATGTTCCTAGATAGCTTTACCCGATATGGGGGATTTATTTATATATCATATAGGTTTGGGCAGTTGTATCTTTTGCTTTCTGTTCTTTCCATAAACTTCCACAGGTTCAGATGATAAGTGTTAAATTTTTAGACCTTGAGACTTTTGGCTTGATTGTATCCTCTGAACCTTAGGTATAATCATACTCCTATTAGATACAGAGAAAACTGTGGTGAATATTTATTCTTAAATATCCTCTCGAATTTCTGTGAGACTGTTGTGAGCGATTGCAGTAAAGATACAGAGAAAACAGACATTTCTCCTTAAATATCCTCTTGAAGTTATGTACTAAAGACTACAAGGGCATGCTTGGTCATTCAGGACTGTAGTTCAGTGTTGCACTTAGGCCGGTTGCTCGGTCGGGTTATGAATATTCAACAACAGAGCGAAAATTAGCAAGGATTACAGATCTTGCTTCCAAAAAAATCTTGACAATATGCTTTGTCACATAATTATCTCTGACATGAAAATGGTTAGCTTTAGCTTGCCTAACTTGTATGTGATGGTTTCTCTCAGCCAAAAGCACCAGCCGAGGTGGACAGATTGCATCTCAAAGTAAGTCGGACAGATACTCGGGCATATAAGGTATGCACTAACAGATTTCACGTGAAAGGACGGAGACGATCTGGTCTCGGACGGCCACACCCAAGCATGGGAAAGCTGCATGTAAGCTGGTGGAGAAGGATGTCGATGATGTGGAGGTTGTTCCTCCGGTGACGCCGAAAGCTGTCCAAGGGAGGAAGAGGGGCCCCTGTGTGACTTAGACCACCAGTGAGCGCTTTCTCATCATGGTTTGTTCATTTGTTTTTTATGCAGTCCATATGCAAATTTGTCCTATTTCAGTACTATTGGCTAGAAATACAGAATTTTTCAGTGTCCAGTCAGGTGTTGCAAGTTCTGCTATCTTCCATATTTTAGCATGATTAGAAACCCAATGCTAACTTCAGAACCAAAAATTTCATAATTTGAGTATCTAAGTTATATGTTGTTGAACTAATGTTCCTTTTTACTGAGAGCTTTTTACAATGGTCATAGTGACCATGTTTTCCCTTTTGTTCTTAATTTATTGAAGGGAGTGAGTGATCCTTACCATTTGCATTTGGTCACCTTGCGCACGCTCTTTCGATGAAGCTGTTTTAAAAAAAAAACAGTTGAAATGCTTTTTTATGACCTTAATTTTTTATTTGATTTCGCATGCACGCCAGACAGTCCATGTTTCCTCTTAGGATGTTTTCAGATTTTTTTTTCAATTTTTGAAAGGAGTGCAAGTAATATGTGTACATTGTGTGTGTTTCAATATCCTTGCGGTTTCAAATACTTAAATTTTTCTAAAATTTCAATATATCAAACAATTTACAAATTACTCGGTTAGTCGTGCGTTGCACGTGCACACTAACTAGTCACTTAATTAAGAATTGTCAACTTAGACCTAGCCGCACTCTTTACTTTACCGGTACACATTAATTTGTTCATCGCGATCTCGAAATTAATCTTTAACGAGGAGCAACAAACTACTTGGTCTGATTGACCGATGAGCATCGAAGGGCAAAATTACAGTCATGCGCGCTTAGACGCATGTTGTTCTCTATTTTGTATTTTTGTCCGCCCAAAATTGAGTCACTTCTCGCTTTTGATAGTATACACGGAACAAAATCCGTGAATCTACATTCTAAAATGTATTTATATGCATCTATGCTTCGTATTAAAATATTGAAAAAACACTTGTACTTTATATTAAATTATTAAAAAAACACTTGTATTTAGAACGGAGTAGTTAGGGATGCTTTGATCTTAGCCGGTTCATGCCATCTTCGTGTCGCGTGCAAGACCCGTGCATTGAACTAACCATGTAACAGACTCATAGGTGGTTGCACCGAGACCCGCCTTGACTATAAATACATGATCAGTGAGCATCTCTAAATCCACCCGACTCACAAGCCAAGCTCACTAATCCAACGTACGTGCTAGGAGTACGTGCTTAACCCTTCCGATCGAAGCCAACTGCAATGGCGTCGTCCAGCAAGGCCTGCGCTGTCGCCGTCCTCCTCCTGCTGTCCGTCGCCGTCGGCGAGGCGAAGCGGAGCATCGCGTCGGAGGCCAACCCAAGGCCGGTGGGGAAGGTCATCGTGACGGAGCCCCCGGTCCCGACGTCGGCGAAGCGGAGCATCGCGTCGGAGGCCAACCCGAGGCCGGTGGCGAAGGTCATCGTGACGGAGCCCCCGGTCCCGACGTCGGCGAAGCGGAGCATCGCGTCGGAGGCCAACCCGAGGCCGGTGGGGAAGGTCATCGTGACGGAGCCCCCGGTCCCGACGTCGGCGAAGCGGAGCATCGCGTCGGAGGCCAACCCGAGGCCGGTGGCGAAGGTCATCGTAACGGAGCCCCCGGTCCCGACGTCGGCGAAGCGGAGCATCGCGTCGGAGGCCAACCCGAGGCCGGTGGCGAAGGTCATCGTGACGGAGCCCCCCGTCCCGACGTCTGCGGAGGTGGACGTGTCGGCGACGTGCATGGGGTCGCTGCTGGAGCTGAGCCCCTGCCTGGCCTTCTTCAGGGACGCGGGCACGTCCAAGGCGCCGGCGGGGTGCTGCAAGGGCCTTGGCACCATCGTCCGGGACCAGGCCGCGTGCCTGTGCCACATCTTCAACCACACCCTGGAGCGTGCCATCGGCGTCGACATCCCCGCCGACCGCGCGCTCGCTCTCATCGGCGACGTCTGCGGCCTCACGCTGCCACAGAACCTCATGAGCAGCTGCGGCGGCGGTGTGCCGCCGCTGTACGTGTGCCCGGCGCCCTCGGCCTGAATCGCCTGATATCTGTCAATCCAGGTGATCAAACCGGCCGTATGATCACTAGGAGCTTCGATCACGTGCAACCTAGAGACAGGCTTCTAACTAAGTCACTGTTTTCTTCTTTATATTTTCGTGCAGGAGGAGATGCGTGAGTGGAAGATGGCAGCCCCTCCTCCAAGTAAGACGAAGAATGCATGCATACGAATGCATCTTGTTACAGATACTCTCCATACTGTAGTAATTGGAGTATGATACACTGTGGTTACGGAAGTATGTACTGTCTCGACGCATAATGATCAATATATAAGAAACAAAATAGTATTATATATTTACTTGTGCTGTCATGGTTTTACCTTATGGGACAGTGCACTTATCTATGTCTTTCAACTCAGCAAGAATTATATGCGGCTTCGTCAAGAAAAGACTAGCATCATCTTTTTCGTTTTTGTCGGGGAAAAGCCACTTCGATCATATGCTTAACTAGGCACCTGTGCTAACATACTAGTGGTTGGGGCGCGCCCTAGGCGCACCTCCTGAGGCGTTCTGGTGCACACTAATCATGCTGGTGTATTTGTTTACGTTTTGAAAGTGCATACAAACAACATTGATTAAAAGTATGATGCATGGAACACAATTGCGTTAGAACATTCATACAACAAAGCAAGCATAGTAGTGTCAAGAACGCTCTTATATTATGAGACGGAGGGAGTAGGTCAGAGTCTTACAAGGTGGATGCCAGGGCACAGCCGACGATTGTAAATCAAAGCCTAACATATCTTTGCTAACTTTAACCACAATACATGTCACTCTTCTTGATACTCCCAAAGCAAAACTATCACTAATTCACCTGATACAATCTCTTGTTTGTCCATCCCACCACAAATCCATCATGACCTCCAGTGGCAATTGTGGCGTATCTGCAGACAACAATTTTAGAAACTGAGCATTGATAGGATAAGGCATCATATATGCTCATTCTCCTAAGAATAATCCAAAAGTGAATCCAAACTATGTACCTCCATGTATCAGTCATACTTGGAGCCACATCAACATATTGCCATCGGTTGCCGGTCTTCCACATCTACGCACTAGCAAAATAAAGAAGCTGCTCAAAAGTGTTCAACTGAAATATAAGCAGATATACAATATGGGGATTTCCCCAGCCTAGTCCTTGCCAAAATAAGAGTAAATTCCGGTTTTTACCCCCAATTTTTACATTTTTGACACTAATTACCCAATTTAGCGGGATTTCATCCGTTTTACCCCATTTAGCAAAACTATTACCATAATTTACCCTGTTTAATATTTTGTAAGCATTCTGACCTGCAGGTCCAATTGTGTTGGCCAAATTTAACCTGTTTAATATTTTTGGAGTTGGTGGTATTATCCTATGATTTAAAAAAATAGATCATTCTCCTATTATTTACAACGGATCATGGAAATACAATGCGAAAAATTTGTGTTATTACAACTACTTTTGCCTATTTGTTCCTTGGGTCATGATGTCAATTCATCTCCTGATCATGCTCTTGTGTCAAATAGATTGTATTTATGCTTCACACTACTTTCAAAAGTGATTAGCATCATCTTGTCCTCCATGGATTCAAGCAGCTATCACAAAATATAAAACTCATCCTCCATCTCTGCGCCTTACAACCACTGGAGGAGATCACCTCGAATGATTTGATTTCAGAGCAATTCTGGCAATGGTTCAACAAGCTGAACAAGTAAAAGAATTTCGTCAATATTCAAAATGTAAAAAAAACTTTAAATCAATGTACCTCAGTTGCAGAAGGGTGCCATGTAGACATATGATCTTCTAATAAACATCTTAATTATAAGCACAACCCGATGGAGTCCTTACTATGTCGCCAAAATAGGAAGAAGAACTGAGCACAACCTGACAGGGTCATGTACATGATTTATTTTTGAAGTATATCAAATTCAGAGGACTACTCCGACAACGTCAGCGAGCTGGACGGAGCCATCGGATTCCACGGGGTCGTACTGGCCTTGATTTTCCAGCCATACAACCATGCTCGAGGAGGTACGAAATCGCACGGCCGGCCCCTCAACACCCTTCGCCGCCGTCGTCGTTGTCGTCAATACCGGACAATACTTAACCCTAGGTTCGAGCGAGCCTGACGGGTGCGTGCAGTTGGAAGCCTGGACGATGCAATCGATTGGGTACTAGCAACACAAGCGAGAACGGTTGGAGGCGAGCATGACGTGTGGCCGACTCGGGCGTTGTGCGTTGGACGCAACGCGAACGAGCTCCATCGGGCTGGTCCCGGTTGAGAGAAGCTGCGGGCACCGGTTTAGCAAGGAGAAAAAATAGGTAGAAAAAACAAGTCGATGTGGCATGCCAGCTGGACCTAACAATTGGGACTTACCGGTCAGAATGCTCACAAAATTTTAAACAGGGTAAATTGTGGCAGAACTTTTGCTAAATGGGGTAAAACGGATAAAATATCACTAAATGGGGTAATTAGTGTCAAAAATGTCAAAATAGGGGGTAAAAATGTCAAAATTGGTGTCAATAATGTGGGTGCTTAAATTTTTTGGAATGGATGTCAAGGGAATATGTACTATAAGAAGCAGGGGGTATTTTATTTTAGTCATTTGAACAGACAAGCAAGGCGCGCCTTTTGTGTCACATAATTGCAGCCATCAGAACAAAATGTTGTAAGATTGTGGATCAAAGATCCATGATAAAATAGGTGCAGACATCCTATTTGATGCATTCACACAATCCATCGAAGGGCATATACGCCATGCATAGAAGAGAAGCTAAACAAGCAGTAAAAACAAATGAAAATCGCAGCCAAGAAGGATGACATAATCCAGACAAACTGATCATCCCCGACCCAACTAAGGCAAGGCCATACTTGAATCCCGTGGTAGTGGAGTATCTTGGGCAGTGGAGCAGGGAAAGGAGAATAACATACCAGTGTGACGAGCGAAGACGAAGACACCAATGACTGCTCGGTCTCCTTCGTCCTTCTCTTTGGCGCCACACTCCAAGGCATGACACGTGTTTTCATCATTCCAATTCCCATTGAACCGATGCTTCATTCTGGTGCCAACCTATAAGAGAGAACACATATTTATGTATATTTCATCAAGTATATGCCAGAAATATCAGCAAGCAAAGTTGAAAGTAAACCTGTGCGGTTAGACCTCAAGTCCCATCATCCTAGAAACGTTTGAATCACCATCCTTGTGGTTGTGTATGGAGTGTTTCTCATCTTTGCTCTAGAAACATATGTATATATGTGAATTTGATAGTCCCAATCATATGTGTAAAAACAAGGGTAAACATGAACCGGCTATATGAGTTTATTAAAGCATACAGACCCGTGACACGCTTTGCATACAGATCCCTGTCCTTATGAGCTGACGTAAAATGAGCTAGTATCCAGTATTTAGCAGAACAATAAAACCAACATTTGTAATGTTAGAACAACCAAGCTGTAGCAGTAAGAAAACTTCCTCTTAAAACATAGGGGCAAACAGAAACTAATGTACATCCAAGAAACTAAGGAGGGGTAGGAAAAGTAATTGTAGCAAGGAAGGCCAGCACCCATCATATATTATCTGCCCTCAATTATTGCCCAGGAACACATGTGCAGGAGGTGATTATCAAAACAAAAGGACTGGTAAATTTAACATCAACAAATGGATCATTTAGCAAACGTGTCACACAGTTTCCTAATGTATCAGCATAGTTGATATAATTCTTGGATCATTCGAGCGAATTTAGCTGATACAGAATATAATAATATAAGTATGCATACTTATATACATTCTATATTTTGACTCCCTTATGTGCATTTTCTCATACATCTTGCATGCTCCTCAAAGCATCGTATATGTGGAGAAATAAATACTGCTCTTTGGTAGTCACCAAAGGAGAATAGGCATAAATCTTGATT
>LR738714.1:12381831-12395310 GCA_902687465.1 Secale cereale | reverse complement strand
GGGAGATCAAATGCTTGGCATCGCCAAAACCCACGATCGGAAGCCACGCCAGTCTCTCCCCATGCGGTCCCCAGAGACCTCACCGGCGCACCTGACACCGTGGCGGCTTCCCCAACCCGGGCCTCCATGCCGGCGGCGTCGCGGCACGGATGGGAGGCCTTAGCTCGCGAGAAGGAGAGATCCGACACTGTCACCGCTCGGGGACGCAGGTCTGCGCCAAAAGTCAAGCCTCCTCATCGCCGCCGTTTATCGAGTGGCCCATGGTCTCCGGTGGTGCAGTCATCGGCCGTGGCGGGCGGGACGAGTGGAGAAAGGAGGGAGAGGAGGAGGCGGCGTGTGTGGGACGGAGGCTGAAGTCGCTTTTCTCTTCCCGTCTTTTTCTTCGCGACGAAGCGAACGATGTTTTGTCTCGTAGCCTTGCCGGCCTACCCAACAGACAAGCGGACCAACGAGGTGAAAATATTTTATCGACATAACAGTAACTCCTACCGACGTGGCTAGGTCAAGGATGCGCCATTGTGGCGATCCTTATTGTGTTTGATAAGATTATCTCAAGAATAGACCATACAATTCCTTGACTTGGCGCATGGAGCGCAATGGCAGGTTCTCCACAAAGTCCCTGTACCACTCTATTGTGCCCACACGTGGGCCTATTGAGCTTTCGGTGATATGGGAGATCAAGCTCGCTATGAAAATCCGCATATTACTTTGGCAATGGGTACGTGGCCGCCTGCCTCCGGGTATGAAGGTGCGTAAGCGTAATGGTCCTGGGGACGGCCTTTGCCCCATTTGCATTGTCCTGGAGGATTCCAACCACATTTTCTTCCGGTGCCCGATGGCTCGTTTTCTTTGGAGCTGCTTCCGGGAGGTTGTTGATGGTGATTGGTACCATGACAATCTTTCCGGACATGTTTGGGGAGATCCTTAGGCTCCCCAACCCTAGACGTGCCTCCCTCTGGGTGGCTATGGGTACCCTCGCGTGGACCTGTTGGTGCATCCGCAATAAATTAGTCATCGAACGCGTGATTCCGCCATGTGACTGACGCAATCTACAAAATGTGTGGGTTCTTACAGCTATGGAGACCGCTTAGAAAGCGGCGTGATCGGGACCTCATCGACTCCATCATCACGGGTCTTCGCTCCTCTACATCAGCATTAGCGCCGCCACCTCCGCCACCCCCGCCAGAGCTGGATTAGAACCTGTTTTCTTTTATGTTTGGGGCTTGTTTTGTTGTGCCCCTAATGGTTATTTGAGACCTCCTTGAACTTGTACCTGAACTTGTCTTGACTTGTTGTTGAATGCTTGGTGATGTTGCTTTATAATATAAAGCGGGGGAAACCCTTTTCGTTAAAGGAATAGATAGTTCGATCGTCACCTACCTACAAAGAGTTGCTTGAGTCTGAGTAGATGAAGCTCTCATATGGATGCTTGCCGATGAGGCGATATTACCCCTCTTCAAACACCCATGTAGAAGCATCCAACACCGTACGTGCACTACGTACGCTAAAAAAATACAAAACCGATCAAATTTTCACTACAATATTCAACCACCGTGTTGGTCAAAAGACTAATCATCAACACATCTCCAAGTGGGGAACATATCTTCAGCAAGATTAATCGCCAATTTATCATCATACCTTCAGGAAATCTACTAACTCGTGGTATACTAGCTCGGAATATACTTGATAAACTAAAATTGACCACCATGAGAATCTTTGAACCTTACAAAAAATTGCAAACAACTCATGATATTCTTCTTTATTTGCATACTGCACATAATATACTTGCTCAACATCATGATAAACGACAACCTTAACTACTAAAAATAACCATGCATTTGAATAAATCAATAGCATAATACTTGATAAACTTCATAGGAAAGCACACGTAAATAGAGTGGAAACATGAGAAAACGGGGATAGGCATAGAACACATACGAACACTAGCTAGGCTTGGGCAAAGTAACTTGACCACCATGAGAATCCTTCAACCTCATACTAACATCAATATGAAGATCACCACCAAGGAAACTAAGTAATGAAATCACGACAACGAAGATCATAGTCATCAATCAACTTCTTCCACCAAGGACCATGAGACTTAGACCTGCGATCCATATCAGTAAACTTTACTTCATAACTGAGAGTCTCATTCGTTACAAATGGAGGATTGCAATCTTTTCCCTCATCTTCAAAAGTTGTAAGCTTCCAGCCGACAAATATGATCACAAATTGTTGCCTCTGGTAGCATGGGACATAATGCAGAAAAATCCAAATAGAAAATAAGCAAAAATATATACACTATAAAATGACAAAAGAGCAAGTCATTGTTAAAATAATAGATAAGCAAACACCAAACAGCAAGAGCAAAAAAAAGTTAAATCACAAGAGCAAAACATGCTAAACTAAGTAATAGCTAACCAACAGGAGGGGAGAGAGTAGCTTTTACAAAACTAGCAATAAACTTAAGGGTCTTTTACATTTGTGTCCCTAACTCGAACCCACTACTCAGATTTACCCCTAATTTCGAAGGGTCCTCAAATTTTCCCCTCTGTCGTTAGTGCCCTTACAGAAATGCCCTTCCGTGCTGTTACCGTCCAGTAAAAGGGCTTTGACCGCTATTTGACCGTTTCTTTGACATTTTAGCCCCTGTCTCCATGTGCCACTTACTGGTGGGATCTACTCTCAAAAAATAAAATGGAAAAACCCTTTCTCTCACCCCCCTTCTCTTACACACTTACATGTGGGGCCCCTCATCCATAGAAAAAACTCTCTCTCACCTACCTCTCTCTATCCCTGCCGAACGACGGCCCGATGGCCGCTACCTCTAACGGGTGCGGGCTTGGCCGCTGGCCTCCCCTGACGCCGCAACCCTCTCTCCCTTGTTCTCTCCCTGCCGCTTGCCCTCGTTCCTGTCCCGCCCTCTAGCCCTGTCATGCAAGCACGCCAGAGAGCGCTCCGTCGCCGTCTATCAAGCACGTGGCCAACGGTAACCCGAAACGTCGACACCTTGCCAGGAATCTCATACGTCATGACCTCGTCATACCAACCTATGATTTTGATCAGAGACGTCCAGGACAGAGCGCCACAACACATCTGCCCCGCCGGCGAGCTCACACCACCGCCTTCGATTCGACATCGTTGACGCACGTCGGTCGATCCCAGTGGCTCCTATGGCATCCTGATGTACCAAAGAAGGCATGGGAGTCCTCCATAGCAATCTCCATGGCCTCGGGCCATCTTCCCCATGAGATCCAAGCTCTTCCATGGCCTCCATCGTCAAAGTCGTTGCTCCAGTCTTCCCCGAACCCCAGCGATGTCGCCATCATGCTCCTAGTGAGCTCCTTAATGTCCCACGGACGGTTTACTCTCCCTCCCCCTCGCATGGTAGCTGTCGCACTTGCGCCGCCGAGAGCCGCCATGGGAATGGTTACCGCCGTTCACTCCGGCGACCATATGGTCCAAAGAGCACATCCCTGGACGCGGTAGAGCAAGTGCTATGACATAGTTCCCTCGATCGGCCTCCCCGCAGCCTCCCAGTGTGCCTTCGCCGCAAGATTCGGTCGCCGCCGGCAACTGCCAGACTAGTTTGAATAGTCATGTTCTTTCTTTTTTTCTAGGCCGGTCCGACATGTAAGTGTGTGTGAGAGAGAGAGGGTGAGAGAAACTGTTTTTTCATTTTATTTTTTAAGAGTGGGACCCATCAGTAAGTGCCACATGGACAGATGGGCAAAATTGTCAACGAAACGGCCAGATAACGGTCAAACGACTTTGACTGGACAGAAACGGCATAGTGGGGCATTTCTTTAAGTGCAACTAATGGTAGAGGGGCAAACTTGAGCAGGCTTTGAAATTAGGGCAAATCTGAGTAGGTTGTTCGAGTTAGGGACACAAATGCAAATGACCCTAAAATTAAATCTTAGATGATACCAGTTAGAACCTAGCTAACAGCAAGCATATAATTTGATACATACACACAACTTAGACAATACTTGCACAACCAATGCAAAACAAAGAACAAGGACTATTGACTATAAAAATAAATAATCATTCATATAAGAACTAGAAATAAACATTTAAAGGACAGGGAAAGAAAGCAGTAATCAAACCAGACAATGGTCATAGCAATGAGGGCAAAGCCATGGTGAAGAAACTATGATGCACGCCCAACACAACATCGGGGCAGTCAATGTTGGAAATATGCCCTAGAGGCAATGATATTATCATTATATTTCCATTTTCATAACTAAGAGTTTATATTTCATGTTATAACTGCTATGATCCTGGAATATGTGATTTAGTGGAAAACTCATATGCAGTGGGGAATAATAAACGGCAGAGAATAGGTTAATAGTATTGCCCCTAAGACTGGTTCAAGTGTTGTCGATGATCATGTTTTTCGGATCTTAGAATATCGTTAACTGTAACGATAGTCCTAAAACAACATTTGAGAGTATGACGTTAGAAGAACGATCATATTGAGCCGACCTAAACTTGTTTGTAATACTTTGAGATAATATCATCTGAAAGAGTGTCGTAGTCACTTCCTACTGTATGGTGAACTTTGGGGTTGCTCAAACATCATCTGTAACATGGTGATCATAACGATAACTTCAGGATTCATCGAAAATTTTGACAAGGGACTAGATAACTCAAGAATGGGATTTTCTCCTCCAAAAATGGAGATATATTCTTAGAGCCCTCTCGGTGTGACGGCATCCATTATCGTCTAGCCAGACACGGGTGACTACATCACGGGGATGCCAGAACACTTCAATGAGAAAAAAGATCAAAACCGGAAACAAGGGCAATGGTATAGTGAGCATCTGCATGACTCGGGAGGATACCATGCATCTCGGGTTTTGTAAAGTATCGCTAAAGCAAAGGAAACATCACATGATAACTGAAGGTTCACTCGAATGTCATTCATGTTGTCATAGGGATGATATGGACGGCCACGGTTCCGCTATCGACCATTGAACGAAGGGGTTTCGTTCATGTCTATGTTTTACCAAACCTATGAGGTCACAAGCTTAAGGTAATCATGATCTTTTGAGTGTTAGTAGGATGAGAGTATTGAGGATTTATTTGTGGAATTGTTTCATATTCAGAATAGTTTCGAGAGAAACCGAAAGCATTTCAGGGTCACCAGAAGGGTTTCGAAGTGTATCGGGCAATACCGGGTATTCCCTATAAATAATATATAGGTGGAAAATGTTTCCGGTGATGTTAAATTAATAATAAAATGGTCTAGTAATTGTTAGGAGGCTTTTATATTAAATTTAATATCAACGGGCCTTAAAACGCCAAGAGGTGGAAGGCAACTTGGGCCACAAAGGCCCAAGTGGAAGTGGCCACCCTTTCCTATAGGGGAGACCGAATTGGACAGGGGGAGGGATACCTCCTCCCCTTCCTTAGTCAGCGCTGCAAGGAGGGACTTTCCCTACTTGGTGGCCGCCCCTCTCTGCCCCTCTATCCGATATATACTTGAGGTATTGGCCCTTTTGTATATACAAGTTTTAGAGCCTCCTCTAGTTCCTCTAGTTGTAGTTCTAGTTTATCTTAGTTGATCAATTAGAGCTAGATCCTCTAATCCTCATAATTAGAAGCACAGTGTGGTTCTAATATCCTTCCTGTAATTCTCCGGTGATAGTTAGCTTTGGATGGTGAAGCGATGTCGGATCATGAATACCATATGCTTGTAACCAAATAGAGACGCCATGCTTTCGGTCTTCTGTTTGAGGGATCGTTCATGGACGGTTCGCGGGTCATTCATCTATGGTATGAGGGACTCCAAGCATGATCTACACCGACTAGTATACTTCCGCTACACTCCGGAGTCGGTAACCATCATTGATCCAAACCTTATCTCCATCTTCATATTGTTTTGTACTAGGTTTCCCAATAGTCAAAGTTTTGCAAACACCGCAAGACATAGCTATGCATCCTGTCAGGGATACTACTAGCAGGTATAAACCGGCCAGGAAGGTCCGGATTACACTGACAAGGTTATATTGTTACCAGCCCAGAAGAATATGTAACAAGGAGGTCATAGCCCATAGAGGTTTAGGGCCCATGTACAAAGCTCACGATCTGTAAACCGTCGTACCATGTAACTTGGAATGTAAGATAGAAAGAGTAGACATCGAGGCGGACACGTTTATGAGCCGGCCTCGGGACTCTGTAAACCGGACCGGGCGTCGCCTACTATATAAAGGGACGACCCGACGACGGTTCAAGGACAAGAAACAACAGCTCGAGACACAGGCAAGCGGATTCGCTCCCTGTTCATCAACGCACAAGCAATACCACCCCAAACTAGACGTAGGCTTTTACCTTCATCGAAGGGGCCGAACTAGTATAAACTCCCTGTGTCCTTCGCCCACTTTAACCCCTTCAAGCTAATCCGTGCGATGGCCTCACACCTAAGTCCGCTAAACCGGACATCTGTCGTGCTAATTCCACGACAGTTGGCGCCCACCGTGGGGCTATCGCACGATGGTTTCGAGTTCTTGAAGGGCAGCTTTGAAGGGCTCAAGGGTTACGCAGTTGGCCGGATGACCAAGAGTCGTCGCGGCCGGATCTACATCGACGATGCAGGCTGGGGCTCCGAGGCCGATTCAATCGAATACGGGTACCGGGTCCCCTTCGGCGGCATCCACGTCTTCATCAGCAAGATCGGCGAACCAGGACCTGAGTCGGACATCCTCCCCAACATCGTCGAGCCGGCTCAGCGCGCGAGATCGGCCCGGGTTCAGCCCGCTGTAAAGCGTGTTTTCGTTGGAGCCATACATGGAGTGCAAGCCAAGGACGGATCGGATTCTGGTGGCGAGCCAGTTGTCTATTCCGACGATGAATCTTCATCCAGAGAGACCAAATCTTTGTATCTATTGCAGGACGGCCGGTCAGTGGGTGTGTCCGATGGTGATAGTATTCCGGGCCCCTCTGATCCGCCAAACAGGGTTGCTGTTTTCATGGCCGGATCACAGTCTATGCAGCAGCCCTCGATGACCGGGCGTTCACCTCAGAGGCAGCGGGAGCCGGGGCAGGCGACCAAACCCCGTCGCCCTCTGACGTCCTATCCAGCTTGGTCGGCAATTTGACGGCGCTCGTAACAGCAGAAGTGGCCCCTGCTGACAAGGCGCAGCATGATGCAGAGATCATTCAGCTGAAGAGCCGGATTGAGCAAGCTAAACTGGATCTGTATGCGGAGAAAGTCAGGATGGCTGCAAGGCAGGCAGAGCTAGACTCCCAAGCCTTCCAGCTCAGGTTGGATCAGAATTCTGCACATGAAGTTATGTACAGAAGGCAACAAACTCGTCTACCGCCGATTTATGAGGCAAGGAATCTCTTTGGCACGCCAGGAGCGGGAGCCAGTAACCGCCCAGAGGTAAACCGGGGAGGAGCTCCAGGGACTGGCGCGTCGGTTCAGCCACCAGCCACCGAGCGGAACCACCAAGTTGTGCCAACACCACACACCCCTCCGGGCCACTATTCTAACCCGTTGGACAACATTGTCGCCGCCGCTTCACGACTGGGCGCTTTACCCATTGAGTGGACATCCCCCGTAGCAATGGAGGCACGACGGGCTAAGGAGTTGTTGGACACGGCGCTGACACAGCAGCAGGCGTATTCTTATAGCCGGGAGAGGATCCATTCAACCCCCCGCCCGAGCCGGAGTTACACAAGGCACTGGGATGAACCGGCTGTATCTAGCAGCAAGCGGAGACGGCACCGTCACAGGCAGGATAATCCGGTAGGGGTAGAGGTACATGCCCAAGAGGCGATAAATCAGGCTAGACATACTGCCCGCGAGGACACCCGTCAAGCAACGCCGGTTCATCCTACCACCGCAGAAACAGGAGTCACGGCCAGTTCCTTTGGAGTACAGTGTCTCATCCCCGCTTTACGAAGCATGAAATTACCCAAAGACTTCAAAGGCCCGCGCAAGGTATCCAACTACACGGCGGATCTGGCTCCAGAGGCGTGGGTTGAAAGTTATGAGATGGCTATGGAGATGCTTGATGTGGACGAAGCGGCGTGTGCCAAATACTTTACCATGATGCTTGAGGGTACAGCCCGGACATGGTTAAAGGGCCTGCCGCCTAACTCCATCGGGTCATGGGGTGAGTTGCGCCGCCGGTTTATCAGTAATTTCAAAGACACGTGCAAACAGCCGATGCCGGTGGTGGACTTAGCAGCATGTGTTCAAGGAGAGCAGGAGACCACAAGTAGTTGGGTGCGGCGAGTATCAGAAATCCTGCACTCTTCCAATAGCATCAACCCCAGTACGGCGATAGTAACGTTGGAGAACAATTGCCGGTTCGAGTCTTTGAAGCTAAAGTTAGGACGGCTCAAGCGTGATTGCAACGACATTGGAACGCTCATGAGCGCTTTGGTGAAGTATGGGGTCTCTGATAACACCAAGTATCCAGACGCAGACGGAGACAAGTCGGGAAGGGCAAGCAAGGCTGGTAAACCGGCTCAAGCCAATCCAGCAGGTACAGGTTACAATGGCAAGCGAAAAGCGGAGGGCGGCTTAGACTTTGTGGCCAATACTAATGTTCAGGGAAACGGGCAGCGCCGCAAGGGTAAACCGCCCCCGCACAACGAGAGGTTACCCTTCAATATAGATCAACAGCTAAGTGTGCCTTGCCCAAGACACGGTACAGAGGAAAACTCGGCTAAGCATCTCTGGAAAGACTGCAGTATCATGCAGGAGGTTATGAAACAAGCTAGGTATAACCACGGACCCCCCGGCGGCGGATTAAGTTCCGGTTTTCAAGGTCCGGGTTACCAAGGTAACGAATCCGGATCCGGATATCACGGCGGTAACAATAACCATAATGGCAACAATCAGCATCAACATAACCAGCAGCATGGTCAAGGTGGTTACAACAACCAAGGCAATCAGCAGCGTCAGCAGCAGCAATCCGGATATCATAATAATCCGAAGGAGCTAAGCAGTGGGCAGTATCATGTTTTCACCACAAGTTTGTGCAAACGAGATCAAAAGGTTCTGAAGCGGGCAGTACATGCAGTTGAACCGGCGATACCCCATTTTTTACATTGGTCTAAACAACCCATTGTGTGGAGCAGAGAGGATCACCCGCCACGGGTTGATAATCCGGGCTAGTTGGCCTTAGTGGTGGCACCACAGGTGGGAGGTTACAAGTTCACAAAAGTACTTATGGACGGCGATAGTAGTATCAACATCTTATACTATGAGACCTTTCGACGTATGGGGTTGACAGATAAGAAGCTCCGGCAGTCCAACACAGTGGTCCATGGAGTGGTACCAGGTAAATCGGCTTATCCAGTTGGAAAAATCAATCTGGAAGTAACCTTTGGGGATGAGCAGGACTCTAGATCAGAGACCATAACCTTTGAAGTTGTAAAGATCAGGAGCCCATATCATGCTCTGTTTGGGAGACCGGTTTACGCCAAGTTTATGGCTAGACCGTGTTATGTTTATCTGTAGATTAAAATGCCGGGTCATAAGGGAACCATCACGGTTCACGGAAGCCACAAGATCGCATTGGAATGCGAGGAAGGAGACGCAACATATGCTGAGGCAGTTTGCGCTACGGAGGAGCTGAAATTTTACAAAGAAAATGTTGATCCGGCAGATATGTCCCCATTGAAGAAGCCGACTACAGAGCATGATCCGGCGTTAAAGTTTAAATCGGCAGAGGAAACCAAGCAGGTTGACTTTGTTCCGGGCGATTCGTCCAAGCAGTTCACTATAAGCGCTAACCTAGACCCCAAATAGGAAAGCGCGCTCATCGAGTTCATCCGTGAGAACCGGGATATCTTCGCATGGAAACCTTCTGACATGCCAGGTATACCGAGGGAACTCGCTGAGCACAGTCTTAATATTGATTCGAAGTTCAAACCGGTCAAGCAGTATTTGCGCCGCTTTAATGAGGAGAGGCGCAAGGCTATAGGTGAAGAAGTGGCCATGCTTTTGGCCGCAGGATTCATAGTTGAGGTGTTTCACCCAGAGTGGTTGGCTAATCCGATGCTGGTGCTAAAGAAAAATGGGACTTGGAGGATGTGTGTTGATTACACAGACTTGAACAAGGCTTGCCCAACTGATCCTTTTGCTCTCCCCCGTATTGATTAGATTATTGATGCTACGACAGGATGTGAGCGGCTAAGCTTTTTGGATGCATATTCAGGATATCATCAGATCAAGATGGCAGTTAAGGACCAGGAGAAGACCGCTTTCATAACACCTTTCGGAGCCTTCTGCTATGTATCCATGCCTTTTGAGCTCAAGAGTGCCCAAGCAACTTATAAACGTTGTGTGCAGAACTGCTTCAAGGGGCAGATTGGAAAAAATGTCCATGCTTATGTTGATGACATTGTGGTGAAATCCAGGAAGGAGGAGACGCTGATAGAAGACTTGAAAGAAACCTTTGACAACCTCCAGGTTTACAAGATGATGCTTAATCCGGAGAATTTTTTTTTGGTGTTCCAGCAGGCAAGCTCCTTGGGTTCTTAGTACCAAACAGAGGGATTGAGGCTAATCCGGAGAAGATCAAGGCGATCACATCCTTGGCTAAACCGGCTTCTATCAATGATGTCCAGCGCGTAACAGGACGTACTGCAACATTGAGCCGGTTCATCAGCCGTTTGGGAGAGAAGGCGATCCCGCTTTATCAGATGCTGAAAAAGACAATTGTGGTGGAGCGATGCTGCAAATGCTGCGTTCGAGGATTTGAAGCGGCAATTAGCAGAACCGCCAGTTCTTGCTGCCCCTGTTGACAAAGAGCCGCTGCTGTTATACGTGGCCGCCAATGCCCGTGCAGTCAGCGTGGCAATTGTGGTGGAATGCAAGGAAGCAGGCAAGGAATATCCGGTTCAGCGCCCGGTTTACTACATCAGTGAGGTTCTTATTGAGTCAAAGCAAAGGTATCCACACTGGCAGAAGTTGGTATACGGCGTGTTCATGGCAAACCGGAAGTTGAAGCATTACTTCCAGGGCCATCCAATCACTGTTGTCAGTTCAGCTCCATTGGGGGATATAATCCAGAATAGAGAAGCCACCGGCAGAGTGGCGAAGTGGGCCATTGAGCTTAGCCCACACGGATTGAAGTATGTACCTCGAACTGCTATAAAATCCCAAGCATTGGTGGATTTCATCAATGATTGGACAGAGTTGCAAGCACCTGAGGAGAAGCCGGATCATACATACTAGACTATTCACTTTGACGGTTCAAGGCAATTGGAGGGCTCGGGGGCTGGAGTCGTGTTAACTTCCCCACGAGGTGACAAGTTCTGTTATGTCCTTCGGTTAATGTTCACTTGCACCAA
Organism: Secale cereale; assembly: GCA_902687465.1. Taxonomy (NCBI): domain Eukaryota; kingdom Viridiplantae; phylum Streptophyta; class Magnoliopsida; order Poales; family Poaceae; genus Secale; species Secale cereale. Next base: position 12,383,991 of record LR738714.1, on the reverse strand, counting down.
CAATGCTGCTAAGTATGAAGCTCTCCTTCACTGTTTACGGATGGCCAAGGAGATGAACTTGAGCCGGGTCAAGTGCTTTGGTGATTCAGATCTAGTGGCACAACAGGTATCTGGTAAGTGGGACTCTAAAGATCCGCTCATGGTGGCTTATCGGCGAGAAGTTGAAGCAGTCGCAGGATACTTCAAAGGGTATCAGGTGGACCACTTAAACCGGCGGAAAAACGAAGCGGCCGATGCATTAAGCCGGCTGGGCTCTCAGCATAAACCGGTTCCACCTAATACCTTCTTAGATGAATTGCATAATCCGTCAGTACAGATACCTTCATAGGAGGATTTAGCTGCTCCTGATCCGGAAGCACATCTAGTTGCAGCACTTCATGTTATTCTGAATTGGACATTCCCTTATTTGGCATACCTGAGCCGAGGTGAGTTGCCAGAGGACGAAGTTGAGGCCCGGCAGATAATCCGGCGGTCCAAATCTATGTCTATCGTCAATGGAGAACTCCATCACCGTAGTGTTTCTAGGGCGTTTCAGCGATGCGTATCATCAGAGGAAGGCTGTGATATTCTTCGAGAGATTCACGAAGGAGATTGTGGTCATCACGCTGGTTCAAAGTCCTTGGTAGCTAAAGCTTTTCGTCATGGGTTCTACTGGTTAACGGCTCACGCTGATGCAGAGGACCTGGTCAGAAAATGTGATGCTTGCCAGAAATTTTCACGGCGAGCTCATGTTCCGGCGCAGGAGCTACAGATGATTCCAATCACTTGGCCGTTTGCGACTTGGGGGCTTGATATGGTTGGACCCTTTAAAAGATCCCAAGATCAGAAAACCCACCTGTTAGTAGAAGTGGACAAGTTTACAAAGTGGATTGAGGCAGAGCCTGTGAGTAAGTGTGATGCGGCCACAGCGGTTAAGTTCATCAAAAAGGTAATTTTCCGGTTTGGCTTTCCACACAGCATCATTACTGATAATGGCACCAACTTATCTAAAGGAGAGATGGAAGAATTCTGTCAAAGAGAACATATTCGCCTGGATGTATCATCAGTAGCTCACCCTCAGTCCAATGGCCAAGCTGAGAGGGCCAACCAAGAGATCTTGAGAGGCATCAAGCCCCGGCTTATGGTTCCTTTGCAAAGAACACCAGGTTGTTGGGTAGAGGAGTTACCTTCTGTCCTCTGGAGCATCAACACTACACCTAATAGGTCTACAGGCTATACACCTTTCTTCATGGTATATGGTGCTAAAGCGGTTCTCCCTAGTGACATCCGGCATGATTCACCACGGGTGGCAGCTTACGTTGAAGCGGATAATGAGCAAGCAAGGCAAGACAGCTTCGACCGGCTGGATGAGGAACGGGACACGGCGGCAGCACGTTCGGCGATCTATCAACAAGACCTGCGTCGGTACCACAGCCGACGGGTTAAGACCAGAACGTTCCAGGAGGGAGACCTGGTGCTCCGGCTCATCCAAGACCAGACAGATATGCACAAGTTATCCCCACCTTGGGAAGGACCCTTTGTGGTCAGCAAGAACCTACACAACGGTTCATACTACCTGGTCGACGTTCGAGAACATAAGGATTCACGTACGGCGGAGGAGGAGACGAAGCGGCCATGGAACATCGCTCTTCTGCGACCTTACTACACTTGAGCCATTGGCTCCGTTTTATGTACAATGTATATATGATGATTAATAAATAAACCGGCGCCCCCAGTAAACCGGGGAATCAGCCATCTTCGCAAAAAGAAATATCACATGGGAATTTCGCTGAAACTCACCATGGCCTCTTAAACCGGCGCCCCTGATAGCATCAGGGAATCAGCCGTGTATTTTTTTGCAAAGGAGTATCACATGGGAGTTTTTGCCGAAAACTCACCATGGCCTCCTAAACTGGCGCCCTTGATGCATCAAGGAATCAGCCATTGACAATCATCGAGTTGATCACCTAAAGACAAGATCCTAAGAGGTTTTGAAACATTGGGTGGTGTGTCATCGATGAAAAAACGTCAAAATTGGAGCCTGGCAGCTCGCAAAAAGCCTTAGAGCCTGGCAGCTCACAAAAGCCTTAGAGCTTGGCAGCTCACAAAAAGCCTTAGAGCCTGGCAGCTCACAAAAAGCCTTAGAGCCTGGCAGCTCACAAAAAGCCTTAGAGCCTGGCA
>LR738714.1:12269292-12381793 GCA_902687465.1 Secale cereale | reverse complement strand
CAGCTCGCAAAAAGCCTTAGAGCCTGGCAGCTCACAAAAAGCCTTAGAGCCTGGCAGCTCACAAAAAGCCTTGGAGCCTGGCAGCTCGCAAAAAGCCTTGGAGCCTGGCAGCTCGCAAAAAACCTCGAATTTGGAGCCTGGCAGCTTGCAAAAAGCCTCGAATTTGGAGCCTGGCAGCTCGTAAAAAGCCTCGACTACATGGTCCTATTTTCCCAAAAAATCTTTATTTCTATGATTTCACAATCTTGGTCATCATGATCATTGGTTTTTTTTACCAAGTCTACTTGATGCGGGACTGGACAACTACAAAGTTGACCATATATTTACAAAGTTAAAAAAAGTGCTGGGTCATGAACACCAGCGAGATTTAAACCGGTGTTCATCATAACCCGGATCGGTCATCAGGTTAAAGCCAAACAAGGGAGCTAAGAGCCTCATCAGCGCCTGCGCTTTCAGTTAATCCTACCGGATTAAGGTCGACAGGCATACTTAATCAGAGGTATGGTAAATATTTGTGATCAACAGCTATTACTTTGATTTATATATCAGAACAGTATAATCCGTCTGGTGGTAAACCGCCAGAACGCCTTTTAGCTTTGTTCATGTAGGCACAGATAATATGAATGGATCACACATGACAAAACAGAGGGTTAAATTGATAGATGCCAGGTCGAGCAGTGCCATCCATATTGGGACAAAGACAGTGTTTCAACTATCCTATTACAAGGCACCTACAGGCCCGAATAGATCAAAGTTTTTTGCAAAATATTCAGCAACTACAAATTAAATCGGACGGTTCACGACTCCTCTTCACGCTGCGAAGGCTGAGGGTCAACTTGTTCCGGGTCTTCATCAACTTCAGGCAGTGGCTGGAAACCAGGAGCGCACCAATCAATCTTGGAGAGTGCACGGAAATACATTTCGTCATCAATAAGATCTGAAGGGTCAATATCTGGAGCGAAAGTATGGCCACGAACTGGTGGGATCAGATTTTCAGTATCGTAAACCGGCCGCTCCACCCGTGAATTTTCTAGGTCATAGGCCGGATGATACCTTGTCAAGTCTGCTTCATCGGCAAGTTTGCTGGCGAGTGGGCGCATTTCCTTAGTTAAGGCACGGAGATCTTCAGCAGAGAAGGCCGATCCATCCTCTTTATTGCTGGGATATCCGTTCATGGCTTCAGCCGGGTCAAAATCTGGGACCCACGCCTTGGCCCGGGTCAGCGCCATAAGAGAGCCAGCCCGCGCAGTAGACTTTTTCACTTCAACCAAACGCACAGGCAAGACAGATAGCTTCTCCAGGGTGGCCTGGATGGTGGTCGGTGCCGGTTTGTTGTGTGACATGGCACTGATAGCCCTTTGACAGCCGGAATAGAGCTGTTCTACCAGGGTATAGGCTGCCTTGAGCTTCTTCCGGACATCATCTCCAAGATGAGTTATGCGCCTCCCTGTATGCAATTAGAGAATTAAACCGGAGCGGAACAAATGTTGCACGGATGTAACTATACAAAGATAAATACTCACCAAAGATAGCATAAGTCATGAGCTCTACTTGTTCTTTCAATCCGGATAGCTCCTGTGTAACCGGATTGAGAGCGGCTTCGGCATCCTTTGCTCTTTTTTCAAGAGCATCCCTCTGCACCTCCCATGTAGACCGCTCCGCTTCAAAATCTTTCTTCAGTTTTTCCGTATTAGTCAAAGCAAGGACAAGTTCTTCCTTAGCTTTGGCTGAAGCGGTTTCATGGAAGGCCAAGCCGTTCCGGAGTTCAGCTGCCTCCGAAGCCAACCGGGTTAAGTCAGCCTGCGAGGAATTCAAACGGATTAAAAGGACGGATCAATCAAGTCTCAAGTGCATAACAAGTTATACACTTGACACTTGGGGGCTAATGTGCAATTGAAGTAAAGAAAGAAAAAATTTCAAACAAGTCCCAAGCGCATAAACAAGTTATGCCCTTGGCACTTGGGGGCTAATGTAAATTCATTCTCAGGCATAATGGAAGTCCCGGTTCACCTACAATGAAGCTAAACCGGCACTTGGGGGCTATTATGGCCTAAAGACAACATTGCAAAATTACAAGCAGAGACAGAAGTGAAAGGAAAGAAAGTCACCTAATACTTGTCCTTCATCATATTAACTAAACCGACTTCGTAGTCGCGGCCAGTAAAGAGCCGGTTCAGGTACCCGGAATGAATTTCCTGGGCACTCAACTGAGCATAGCTGGATAAACCTGAACTCCACTTGCCTTTGTCTTGTTGAAATTTCTCTTCCTTGGCAGTATGCCTAGCCAAGGTGACAGGCTCTATGGGAGCAGTGAAGCCTAGCCCAGTTATCTCAACATCTGCGGATGAGGCAGCAGTCGGCTGGAGGGGGACAGCAGTAGGCACCGGACTGACAGGACCCGAGCTAGCCCGAGGAGGGCTAACCCGGACAGGGCTTGCCGGTTCAGCCGTGTTCTCCGTATTGTCACCTCCCGGAGCAGCAGTGTCATCACGATCCATGGGAATGGGATCATCAAGTTGAATGTCAAGGTTATCCTCTGGAGGGACGGCCGTTTCAGGGTCCTCGTCCGGTTCAGCAGTAGTAGTTTCAGTAGACGGCTTACTTGCTTTTGCCTTCTTGCTGGGCTTTGGCATTCTGATAAAGGTCAAAGGAACAGTGAGAATCATAAAGTTAAAAACATGAAGGTAAACCGGATGTTTGAAAGAGGGACTTACCCAGGCACGGTCTTGAGCACTGGGACATGTGTAGCAGTTGACTCACCGGAAGAGGACAAAGGAGCCTCCTGATAGTTAGGTTCAGACGGTTTAAGCGGTTTACGTATGAGGCCGGCTTTTGGATGAAGGAGAGTTGGAGAAAGAAAAACCTTGGAGCGGCGTCTGCGAGCCGGCGTAAGGGGTATTCCGGTCGATTCAACCACATGTCCGCTATGGCGCGTGGTCCGGCGAGCTTCATGTTGTTGTTTCTTCAAAAGAAAGTTGGGATCCAATTGAGCATAAGGATGAGAAAAGGGATATTTCCGGGATACCCGGCGGATCTTGGGTGGCAAAGGTTCTGAATCAGATGAGAGAGAAATTACCTCAACTCCCCCCGCTTTACTTCCTTCCACCAGATCCTACGAAAGGGCATTGTTAACATAAATTTAGACAAAGGGAAATCAAGGGACATAAGGGTTAATTGGCACCTCAGAGTCCGGATCATCCTCCTCAGGGTGTGAACCGGAAGCGGCAACAACTTTTTTCTTCTTAATAGCGTAAGTTTTCTTCCGTGATTGCTTGGCCGGTTTATCCAAAGATTTCCTTTTCCAGAAAGGATCGTTGGCCTGTGCGAAGGGATAGTAATGAATTGAAGACAACTGATATGAACGGATTAAGACAAACAGAAAGGGGTCGGAAGAGACGTACCGCTGGCGGTTCATTGGTTGCGCAGAACGGAGCTAAACCGGTCCGGCCGCACTCCTCCAGAGGGATGTTCAACATTTTCTTCGCGGACTCAGTAACTTCATTTTCAGGAAGTATCATTTCGGTGTGGCGCTGAGGATCATCTGGTTTGCCGGTGTATTCGCACATCAGACCTGAGCGCCGGCTTAGTGGGAGGATGCTCCAAGAAAGCGAGCAGCGAACGAAGCCGACTTCGGTTAAGCCGTTGGCCACAAAAGCTCTGAGTTTGGAAAGTTGAGGGGCGAATCGAGCCCGATCTTGGGCACTGAGGCGCTGAGGCAGAGGATGGGTTACTGCCAGGCTGTAGGTGCGGTAACCCGACAGCGGGTTCTCTCCTTCAGGCAAAGTGTCCCTACAATAGAACCACGTTTGGTTCCATTCTTTGGGGTGGCTGTGAAGGGCAGCGTGAGGAAAGCTCACATCCTTTCTTTTCTGGATGCTGACACCACCCAGCTCCTGATGAGGCCCATCGGTAAACTCCGTCCGCCAGTTCAGATGGAAGAAGTCCCGGAATAGGTCCACTGATGGCTCTTCTTGAAGATATGCTTCTGAGAAAACTTGAAAGTTGCAGATGTTTGAAACAGAATTCGGGCCTACATCTTGTGGGTGGAACTGGAAAGCAGCTAATACATCCCGGAAGAATTTTGAACCGGGAGGACTGAAACCCCGGGCCAGATGATCATAAAAAACTATGACTTCTCCCTCCTTAGGCTCTGGAGGGCACTCTTTTTCAGGGGCACGCCAGTGCAGAACTTCCTTAGGACCCAGAATACCAATGGAAGCCGCTTCAACTAAGTCATTTTCCGTGATCCGGGAAGGAACCCAATTGCAGGCGACAAATTGCTTGGCCATCGTTTTTTGATGAGGAAGTGCTGAAAAATACAGTGCAAAATCCGGTTTACCAATTGCTAAAGTATGAACCGATGCATTCTATAGAGTTATGGGCCTAATTGTCGGTTTAAACAAGGGACTAATGGTATTACTAATCCGGAAACAGTTATGAGTGAGACAGCTACCGGTTCATGATGATAAAGAAAGAAGAAGTTAAACCGTCAATTACGGGATACAGGCTTACGTCTAAACCGTCGAAGAAAGCATGTGAAGTGCAAGTTATGGTTAAACCGGTGAGGTGAGGTGCAGATCTATTGTATGAAAAAATAGATTTCACATGGCACTGAGGTAAAAATGGATCTAAGGCGCAAGGAAAAGACGGAGTAATGCAAGTTATATTCAGTAAGAGCCGCGGAGGTTGTCTACAGATTCGATTCTAAACTAATAAAGCCAGAGGAACTAAGGATATAATGACGAAGCAGAAGCGCATGGATGAAGGTCGAGCCTAACAAGTTTAAATCTACAGCCAAGATTGACCTACGGGGATGACCTGCAAGGCCTCAAGGGTTCATGGCGAGCTACAGGAGAAATCCTAGAATGAGATCTACGGGGAAGAAGATAGAGTACCTGAGGAAATAGAGGACGGCGGCGACGTTATCTGGAGGCGTTCAGGTTGACGCAGCGGCTTGGCTCGAGGACGATGGTGATCTCGAAGAACGGCGGCGGAGCTTCGAGCGATGGAGAAGGAGGAAGAAGAAGGCAGAAGGGGGAAGAGATGAGCCTCAGCGGTATTTATAAGCCCAAGGGTTAAAAACAGTAAGCGCGGGAATCGAGGAGGCCAAAGATCGGATAAAGATTGAGCTGTCGCCTCGATTTTCGGTGCGGCATTAAAGAAAGGTAATAGACAGATACGAGCATTAAATGTGGAGATGATGTCACGACGGATTAACGTGGTTCCAGGAGATGACTTCATGGCCGGTTTATGAAGCAAATAAATCACAAAAAGGAAGCTTGTGTAAGACTTGGAAGACTGACATGAACAAGTTCAAATCAATCTGGGACCTAATGTCAGGGATATTACTAGTAGGTATAAACCGGCCAGGAAGGTCCGGATTACACTGACAAGGTTATATTGTTACCAGCCCAGAAGAATATGTAACAAGGAGGTCATAGCCCATAGAGGTTTAGGGTCCATGTACAAAGCCCACGATCTGTAAACCGTCGTACCATGTAACTTGGAATGTAAGATAGAAAGAGTAGAGACCGAGGCGGACACGTTTATGAGCCGGCCTCGGGACTCTGTAAACCGGACCGGGCGTCGCCTCCTATATAAAGGGACGACCCAGCGATGGTTCAAGGACAAGAAACAACAACTCGAGATACAGGCAAGCGGATTCGCTCCCTGTTCATCGACGCACAAGCAATACCACCCCAAACTAGACGTAGGCTTTTACCTTCATTGAAGGGGCCGAACTAGTATAAACTCCCTGTGTCCTTCGCCCGCTTTAACCCCTTCAAGCTAATCCTTGCGATGGCCTCACAGATAAGTCCGCTAAACCGGACATCTGCCGTGCTAATTCCACGACACATCCCGCAAAAAAAGACATAGCTATGCAGGATAATGATGAAACCATACTATCGATACACAATTAAAAATATATCTTTTAAAGTATACTAAAATACAACATTTAAAACTTAAAGAGTTCAATTATTAAAAGGAGAACAAGAAAAAAATATAGACACCAAAAATAAAATTACAAACACAAGAAACAAATAGATACCACACAGAAGACTAATCACAACATAAATACACAACAAGAATGAAAAAGAATTCAAAGTAACAACTACCAATACTAATGCAAATAAAATAACTAAAATCCGCTAGGATAACTAGACAAACCTGAATAAACAATCACTAATACATCACAAACAATAAACTAAATCAGACATTCATCTACAATACAGAAAATAAATATACAATGGGAAGGGGCAAGCTGATACTAGTGGAAAGAGTTGAGGACGAAGAATAGGGGAGGGGCGGGGGAAGCTAGGGTTTCTGAAAAGTTCACCAACAAACCCTTCACCGAACAAAATCCACACAAGCACCGAATCCACACCTCCCAAAACTATGTCGAATCTTCAAAGAAGATAACCAACAAAAATGCCACATCTCAAAATCCTAGAATAATCGAAACCACCAAACAAAACATAAAAAAATATGGGAGGGATGAATGAGTAATGACAAAAGGGGCGATGAATGAACAAAATGCAGGACAAAAGATGAACCCTAACAAGCAGATGCGATGGAGAGGAGATCAGCAAGAGAGCGGAGCGACTGAAGAGCAGAGAAACTGGAGAGACTAGAGATCGGAGGAGGGGAGATGTGTGGATGAGAAAATGTGGGTTGAGCGGATGAAGGGTAAAAGGGTTTCGCTAAACTGGGCTCGATAAGATAAGACATGTCAGCAAAAAGAAAGAGAATAAATGAAAAAGAGCAACACGTCCAGCACGAATCTTAGCATAGAATTGGACGGCCCACAAATTGACTAACGCAACAAAAAATTCCAGGCACCTGAAATATCGCAAAACCGATATATACTTAGTACTATATGTTATGATGGGTTAATATGTGTTATCATGTGAATTATTCTTTCTCGATGGCGATCGGTCATGGTATCCATAACGTTGCATCTTTTTCGGCCAAATCTGGATTTCGTTTTGCTTCTCCCGGTCGATTGACTCGACTCTTTTCCCTGCCCGCTGGCCTCTCAATTCGTTTCGTTCTTCCTCTGTACCCTCGCTAGAATGAAGACACCCGATCGGCCCGACTTTCCCTAATGTTGGCTACCAGCCCTTTTACTGTAGTTGCGCCTACATTTACTACTAACGGATTCAAGAACCGGTGCTCCCTCCCCAGTTATATTTGGTTGGGAAATGGCTCTTTCCTGATCGAAAAAGAATCAATAGAAGGAGAATCGTACGATATCTTTCTCAAAACAAACAAAAAGAAAAAGAAAGAGAAAACAGAAATCATGATCTTTCTGGCCCATTTTGCCTTTCTAGGTTAGTGGACGCTTTCACCACTCAACCATGGATGCTTCAGCGAGTGAACTAGGTTTTTATTTGAGAGCAAACTATTTTTTAGTGGTATTCCTTCTCGAGCATCTATTTCTTCCGTTAAGGGAGATTCGGGAAAAGATGGAATAGGAAGACGTGTTTCCAGAATGAACAAGATATGAGTAGAGAAGGGGAAGTTAGCAAAGTTAGACGGAGACACCACAATACCTTGTAAGTTCAATGATTCACTTCTGAGTTTTAGGAGGAACGACATGCCCATGTGGAATTTCGGTAAAAACTAGATATCTACGTCGGAAGAAAAAACAGCTCTTAATGAAGTTATTTACAGTTAATATGGTATAAATGGAACTTAATTAAACCCAATCTGGCATAACAACATAGGGAAACCTCCACTTTAGATATCTCAAAAAGGAGTCAAATAACTTCTCCATTTTAGTCTCTTCAATCCATTTTCCTTTTGTAAAGTAGGGTCTAGTATATTGTCCTTGTACACGTATTTGTATACGTATGTAATTGTAATTGTGATCATCTATATATTGAGACGTGAGGCTGGATGTCAACCACCACGCAAAACCCTAAACCCTGCATGTGTTTCAACTTGGTATCAGCTAGGTCGGGCCGCCGCCGCACGTCCCTCGCACCGCAGCCCGATCCCATCTTCCGCGTTGCCGCCGCTGCTTGCTAGCTAGCTATGCGCATCACGCCGGAATCCATCCAGCTGCTTGCTAGCTAGCTAGCTAGCTTTGCCCGTCCGCTGCCCCCACGCAGAGTCTTCGTCTGCTGCCGCCGCGCGCTGCTTCCTACGCGCCGCCGCCGCGAGTTCCTTAGTCGTGGGTCAGGCCGCCACCGCAAGTCCCTCACGCCGCCGCCTGCTCGGCTCGCCGTCGCAAGTCCCTCGCGCCGCCGCCTGCTCCTCTCTCTGCACAACCGCCGCCCTTCGATCGCTGCTGCCATGCGTGCTTCCCATCCGCGCCATTCCGGTACCATAGACCCACCTTATACCTTCCTCAAAACAGCCACCATACCTACCCATCATGTCATTTCCATATCCATTCCGAGATATATTGCCATGCAACTTTCCACCGTTCCATTTATTATGACACGCTTCATCATTGTCACATTACCATGCATGATGATGTAGTTGATATCGTATTTGTGGCAAGGCCACCATGCATAATTTATCATACATGTCACTCTTGATTCATTGCACATCCCGGTACACCGCCGAAGGCATGCATATAGAGTCATACTTTGTTCTAGTATCGAGTTGTAAATCAATAAAAGTGTGATGATCATCATTATTAGAGCAAAGGCCCAAAAAAGAAAAAAAAAAGAAAAAAAAAAGGGACAATGCTACTATCTCTTTTCCACACTTGTGCTTCAAAGTAGCACCATGGTCTTCATGATAGAGAGTCTCTTGTCTAGTCACTTTCCTATACTAGTGGGAATTTTCATTATAGAACTAGGCTTGTATATTCCAATGACGGGCCTCCTCAAATGCCTTAGGTCTTCGTGAGCAAGCAAGTTGGATGCACACCCACTTAGTTTCTTTCGTTCAGCTTTCATACATTTATAGCTCTAGTGCATCCGTTGCATGGCAATCCCTACTCACCCACATTGATATCTATTAATAGGCATCTCCATAGCCCATTGATACGCCTAGTTGATGTGAGATCATCTTCCTCATTTTTCTTCTCCACAACCACCACTCTATTCCACCTATAGTGCTATATCCATGGCTCACGCTCATGTATTGCGTGAAAGTTGAAAAAGTTTGAAAAAAATTAAAGTATGAAACAATTGATTGGCTGAAACCGGGGTTGCGCATGATTTGAGTATTTTTGTGTGACAAAGTGATACGTCTCCAACGTATCTTGATTTTTGATTGTTCCATGCTATTATATTATCCTTCTAGGATGTTTTATGGGCTTTAATATACACTTTTATATGATTTTTGGGACTAACCTATTAACCTAGAGCCCAGTGCCAGTTTCTGTTTTTTCCTTGTCTATGAGTTTCGGAGAAAAGGAATATCAAACGGAGTCCAATTGACGTGCCAATTTTTGATGATTTTTTCTGGACCAAAATAAGCCCCCGAAGTAAAAGAGTTGGGCCAGGAGAGCCACGGGCTGCCCACAAGGGTGGGGGCGCACCCACCCCAAGTGGTGGCGCCCCCCTATCTCGTGGACAGCCGGAGACCCACCTCACGTGAGTCCTACGCCAAAAATTTCTATAAATACAGAAACCTCCGAAAACTAACCTAGATCGGGAGTTCCGCCGCCGAAAGCCTCTGTTGCCACCGAAAACCAATCTAGACCCGTTCTAGCACCCTGCCGAAGGGGGGATCCCTCTCAGGTGGCTATCTTCATCATCCCGGCGCTCTCCATGACGAGGAGGGAGTAGTGCACCCTCGGGGCTAAGGGTATGTATCAGTAGCTATGTGTTTGATCTCTCTCTCTCTCTCTCTCTCTCTCTCTCTCTCTCTCTCTCGTGTTCTTGAGATGGCACGATCTTGATGTATCGCGAGCTTTGCTATTATAGTTGGATCTTATGATGTTTCTCCCCCTCTACTCTCTTGTGATGAATTGTGTTTTCCCTTTCAAGTTATCTTATTGGATTGAGTCTTTAAGGATTTGAGAATACTTGATGTATGTGTTGCATGTGCTTATTTGTGGTGACAATGGGATATCACGTGATCCACTTCATGTATGTTTTGGTGATCAACTTGCGGGTTCCGCGACCTTGGGAATCTATGCATAGGGGTTGGCACACATTTTCGTCTTGACTCTCCGGTAGAAACTTTGGGGCACTCTTTGAAGTACTTTGTGTTGGTTGAATAGATGAATATGAGATTGTGTTATGCATATCGTATAATTATGCCCACAAATAATTGAGGTGACAATGGAGTATCTAGGTGACATTAGGGTTTTGGTTGATTTGTATCTTAAGTTGTTATTCTAGTACGAACTCTATGATAGATCGAACGGAAAGAATAGCTTCGTGCTATTTTACTACGGACTCTAGAATAGATCGATTAGAAAGAATAACTTTGAGGTGGTTTCGTACCCTACCATAATCTCCTCGTTTGTTCTCCACTATTAGTTACTTTGGAGTGACTCTTTGTTGCATGTTTAGGGATAGTTATATGATCCAGTTATGTTATTATTGTTGAGAGAACTTTTACTAGTGAAAGTATGAACCCTAGGCCTTGTTTCCTATCATTGCACTACCGTTTATGCTCACTTTTACCACTTGATACCTTGCTGTTTTTATATTTTCTTATTACAAAAACCTATATCTACCATCCATATTGCACTTGTATCACCATCTCTTCGCCGAACTAGTGCACCTATACAATTCACCATTGTATTGGGTGTGTTGGGGACACAAGAGACTCTTTGTTATTTGGTTGCAGGGTTGCTTGAGAGCGACCATCTTCATCCTACGCCTCCCATGGATTGATAAACCTTAGGTCATCCACTTGAGGGAAATTTGCTACTGTCCTACAAACCTCTGCACTTGGAGGCCCAACAACGTCTACAAGAAGAAGGTTGCGTAGTAGACATCACGAAGATGGCGCATAGCCAAACTAGATGATTTTGTAGGGATGAACTTTCTTTGGCCATGTTATTTTGAGAAGACATGATTGCTTTGTTAGTATGCTTGAAATATTATTATTCTTATGTCAACATAAACTTTTCTCTTGAATCTTTCGGATCTGAACATTCATGCCACAATAAAGAAAATTACATTGAGATTTATGTTAGGTAGCATTCCACATCAAAAATTCTGTTTTTATCATTTACCTACTCGAGGACGAGATTGAATTAAGCTTGGGGATGCTTGGTACGTCTCCAACGCATCTATAATTTTTTATTGTTCCATGCTATTATATTATCCTTCTAGGATGTTTTATGGGCTTTTATATACAATTTTATATGATTTTTGGGACTAACCTATTAACCCAGAGCCCAGTGCCAGTTTCTGTTTTCCCTTGTTTTTGAGTATCGCAGAAAAGGAATGCCAAACGGAGCCCAATTGACCTGAAACTCAACGGATGTTGTTTTTGGACCAGAAGAAGCCCAAGGAGTACCGGAGGAGGACCAGAAGAGTCTCGGGCTGCCCACAAGGGTGGGGGCGTGCCCACCCCCCTGGGCGCGCCCCCTACCTCGTGGACAGCCCGGAGACCCCCTTACTTGTTCCCGACTCCAACACCCCCTATATATACAGAAACCTCCGGAAAATAACCTAGATCGGTAGTTCCGCCGTCGCAAGCCGTTGTTTCCACGGAAAACCAATCTAGACCCGTTTCGGCACCCTGCCGAAGGGGGAATCCCTCTCCGGTGGCCATCTTCATCATCCCGGCGCTCTCCATGATGAGGAGGGATTAGTACACCCTCGGGGCTGAGGGTATGTATCAGTGGCTATGTGTTTGATCTCTCTCTCTCTCTCGTGTTCTTGAGATGGCACGATCTTGATGTATCGCGAGCTTTGCTATTATAGTTGGATCTTATGATGTTTCTCCCCCTCTATCTTCTTGTAATGGATTGAGTTTTCCCTTTGAAGTTATCTTATAGGATTGAGTTTTTTAAGGATTTGCGAACACTTGATGTATGTCTTGCATGTGCTTATCTGTGGTGACAATGGGATATCACGTGGTCCACTTGATGTATGTTTTGGTGATCAACTTGCGGGTTCAGTGACCTTGTGAACTTATGCATAGGGGTGGGCACACGTTTTCGTCTTGACTCTCCGGTAGAAACTTTGGGGCACTCTTTGAAGTTCTTTGTGTTGGTTGAATAGATGAATTTGAGATTGTGTGATGCATATCGTATAATCATGCCCACGGATACTTGAGGTGACAATGGAGTATCTAGGTGACATTAGGGTTTTGGTTGATTTGTGTCTTAAGGTGTTATTCTAGTACGAACTCTAATAGATCGAACGGAAGGAATAGCTTCGTGTTATTTTACTACAGACTCTTGAAGAGATCGATGAGAAAGAATAACTTTGAGGTGGTTTCGTACCCTACAATAATCTCTTCGTTTGTTTTCCGCTATTAGTGACTTTGGAGTGACTCTTTGTTGCATGTTGAGGGATAGTTATATGATCCAGTTATGTTATTATTGTTGAGAGAACTTGCACTAGTGAAAGTATGAACCCTAGGCCTTGTTTCCTAGTATTGCAATACTGTTTACGCTCACTTTTATCATTAGTTACCTTGCTGTTTTTATATTTTCAGATTACAAAAACCTATATCTACCATCCATATTGCACTTGTATCACCATCTCTTCGCCGAACGAGTGCACCTATACAATTTACCATTGTATTGGGTGTGTTGGGGACACAAGAGACTCTTTGTTATTTGGTTGCAGTGTTGTTTGAGAGAGACCATCTTCATCCTACGCCTCCCATGGATTGATAAACCTTAGTACATCCACTTGAGGGAAATTTGCTACTGTCCTACAAACCTCTGCACTTGGAGGCCCAACAACATCTACAAGAAGAAGGTTGCGTAGTAGACATCAAGCTGTTTCTGGCGCCGTTGCTGGGGAGGTGAGTGCTTGAAGGTATATCTTTAGATCTTTCAATCAAATCTTTTAGTTTCTTGTTTTATCACTAATTTAGTTTATAAAAGAAAACTAAAAAAATGGAATTAAGGTTACCTCATATGCTTCATCTTTTTAATATCTTTTGTGAAAATGATGGGAAGGAAAATTGTGCTCAAGTACTAGAAGAAGAATTACATAGAATGATTGGCACTAAAAACTTGAATGATGAGCATGATTGCAATGTTGTTAGTGTGAATCCCTTGAATATCCATGATGCTAATGATATTCAAAGCCACAAGCTTGGGGATGCTATGTTTGATGAAGATGATATTTTTAGTCCCCCAAGTTTTGATGAGCAATTATATTATGATGAAAGCATGCCTCCTATTTATGATGATTATATTTATGAAAGTGGATTTGGAGAGGTCATGACTTTATTTAGTGATGAATCCACTATTTCGGAAGAGGTTCCAATTGATTATGAGAACAAAGTTGCTATCTATGATGATTATTGTGATGACTTGTATGCTATTAAGAATAATGATAACCATGAAACTTGTCATCATGATTTTAGTTTTCAATTGGATTATGCCTCACATGATAATTATTTTGTTGAGTTTTCTCCCACTATTATTCTAGAGAAGAAATTCGCTTATGTGGAGAGTAATAAAATTTATATGCTTGGGGATCATGAAAAGAATGCTTTATGTGATGGTTCTATTGTTGAATTCATTCATGATTCTACTGAAAATTATTATGAGAGAGGAATATATGCTTGTAGGAGTTGCAATAATATCGAGTTTCCTCTCTATGTGCTTAAAATTTTGAAGCTATGCTTGTTTTGCTTTCCTATGCTAGTCAATTATTGTTCCCATAAGTTGTTTGCTCACAAAATCCCTATGCATAGGAAGTGGGTTAGACTTAAATGTGCTAGTCATATTCTTCATGATGCTCTCTTTATGTTTCAATTCTTATCTTTTATGCGAGCATCATTGAAATCATCATGCCTAGCTAGGGGCGTTAAACGATAGCGCTTGTTGGGAGGCAACCCAACTTTACTTTTGTTCTTTGTTTTTGCTTCTGTTTAGGAATAAATATTGCGTCTAGCTTCTGTTTAGATGTGGTTTTTTGTTTTAGTTAGTGTTTTTGCCAAGTAGAACCTTTGGGAAGACTTGGGTGAAGTTTATGTGATCATGCTGTAAAAAACAGAAATTTTAGCGCTCATGAGATTAGCTACTATTTTTTACAGAAGAGTGATTTTATGTTGATTCTTTTTGCAGATGATTAATAGACAAATTCTTCAGGTCCACCAATTTATTTCAGAATTTTTAGAGTTACAGAAGTATTCGAAAGTTACAGATTGCTACAGACTGTTCTGTTTTTGATAGATTATGTTTTCTATGTGTTGTTTGCTTATTTTGATGAATCTATGAGTAGTATCGTAGGGTATGAATCATAGAGAAGTTGGAATACATTAGGTATAACACCAAAATGAATTTATAATGAGTTCACAATAGTACCTAAGTGGTGGTTTTATTTTCTTATACTAACGCAGCTTACGAGTTTTCTGTTGAGTTTTGTGTTGTGAAGTTTTCAAGTTTTGGGTATAGATTCGAGGGACTATGGAATAAGGAGTGGCAAGATCCTAAGCTTGGGGATGCCCCGGGAAGGCATCCCCTCTTTCATCTTCGTCTATCGGTAACTTTACTTGAGGCTATATTTTTATTCACCACATGATATGTGTTTTGCTTGGAGCGTCATTTTATTTTATTTTGTTGTGCTTGTTGTTTGAATAATATTCCAAGATATTAAATTCTTAAATGTTAGATAGTCTTCACATAGTTACATAATTATTCAACTACTCATTGATCTTCACTTATATCTTTTGGAGTAGTTTATCATTTGCTCTAGTACTTCACTTATATCATTTAGAGCACGGCGGTGGTTTTATTTTGAAAAAAAAGATGAACTCTCATGCTTCACTTATATTATTTTGAGAGTCTTTTACAACAGCATGGTAATTTGCTTAGTCTATAAAACTAGTCCTAATATGATAGGCATCCAAGAGGGATATAATAAAAACTTACATATAAAGTGCATTGAATACTAAGAGAAGTTTGATACTTGATGATTGTTTTGTGATATGAGGATGGTGATATTAGAGTCATGCTAGTAGAGTAGTTGTGAATTTGATAAATACTTGTGTTGAGGTTTGCAAGTCCCGTAGCATGCACGTATGGTTACCGTTGTGTGACAAATTTGAAGCATGAGGTATTTCATTGATTGTCATACTTTGTGTGGAGGTCGGGATCCCGCGATGGTTAACTCCTACCAACCCTTCCCCTAGGAACATGCGTGCAGTACTTTGTTTTGATGACTTGTAGATTTTTGCAATAAGCATGTGAGTTCTTTATGACTAATGTTGAGTCCATGGATTATACGCACTCTCACCCTTCCACCATTGCTAGCCTCTCCTGTACTGCGCAACTTTCGCCGGTACCATACACCCACCTTATACCTTCCTCAAAACAGCCACCATACCTACCCATCATGGCATTTCCATAGCCATTCCGAGATATATTGTCATGCAACTTTCCATCGTTCCGTTTATTATGACACGCTTCATCATTGTCATATTGCCATGCATGATCATGTAGTTGACATCGTATTTGTGGCAAGGCCACCATGCATAATTTATCATACATGTCACACTTGATTCATTGCACATCCCGGTACACCGCCGGAGGCATGCATATAGAGTCATACTTTGTTCTAGTATCGAGTTGTAATATCGAGTTGTAAATCAATAAAAGTGTGATGATCATCATTATTAGAGCAAAGACCCAAAAAAGAAAAGAATAAAAAAAAGAAAAAAGAATAAAAAGCGACAATGCTACTATCTCTTTTCCACACTTATGCTTCAAAGTAGCACCATGGTCTTCATGATAGAGAGTCTCTTGTTTAGTCACTTTCCTATACTAGTGGGAATTTTTATTATAGAACTTGGCTTGTATATTCCAACGATGGGCTTCCTCAAATGCCCTAGGTCTTCGTGAGCAAGCAAGTTGGATGCACACCCACTTAGTTTCTTTCATTGAGCTTTCATACATTTATAGCTCTAGTGCATCCGTTGCATGGCAATCCCTACTCACTCACATTGATATCTATTAATGGGCATCTGCATAGCCCATTGATACGCCTATTTGATGTGAGACCATCTTCCTCTTTTGTCTGCTCCACAACCACCACTCTATTCCACCTATAGTGCTATATCCATGGCTCACGCTCATGTATTGCGTGAAAGTTGAAAGAGTTTGAAAAACATTAAAGTATGAAACAATTGCTTGGCTGAAACCGGGGTTGTGCATGATTTGAGTACTTTTGTGTGACGAAGATGGAACATAGCCAAACTATATGATTTTGTAGGGATGAACTTTCTTTGGCCATGTTATTTTGAGAAGACATGATTGCTTTGTTAGTATGCTTGAAGTATTATTATTCTTATGTCAATATAAACTTTTATGTTGAATCTTTCGGATCTGAACATTCATGCCACAATAAACAAAATTACATTGAGAATTATGTTAGGTAGCATTCCACATCAAAAATTCTGTTTTTATCATTTACCTACTCGAGGACGAGCAGGAATTAAGCTTGGGGATGCTTGATACGTCTCCAACGTATCTATAACTTTTTATTGTTCCATGCTATTAAATTATCCTTCTACGATGTTTTATGGGCTTTTATATACACTTTTATATGATTTTTCGGACTAACCTATTAACCCAGAGCCCAATGCCAGTTTCTATTTGCCCCTTGTTTTGAGTATTGCAGAAAAGGAATACCAAACGGAGCCCAATTGACCTGAAACTCAACGGAGGTTGTTTTTTGGACCAGAAGAAGCCCAAGGAGTACCGGAGGAGGACCAGAAGAGTCCCGGGCTTCCCACGAGGGTGGGGGGCACGCCCACCCCCCTGGGCGCGCCCCCCTACCTTGTGGACAGCCAGAAGACCGCCCTTACTTGTTCCAGACTCCAACGACCCCTATATATACAGAAACCTCCAGAAAATAACCTAGATCGGGAGTTCCGCCGCCGCAAGCCTCTATTGCCACCGAAAACCAATCTAGACCCATTCCGGCACCCTGTCGGAGGGGGAATCTCTCTCTGGTGGCCATCTTCATCATCTCGGTGCTCTCCATGACGAGGAGGGAGTAGTTCACCCTCGGGGCTGAGGGTATGTACCAGTAGCTATGTGTTTGATCTCTCTCTCTTGTGTTCTTGAGATGGGATGATCTTGCGCTCTTATAGTTGGATGTTATGATGTTTCTCCCCTTCTATCTTCTTGTAATGGATTGAGTTTTCCCTTTGAAGTTATCTTATCGGATTGAGTCTTTAAGGACTTGAGAACACTTGATGTATGTCTTGCGTGTGCTAAATATGTGGTAACAATGGGATATCACGTGATCCACTTGATGTATGTTTTGGTGATCAACTTGTGGGTTCAGTGACCTTGTGAACTTATGCATAGGGGTTGGCACACGTTTTCGTCTTGACTCTCCAGTAGAAACTTTGGGGCACTCTTTGAAGTTCTTTGTGTTGGTTGAATAGTTGAATTTGAGATTGTGTGATGTATATCGTATAATAATGCCCACAGATACTTGAGGATACAATGGAGTATCTAGGTGACATTAGGGTTTTGGTTGATTTGTGTCTTAAGGTGTTATTCTAGTACGAACTCTATGATAGATCGAACGGAAAGAATAGCTTCGTGTTATTTTACTACGGACTCTTGAATAGATCGATCAGAAAGAATAACTTTGCGGTGGTTTCGTACCCTACAATAATCTCTTCGTTTGTTCTCCGCTATTAGTGACTTTGGAGTGACTCTTTGTTGCATGTTGAGGGATAGTTATATGATCCAGTTATGTTATTATTGTTGAGAGAACTTGCACTAGTGAAAGTATGAACCCTAGGCCTTGTTTCCTAGCATTGCAATACTGTTTACGCTCACTTTTATCATTAGTTACCTTGTTGTTTTTATATTTTCAGATTGCAAAAACCTATATCTACCATCCATATTGCACTTGTATCACCATCTCTTCGCCGAACTAGTGCACCTATACAATTTACCATTGTATTGGGTGTGTTGGGGACACAAGAGACTCTTTGTTATTTGGTTGCAGGGTTGTTTGAGAGAGACCATCTTCATCCTAGGCCTCCCACGGATTGATAAACCTTAGGTCATCCACTTGAGGGAAATTTGTTACTGTCCTACAAACCTCTGCACTTGGAGGCCCAACAACGTCTACAAGAAGAAGGTTGCATAGTAGACATCACAGAGCCGCCAGGGCTGTAATGGAGACAACACCGGCGGCCGTGACCGCAACGCTGGTTATGCCGACAACGGCCGGCAAGGTGGCGGGGGCAACAACGGCGGAGGAGGTAGGCGTCGCAGCCGTTGGCGTCCCCGGTGTCAAATTTGCAAGAACTAGGGCCAAGAAGCCGATGACTGCCGCAAGCGCTATGATCAGGACCACAACTCCCGCTCCGCCAACTCGGCCTCCACCAACACCGTGGATTTTCCTTGGGTGCTCGATACCGGGGCTAGATCACTTGACAAATGATCTTGAGTGGCTCCAGGTTCACGGGCGCTATGACGGCAAGGATCAGGTTCAGGTGGCCAATGGTGCAGGTTTGTCTATTTCAAACATTGGTCATTCGCGTTTACCCGGTTCATTTATTTCACACATTGGTCATTGATACGTCTCCAACGTATCTATAATTTTTTATTGTTCCATGCTATTATATATTCTGTTTTGGATGTTTAATGGGCTTTATTATGCACTTTTACATTTTTTTGGGACTAACCTACTGTCGGTGTACTAGAGTAGGGGTACCCTAGTATCCCGAACTTGTGCACAGGCAGTCGCAGCATCCCGCGGCAAGGCTTGCCGGGTGACCGCCAAGGTCCTCCATGGTTCCTTTGGAGCCATTCAAGAACAAAGTATTCAAGCCAAGGAGACAAGGCCCCAGCAAGAGGAGCTTGCCGGGAAGGCCACTCAAGGCACAAGACCCCGGCAAGAGGAGCTTGCCGGGAAGGCCAACCAAGGCATCTCAAGGAACTTGCCGCGACGCGCCACGCGTCCCGGCAAGGCCCGGTGAGCGACGAGCTCCCGGACGCGACAAGATAACGACCACGGCAAGGCGCTTGCCGCGGCAAACTACCACTCTGTACCCGCGCTCCAGCACATCCACCAACGTGTCGCTCTAGGACCCTTCCAGGCGTACATGGCGGGAGGCTGTGCAGCCAGCGGTGCGCGGTGACAAGCGGTGCTGACAAGATTGCCATCGTGGCGAGCGGTGGCGTCCCTGACGGTCCCTTTTGCACTATTTGGGCGACGCAGATGGGCATTCAATGCCCTTGTCCCCTGCCGTCAGAGTTAGGTATGATACACTGTAACAGGTAGTTGTACCAACCGTAACACCTTTGCATTTTTACCCTTGTCTATGTTGCCACCTGTCGGTGACCCCTTGAGCATATAAAAGGAGGCCCATGCGCAACGTAGAGGGTGGGAGAACACTCACGCTCGGTCTCATTAGCTGCTGATGTACTGTAGCACTCAGCGCTCCCGAGCAAGAACTCAATACAAACCACAAAGCAGGAGTAGGGTTTTACGCATCCGTGCGGCCCGAACCTGGGTAAACTGCTCGTGTGTTTCGCCTCGATCCGCTCTTCGTGCGATCTTCGCCCCCGTCGAACCGAAAGGGGCTCGGTCCGCCGGTCCCATAGGTGCTCGTGGATTCGTTCCCCGACATCTTTGGCGCGCCAGGTAGGGGGCGTCGAGGTTGTGTGAACCTGATCCGGCGTTCACACGAGCTAGATTTTCATCGTCTTCATCGACATGCCGCCGAAGAAGAAGGCTTCGGAGGCGGCTCATCCGTCCGCGTCGAACCCACCACCGCCGGAGCAAACGGCTGGTGGGGTAGACGCCGGCGGAAGAACGGGCGTCGACGAGGGAGCTCACGGTGCTGCCAAGTCCAAGGACAAGGCTGCGCTGCCCATCGGCGGCGTAGTCGGCTCCCACAACGACCGGGCGCACTCCAAGACCTCGGCGTCCGTACATGCACCGCGCCCATCTCATGAGGCGCGGGACCGGCAGCGTCATGGTACTCACGGTACCATACGTTTGCTAGACCAAGATCGAGCTGGTGGATCTCGGAGTGCTCAAGACCAGCATGCACGCCAGCATGCTAGCACGAGAGAGGCACGGTCGCCTGGACGGGATACTGCTCCTTCTAACATAGTTAGAAGTCCGAGCATATCCCGCTCCTCACACCGTTCGCCACCGCCACCCGCCACTTCAGCAGAAGCTTTGGCACGAGCTCAACTGCTCCTGGACTACCCTCCAACGGCAGACAAGATCGACAACTGGAGGGCCACCATTCAGAGTCTCATCGGCTTCGCCAACGGCGACACTCCACGGCAGCCGAATACATCGCCGCCGCGGCAAGTCAGCCAGGCACGAGCCGGTGGCGACAAGACCGGTGGGGGTGCAACCACCGTGCACTCTCCGCCCCGAAGACCAAGATCGCCGACTCGCCGGATCCACCTCGACAGCGACTCCACTGCGTCATCAGATCCACGAGCTCGTCGCGATCAGCGCCAAGTTCTTCACGAACGACAGCAAGAAGACGCTCGTACTCGCATCGAGCGCCGAAGAGAAGCGCGGCGTCAATCGGATCAGCGCGCTGGGCCCTCTGTCGACATGCATGCGCCAGGGGAACTGGGAGACTTGCCGTACGCGGTAGGTTGCCCTGCGTTTACTCGTGAGCTGCGGCAAGTCCAGTGGCCCAGCAAGAAGAATTTCAAGCCAGACGTACCAGAGAAGTACGACGGCAAGTCGCATCCGTCAGAGTTCCTCAGCATCTACACCATCGCGGTGCAAGCTACCGGGGGCCGGGACGACAAGATCCTTGCCAACTACTTCCCGCTGGTTCTCAAGCCCAACGTCAGGTCCTGGCTCATGCACTTGCCGGACAACTCCATTTCCTCCTGGGCAGACCTATGACATCAGTTTGTCGGCGCCTTTACAGGCGGCCACAAACCTCATGGCCAAGAGAGTGACCTTCATCTGCTCGCCCAGAAGGAAGGAGAGCCCCTGCGCAAGTACATTCAGAGATTCAGCCGTGTACAGCACAACATCCCAGATGTCCACCCTGCCGCGGTCATCAGCGCGTTCCATCAGAACGTGCGTAACCGCAGGATGCGGGAGGAGATGGCGATGTGCAAGATCAGAGACGTCAGTGGGCTGTATGCCCTGGCCGACAAGTGTGCACGTGCTGAGGAAGGGAGGAAACTCCCCGGAGAGAATACAGGAGCAGGAGGATCTGACAGCGAGGATGCTGCCCCGGCAAAGAAAAACCGGCGGCGGAACAACAGGAAGAAGAAAGGCAAAGATGTGCTAGTCATTGAGCAGTCCGGCAATGAAGGTGGCGCCAAGAAAGCCAAAGCTGGTAGCTCCGGCAAGGAGATTGCCGCATGCACCAACTGCCAGGCTGTGGCGGTCGCCGACAAGCAGGACGGCACCGACAAGCAGTACTGCAAGATCCACCGCACCAAGGGCCATGACCTCCAGAGCTGCAAGAAGGTCGAGCAGCTTGTCGAGTAGCAAAAGGCTGAATACGAGCGGCGCGACAAGAAGAAGGCACAAGGAGGTGCTGGAGGATCCGGCAAGAAGCGCACCGGCCGGGGAGGACACCGCGGCAAGGCCAAGCAGTGGCAAGGAGACAGACCTCCCCGCGGCCGCGACAAGGATGAAGATGACGACGACGATGAAGACATGGATGATGTCGAGACCAGTGAGCAGGAGTTCCAGAAAGCCACAGAGGTCTTGTGCGTTGACGGTGGTGCTTCTCTGCATACTTCACACCGCCAACTCAAGCAGTGGGTGTGGGAAGTCAATGCGGCAGAACCACCCGTCGAGTCACGCAAGCTTCTGAAATGGTCCAGCACGCCTATCATCTTTGATATTGAGGACCACCCTGATCGCACAACTGCGGTCGGGTGCTTGCCGATGTTGGTTTCACCAACTATCCGCAACCTCAAGGTCACTAAGATGCTAGTTCACGGCGGGGCCGGCTTGAACCTGATCTCCTCCGCTGCACTCCAGAAACTCCAGATCCCTGACAGCGAGCTTGAAGAGACCGGCACATTCCAAGGAATCAACCCGGGAAGGAGCAAGCCGAAGGGGAAGATCACGTTGCCGGTGACATTTGGCAGCGAGTTGAACTTCAGGACTGAGAGGGTCACTTTTGACGTTGCCGATTTTCCATTGCCTTACAATGGGATACTCGGCCGTCCAGCACTCGCCAAGTTCATGGCAGCCTCTCACTACGCATACAACATGCTGAAGATGCCAGGCCCGATAAGTGTCATCTCTGTCCCTGGCGACAAGAAGGA
Source organism: Secale cereale (assembly GCA_902687465.1). Classification (NCBI taxonomy): domain Eukaryota; kingdom Viridiplantae; phylum Streptophyta; class Magnoliopsida; order Poales; family Poaceae; genus Secale; species Secale cereale. Next base: position 12,359,433 of record LR738714.1, on the reverse strand, counting down.
TGCTCTTATCTGCGCCGACAAGATCTACCGGGAAGCGGCAGCCGCAACAGATCGCAAGTCACCTGCCGTTGAAGCTCCCGGGGGGAAGAAGAAGATCAAGTCCGGCAAGAGTTTTGATGCCAACTCCGGCAAGCGCACCTCTTCGGAGTGCTGCGCTACCGTCGAGGACGCACCATCGAGCTTCACCGGCAAGTGTAAGAAGACAATGGCAGCTCCGCCAGAGACCAAGAAAGTGTCCGCCAAGGAGGACGGCACTGGTGGTACCTTCACCATCAGTGCCACTCTTGACCCTAAATAGGAAAGCGCGCTCATTGCTTTCCTGCGGGCGAACATCGACGTGTTTGCGTGGCAACCGTCTGTCATCCCCGGTGTTCCCAGGAAAGTAATTGAGCACCATCTTGCCGTCTGTCCTCATGCGCGGCCCGTCAAGCAGAAGGTCGGGAAGCAAGCAATGGAGCGCCAATAATTCATCGCAGAAGAGATCAAGAAGTTGGAAGCAGCAGGCCTTGTCAGAGGAGTGCTCCATCCTACGTGGTTGGCCAATCCTGTAGTCGTGCGCAAGGCAAACGGGAAATGGAGGCTTTGTATCGACTTTACCGATGTTAATAAAGCTTGTCCCAAAGACCCATTTCCCTTGCCGCGCATCGACCAGATTGTTGACTCCACGGCCGGATGTGACTTGCTTTCATTTCTTGACGCATACTCAGGATACCATCAGATCTTCATGGCAGAAGAGGATGAGGAGAAGACCGCATTCATCACTCCATGTGGCACGTACTGTTTTATACGGATGCCTTTCGGTTTAAAGAATGCTGGTTCAACATTTGCAAGGGTAGTCCATGTCGCTTTTGAGCCAAAAATACACAGAAATGTGGAAGCCTACATGGATGACATAGTGGTCAAGAGCAAGGACAAGGCAACTCTGATTCAAGATTTAGACGAGACCTTTGCAAATCTGCGCAAGATCAGCCTCAAGCTCAACCCCGAGAAGTGTGTGTTTGGAGTCCCTTTCGGCAAGCTTCTCGGGTTCTTCGTGTCTCAGCGGGGAATTGAAGCCAGTCCCGACAAGATCAAGGCCATTGAGCAGATAGAAGCACCAAAGCGCGTCAAGGATGTACGAAGACTTGCCGGTTGCGTGGCTGCTCTCAGCAGGTTTATCTCTAAGTCTGCTGAGCGCGCCCTGCCGTTTTTCAAAATATTGAAAAAGGCAGGTCCAATGAAATGGACTCCGGAAGCGGAGGCTGCGCTGCAAGACTTGAAGAGATACCTGTCCTCCACTCCAACACTTGTTGCACCTAAGCCACAAGAGAAGTTGATGCTGTATATAGCGGCAACCAATCAAGTGGTTAGTGCTGCGTTAGTAGCGGAGAGGGAGGCAGATGATGAGCCAGCAACCACGACAGGCGCATCCAGCGACAAGCAGGGGGCTTCCCCGACAAGCTCTGGTCCCGACAAAGATGGATCTGCGCAGGCGCGCGAGGAGATACAGAAGAGAATGGTGCAGCGCCCAGTCTACTTTGTCAGTTCCCTTCTGCAGGGGGCTAGGTCAAGGTACTCTGGTGTGCAGAAATTGCTTTTCGGCCTTCTCATGGCCTCGAGAAAGCTGCGCAATTACTTCCAAGCACATGAGATCACAGTTGTCACTCGTTTTCCGCTGAAGAGGATACTGCAGAATCCAGAAGCAACAGGCAGGATTGTTGAGTGGGCACTGGAACTCAAGCTTTGGCCTCAAGTTTGAGAGCACTTCAACTATCCAAAGCAGAGCATTGGCAGAATTCATAGCAGAGTGGACGCCAACACCAGATGAAGAAATTCCAAAAACGAGCATCCCCGTCAAGGAAGCAAGCAAAGAGTGGCTGATGTACTTTGATGGTGCCTTCTCGCTGCAAGGCGCCGGTGCTGGCGTGCTGCTTGTTGCACCCACCGGAGAGCACCTCAAGTACGTAGTCCAGATGCACTTTCCCAAGGAGCAAGCAATAAACAATACCGCAGAGTATGAATGTTTGCTTGCCGGTCTCAGGATCGCGGCAGACCTTGGGATCAAGAAGCTCATTGTCAGGGGTGACTCGCAGCTCGTCGTCCGCCAAGTGAACAAGAGTTATCAGAGTCCGTTGATGGAAGCCTACGTTGATGAAGTGAGAAAGCTAGAAGAGCACTTTGACGGCCTACAGATGGAGCACGTTCCAAGAGCTCAGAATGACATTGCCTATGGCCTGTCGAAGTGCGCCGCACTTAAGTTACCTGTGGAACCAGAGATCTTTGTGCTCAAGCTGACTCAACCGTCTGTAACGCCATCAACTGGACAGAGCAAGAAGAGGAAGTTGATTTCTGGTGACTATTTTCCGGCAGAGCTTCCCGAAGCCGCCGCCAAGAAGGTCCCCAAGATCAACACCAAGAGTGCTGAGGAGCAGTCTGCTCCGGCAAGCCCTAGGGTTTGTTCCGTTGAAGCAGAGGCTCCCGACAAGTTTTGCTCCGGCAAGCTTGCCGGGGAACGTCAAGCTCCGGCTGAGCCGCAGGTTCTCGCCGTAGAAGCGGATGTTCCCGCAGCAGCAGATGTGCCTTTAGTCCTTGTTGTCGAGCCACAAGCTCCAGCATGGGCACAACAGATTGTCCGTTTCCTTCAGACAGGAGAACTTCCCGAAGAGCAAGAAGAAGCGGAAAGAGTAGCCCCGCAGTCAAGTATGTACCAGTTTGTCGACAACATACTGTACAGAAGAAGACTCAACGGTGTGAAATTGAAGTGTATTCACCAGGAAGGCGGACAAAAGCTGTTGGCAGAGATACATGGAGGAATATGTGGTCGCCACATTGGCGCAAAAGCACTTGCCGGCAAAGCATTCAGGCAAGGTTTCTTTTGGCCGACAGCCCTCCAGGATGCAACTGCACAAGTAACCAAGTGTGAAGCGTGCCAGTTCCATTCCAAGTAGATACACCAGCCAGCTCAAGCTCTCCAGATGATCCCTTTATCCTGGCCATTTTCGGTCTGGGGGCTCGACATCCTCGGCCCCTTTCCCCGAGCAGTCGGGGGCTTTGAGTACTTGTACGTTGCAATCGACAAGTTCACAAAGTGGCCGGAAGTGGAAGCAGTGAGGAAGGTGACAGCACAGTCAGCAGTCAAGTTCTTCAAGTCGATTGTTTGTCGATTCGGGATCCCTAACAGGATCATCACCAACAACGGTACGCAATTCACGAGCCGCACCTTCATGCAGTACGTCCAAGATCTTGGCGCCAAGGTCTGCTTCGCTTCTGTTGCTCACCCGAGAAGCAACGGTCAAGCGGAGAGGGCAAATGCTGAAGTGCTGCGTGGGCTCAAGACCATGACTTTTGACAGGCTGCGCAAGTGCGGAAGAAACTGGATTGAGGAGCTGCCGGTAGTTCTTTGGTCGATCTGGACGACGCCAAATCGAGCCACTGGCCAGACACCTTTCGCTCTAGTCTATGGAGCAGAGGCAGTTCTCCCCACGGAACTCGTATACGGGTCACCTCGAGTGCTCGCTCATGATGAGCTTGAGCAAGAGCAGCTGCGACAAGATGACGCGCTGCTCCTTGAGGAAGACCGTCTTCAGGCTGCTGTACGAGCTGCTCGCTACCAGCAAGCTTTGCGCCGCTACCATAGCCGCAAAGTTAACGCCAGAAGTCTTGAGGAAGGCGACCTTGTTCTTCGGCGCGTTCAGTCCGCCAAGAATTCCAACAAGTTGACGCCGAAGTGGGAAGGCCCTTACCGGGTGAAACGAGTCACTAGGCCTGGCGCCGTTCGCCTTGAGACCGAGGATGGCATTCCGGTGAGCAACTCCTGGAACATTGAGCATCTTCGTAAGTTTTACCCGTAAGGCGCGGTTGCCGGAACCTGTTCCGGCAACCACCTTTTGTACAAGTCTTGCCGCTGTTGCATGTAATCCTTCGTACAAAGCCAGGCGCAGACCCCGTGCATAAATAAAGCTCATGTGTTTCGCACATCTTGACAATTTCATGCTTTCTATTTTTTGCATGTGTTATCTGACACTTTGTGCAGCACCTACCCCCGGTAAGCAATAACGAGCCGTAAGGCTCCATATCTTTATTTTCTCTTCTTTCTTTTTCTCAAGGAAAGGAAGGTTCCCTCGCCCACAAGTTTGCCGGGGGGGGAAGGAGAAGATAATGGTATGGACCAGGCATCGTTCAAGAAAGTTTTGCCTTACCGGGAAGCAAACAACAGAAAAGCTAAGTTGCCAAAGTTTGAGCAATCAGATTTTTAAAATTTTTAAGTTATCTTCCTTGAACGACTGTGCTTTGTATGGAAAACCTGTGCGCGGAGGAACCAACTCGTAGCTAGTTGCGCCCTTACTTTGTTTCGAGTCCGCTCAACAACTTAAGTGTGCTGCGACTAGTTGCGACAAGGTTTCTTGTCGGTAACGGCACCGCCAGCAGGCTGCTGACGTCCCGCACTCAGCGCTCGCGGCTAAGGTGCCTGCGCCGGCAAGTTCCCTAAAAGAGTAGGGCAAAAACATACAAAGGAAGGAATCAAGTAAAGGAAATAACATTGCAATCATTACCCAAAATAGAGTTATATTACAAGGTAGCTTGTCGCGGCTCTAACAGATTGTTCTCATAACATGAGCAGCAGCGACAAGAAAAGAAGAAAACGGGCGGCCTAGTCTACGCGATCGCCCTCAATCCTCTTGATCCCGCTCACCTTGTCCACAATGGGTGCGACAAGGGTCTTGAGCGCTTCAAGATCAGCATCCGGCGGCAGGGTCTTGAGGACGTTGGTGAGGTTGAGGCCCGGGTTGCGGAAGGCCACCTTCACCAACACCTTTTGAAGAGCTCCCGCGCAGATCTTGCGTGACTCGTCGGCCAGCTGCTTTGGAATCTTCTCCCGGAGCCGCTGGAAGGTCGTCGCCACGCATTTGAAGAACAAGGTGAACTTGGCGCTGGATTGGAGGTTCTCATCGGAGGGATACCCGAGATCCTCCATCCCCAGCTACGCCAGCTCCCTGTCAATGTCTGCGACAGCATCCACGAGACCCTCCGTCCAGTGCTCCACAATCTCCCTAAGAGCGTTCTGGGCGGCAGCAGCACTCGCCAGCAGCACCTTATCGGCCTTGATCTCCTCCTTCAAAGCCACCTCCTCCTCCCTGGCGCCGTCTAGCGTCTTGGTCAAAGTAGTCAGCTTCAACTCAAGATCTGCGTTGGAGTCCTTGGCGGTGCCAAGTTCCTTGCCCTTCTTGGCAAGACGAACCTGCAGCTCTGACAAGCTGTAGGCGTCCTTCTCCCGCTCACGCTTGAGCGCGGCAAGCTCTTCACCGCTCGCCTTGAGATCGGCCTCCAGCCGCGCCACCTTCGTCTCCAGCTCCTTCTTGGCGGCCTCGGCAGCTGCGGCAGCATCCTTTGCTTGCTTGAGGGCTCCGCCGAATGTTTGCTCGCGCGCAGTAAGCTCCTCCTCGTGGCTGTCAAGGTTAACCTTCCACTGCGCCAGCTCGCCCTCCTGCGCAGATAGCTTCTCAGCGGCAAGCCGCTGTTGTTCTTCGACTTCAGCCTTCTCGAGGAGGAAAGCCTTCTGCTCCTCGGCGAGTTGCGCCCGCTCTTCTGCCAGGGACTGGAGACCTTCCTGGTTAAGACCCCGGAGCTCCTCCGCGCGCTTCTCGATGTCTGCTCCCGCCTTCGCGACAAGCGCCTCTCGGGATTCCAGCTTGGCCTGCCGAGCACGGTAGAGCGACACCAGCTTCCGCAGCAGCCGCTCCTCCTCAGGCTCGCCGCCGCTGCTGCTCGGTGCATCAACCAGCGTCAGCCCAGCGGAGGCGAGCACCTCTCCATCGAAGCTTTCTCCTTTGACCGGCGCCCTGGAGCTTGACGCCCAGGGGAGGTTGATCAAGACGTTTTCGCCGGCCTTCAAGTAGACGCCTGGCTGGGGCTCTTCGGAGCCTGACGCTGCGGCAGCGGCGGAAGGATCGGCGGTCGGCGTAGCGCCTGGCGCTCCTGCGACCTCAGGGCCGTCTGTGCGATCGCCAGACCCCTCGCCAGCTTCTGCGGCGGTAGCTTTGGCGGCCTCTTCGCCGGCGGGATCATCAGCGCCGGCTGCTTCTTCGGTGGCAGCGGCGTCGTCGGTATCACCGCCCCCGGCAATCTCGACGACATCATCGATGGCGGCCTCGGCGGTGTTCTCCTCGCCAGCAACCTCGATCTCCATCGGCTCCGCAGCAGATGGGTCTGACGGCCGGAAAAGGGAGAAAAGTCAAGCAAATATCCAAAAAGAAGATCAAAAGAAGAAGAACCCAAGGGAAGTTTTGAAGCGAGAGGATTACCTGTACCGGGTTCTGCAGTCGTAGTCTCCGCCGCCGGAGGGCCGCTGGTGCTGCCGCTTGCCGCCGCAGCGCTGGCCGGCATCTCTCCTGCGCGAGCCGGCTCCTCGGCAGAGTCCCTTGCCGGAGAACTCTCCCTTGGCGGCGTAGTCGAAGCAGATGGCATGTCGGGGGCGGCCTCCGGGCGCTCCTGGTGGGGCTGCTCTGCTCCTACACAAACCAACAATCAGATGTCAGCAAAGAAAGAGCATCCATGCGCGCCTAACAGCGGAAAGCGAGCCATATACTTACGCTGGGGGCTGCTCTGGAGAATAGTTGCCGGGTCCGGCAAGGTGGTCTCGGACGCACCCTCTACTGTCGTGGTGGATTCGTCCTCGATGATAATCACCCCCTTTGGACGCGCCGGGACCTTGGCTCTCTTCGCCGCTCTCTGGGCCAGAGTCCTAAAAAGGAATAAGTTCGGAGTAAAGCAAATGAGATACAAGACAAAACAGCAAGAATTGAAGAACTACAAGTACAACAAAGAATCTTACTCTTCTTCTTCCTCGTCGGAGCTGAACGCGGAGAAGTCGAAGTCCGACTCACCTCCGGCGCGAGGAGGCGGAGGAGTAGGTTCCCTTGGCCGCTTGGCGGGAGCAGTGGCGGTGGTCCGAGACGACCCCGCTCCGGCTGCCGCCGCGGCGTGAGAAGCGGCAGGAGCAGAAGCGGTGGTCCGGGTGGACCCCGCTCCAGTTGCCGCGGCAGCGTGAGGTGCTCCCGCGGCAACAGTGCTTGCCGCGGTGGAGCGTGTCGCGCGGCGCAGCGACTGTCGACTCGTCTGCCGCTCCGCTACGTCCCCGGCCTTGCGGAGACGCCTTCTTGGTGGAGCTGGGGGCTCTGTTTGCGACGAGCTGTCTGGAGATGAGGAGGAAGAGGAGTTGATCTCCAACGAACCGCTCGTATCCTTGGCGGGCTCGCTCGACCCGACATCATGCCCGGCAAGCTCTTCCTCGCCGGCAAGCTCCTCTCGCTCGGCACGGCTTGCCGACTCTACTGCCTCTGCCTCCTCCGCGGTGAATCAAAACTCGCCCGCGGCTGCGGCTGTCGCCACCTCTTCCAGCCTAGTGGCGATGCGTTTCATCTCCGCAACGGTGGTAGCGCGAGTGAGGCTTTTCTGTTCGTCGGAGCGGACCGGCACTTGTACCAAGCCGTCAAAGAACTCCTGCACGATGACGTCTGCAGGCTCTTGCCAAGTTGGGACAATTCCATGCGAGTCGCACAGCGGCATCATTGCACGGATACGGCTGAGCGAGGAGTTGTTGCACAGCGGAACGACATCCTTCGGCAACCTGAACACTTCGCGATGTTGAGAGTCGTACTTGAACAGCTCCCGGAGCATTGCGTCAAGTTCCATAACAGTGAAGTTGAAGTTGAGGCCCGGGCGCAGCCTCATGATGTCCGCCGCATTCTGGAAGTCCCAAGCGGGTCTCCTCCTCTCCTGCAGGGGGGCGATGCGGCGACGAAGAAAATCTGCGCCAACCGCGCCTACAGTGAGCCCGGCAAGCCTGAGGCGTTGGATCCGGGTGACGGCAATCTTGAGCCTATCGTCTTCCGGGGCCACGTTGCTCCAATCGCTGCCGCGCGCTACTGGGGTTTGGCGCTGGGCGGTAAACGGCTGCGGGTTCTCCTCGACAATCCAGCACCAGTCTGCTCTCCATTCCTCCCACTTGCCGCGGAACTCTCCCTCCAGATAAGCTTCCTTCTTGCCGGCTCTCGAGATCCAGGCGATTCCGCCGGATAAAGGCTCTCCTCTCTCAACTCGGGGCATAAAGAAGTGGCGAAAAAGGGCTACGTTTGGATAGACTCCGACGAAGTTTTTGCAGAGATGTGCGAAAACTGCCATGGTCAGAACAGCATTGGGGGTGAAGTCAAGGAGGCGGAACCCGTAGGTGTTCATAAGATCGCAGAAAAACTCAGAGAAAGGCGGGCAGAGCCCGCAGTAGAAGAACAAGGCGAAGAAGGGATATCCATTTGGAGCCATTCTCGAAGCGACGGCTGGAAGTACCTTCGTGCGCGGATGCGCCCGCGTCTCCGTCGACCAGAAGAGGTAGAAATTCTCCCTCAGCTCCTTCGCGGTGAGCTTGGGGGGGAAGAGTGCCCGCTCCTTTCGCAGCGCCACGAGCCGCTGCGCCTCGGTCGACTTCATGACCTTCCCCTTGTCGGCTTTCGGAGCCATGGCGGAAGTGGTGGGGGAGGTCGACGGCGTTGGTGGTGCTGGTGGCGATGGGGGGCAGAGCGCTGCTCTCTTTCAGCTTTCGGAAGAAGGGGGAGCGGCGGAGGTTTCCGAGATTGGAATAGCAACCGGCGAGTGGGCGAACTGCCCCTGTTTTCCCTGCTTATAAGGAGGGAGGGGGTGGACGTTCCATCTTTCCGAATAAATAAACCACCCATGATCTCTCCCACAGCGCCGCATTCAACGCGTGTCGTTCGGGGAGGGCGCGGTGGATACGAAGAGAGATACAGCGTAACCCAGGCCGCGCGTGCCCGTGCCCTGTTTTGGGCCTGGCCCAACAGCGCTCGGCACCGTGTATGGCCCAGGCCCGGGGGCTCCTGTCGGTGTACTAGAGTAGGGGTACCCTAGTATCCCGAACTTGTGCACGGGCAGTCGCAGCATCCTGCGGCAAGGCTTGCCGGGTGACCGCCAAGGTCCTCCGTGGTTCCTTTGGAGCCATTCAAAAACAAAGTATTCAAGCCAAGGAGACAAGGCCCCAGCAAGAGGAGCTTGCCGGGAAGGCCACTCAAGGCACAAGACCCCGGCAAGAGGAGCTTGCCGGGAAGGCCAACCAAGGCATCTCAAGGAACTTGCCGCGACGCGCCACGCGTCCCGGCAAGGCCCGGTGAGCGACGAGCTCCCGGACGCGACAAGACAACGACCGCGGCAAGGCGCTTGCCGCAGCAAACTACCACTCTGTACCCGTGCTCCAGCACATCCACCAATGTGTCGCTCTAGGACCCTTCCAGGCGTACGTGGCGGGAGGCTGTGCAGCCAGCGGTGCGCGGTGGCAAGCGGTGCTGACAAGATTGCCATCGTGGCGAGCGGTGGCGTCCCTGACGGTCCCTTTTGCACTATTTGGGCGACGCAGATGGGCATTCAATGCCCTTGTCCCCTGCCGTCAGAGTTAGGTATGATACACTGTAACAGGTAGTTGTACCAACCGTAACACCTTTCCATTTTTACCCTTGTCTACGTTGCCACCTGTCGGTGACCCCTTGAGCATATAAAAGGAGGCCCATGCGCAACGTAGAGGGGGGGAGAACACTCACCCTCGGTCTCGTTAGCTACTGATGTACTGTAGCACTCAGCGCTCCCGAGCAAGAACTCAATACAAACCACAAAGCAGGAGTAGGGTTTTACTCATCCGTGCGGCCCGAACCTGGATAAACTGCTCGTGTGTTTCGCCTCGATCCGCTCTTCGTGCGATCTTCGCCCCTGCCGAACCGAAAGGGGCTCGGTCCGCCGGTCCCATAGGTGCTCGTGGATTCGTTCCCCGACACCTACTAACCCAAGGCCTAGTGCAAATTGTTGTTTTTTTTTCCTATTTCAGTGTTTCGCAGAAAAGGAATATCAAACGGAGTCCAAACGGAATGAAACCTTCGGGAGAGTTATTATTGGAACCGTATCTACCCAGAAGACCTGGAGTACACGCGAGGGAACGAGAGAGGCGGCCACGAGGGTCCAGGGCGCGCCCCCCACCCTCATGGGCCCCCTCTATCTCCCCCGATGCCCTCCTTCCTCCTATATATATTCACGTACCCTGGAAACATCGAGGCAACAAACGAAACCCTAATTCCACCGCCGCAACCTTCCGTTCCCGTGAGATCCCATCTTGGCGCCTGTTCCGGAGCTTCGCCAGAGGGGGGATTGCTACCTCTTTAGCTTGCGTTGTATTCCCTCGAAGAGGAAAGGGAGATGCATCACAGTAGCGTAAGTATTTCCCTCAGTTTTTGAGAACCAAGGTATCAATCCAGTAGGAGACCACGCGCGAGTCCCTCGCACCTGCACAAACAAATAAGAACTTCGCAGCCAACGCAATAAGGGGTTGTCAATCCCTTTACGGTCACTTACAAAAGTAAGATCTGATAGAGATGATAGTTGATATTTTTGGTATTTTTGGTTTAATAAAACAGCAAATAAAAGCGGTAAAAGTAAAGTAGATGTAGATTGATATGTTGAGAATAGACCGGGGGGGCATAGTTTTCTCTAGTGGCTTCTCTCATGATAGCGATATTCTACGGCGGGTAAACAAATTACTGTCGGGCAATTTATAGAAAAGCGAATAATTATGAGACTATCTAGGCATGATCATTGTATATAGGCATCACGTCCGAGACAAGTAGACCGACTCCTGTCTGCATCTACTACTATTACTCCACAAATCGACCGCTATCCAGCATGCATCAAGGTTATTGAGTTCATAAGAACAGAGTAATGCCTTAAGCAAGATGACATTATGTAGAGGGATAAACTCAAGCAATATGATGTAAACCCCATCTTTTTATCCTCGATGGCAACAATACAATACGTGCCTTGCTGCCCCTACCGTCACTGGGAAAGGACACCGCAAGATTGAACCCAAAGCCAAGCACTTCTCCCATTGCAAGAACTATAGATCTAGTAGGCCAAACCAAACCAATAATTCGAAGAGACTTGCAAGGATATTATGAGAACACATAAAAAGTTCAGAGAAGAACCAAATATCTTTCATAGATAACCTTGATCATAAACTCACAATTCATCGGATCTCGACAAACACACCGCAAAAAGATATTACATCGAATAGATCTCCTCGAAGACTGAGGAGAACTTTGTATTGAGATCCAGAGAGAGAGAGGAAGCCATCTAGATACTAGCTATGGACCCGAAGGTCTGTGGTAAACTACTCACAACTCATGGTGAGGGCGATGATAATGATGATGAAGGCCTCCGTGATGGATCCCCCTCCGGTGGAGCTCCGGAACAGGCTCCAAGATGGGATCTCCACGGGAACAGAAGCTACGGCGGTGGAATTAGGGTTTTCTCTCTGCATACGGAGTTTCTGGGGCACGTGGACTTATATAGGAAGAAGGAGGGCACCGGGGGCCACTTGAGGGAGCCTCGAGGCAGGGTGCGTGCCCTGGGAAGGGGGGCGCGCACCCCTCCCTCGAGGGCCACCTCTCTGTCCCCTGACTTGGTCCTCAAGCTCCGCGTGCGTGATTTTCTCCAAAAATATCTCTCACGAAGGTTTCATTCTGTTTGGACTCCGTTTGATATTCTTTTTCTGCAAAACTCTGAAGTAGGCAAAAAACAGCAATCTGGATGGGGCCTTTGGGTTAGTAGGCTAGTCCCAAAAATGATATAAAAGTGAATGATAAAGCCCATTAAACATCCAAGACTTCATAAATAATAGCATGGAACAATAAAAAATTATAGATACGTTGGAAACGTATCAGGGATCTACCACGGAGTGCTTCTACATCAACACCATAGCCTCACCAATGAGTTGTGAGTAGTTTACCACAGACCTTCGGGTCCATAGTTATTAGCTAGATGGCTTCTTCTCTCTTTTTGGATCTCAATACAAAGTTCTCCTCGATCTTCGAGGAGATCTATTCGATGTAATCTTTTGCGGTGTGTTTGTCGAGATCTGATGAATTGCGGGTTTATGATCAAGATTATCTATGAACAATATTTGATTCTTTTCTGAAATCTTTTATGTATGATTATAATATCCTTGCAAGTCTCTTCGAATTATTGGTTTGGTTTGGCCTACTAGATCTATAGTTCTTGCAATGGGAGAAGTGCTTGGCTTTGGGTTCAATCTTGCGGTGTCCTTTCCCAGTGATAGTAGGGGCAGCAAGGCACGTATTGTATTATTGCCATCGAGGATAAAAAGATGGGGTTTATATCATATTGCTTGAGTTTATCCCTCCACATCATGTCATCTTGCTTAAAGCATTACTCTGTTCTCATGAACTTAATACTCTAGATGCATGCTGGATAGAGGTCGATGTGTGGAGTAATAGTAGTAGATGCAGAATCGTTTCGGTCTACTTGTCACGGACGTGATGCCTATATATAATGATCATGCCTAGATATTCTTATAACTATGCGCTTTTCTATCAATTGCTTGACAGTAATTTGTTCACCCATCGTAGAATTCTACTATCATGAGAGAAGCAACTAGTGAAACCTATGGCCCCCGGGTCTATTCTCAACATATTAATCTTCCATCTACTTTACTTTGCTTTATTTACTTTCTGTTCTTATGCCAAAAATACCAAAAATATTATACTATCATATCTATCAGATCTCACTTTCGTAAGTGACCGTAAAGGGATTGACAACCCCTTATCGCGTTGGCTGCGAAGTTCTTATTTGTTTGTGCAGGTGCGAGGGACTTGCGCGTGGTCTCCTACTGGATTGATACCTTGGTTCTCAAAAACTGAGGGAAGTACTTACGCTACTGTGCTGGATCACCGTTTCCTCTTCGAGGGAATACAACGCAAGCTCGAGAAGTAGCAAGAAGAATTTCTGGCGCCGTTGCCGGGGAGGTTTACACAAATGTCATATACCAAGTACCTATCACAAACCCTTATCCTTCGCATTACATTATTTGCCTCTCGTTTTCCTCTCCCCCACTTCACCCTTGCCGTTTTATTTGCCCTTCTTTTTCCGTGTGTTTACCGTTCGCTTGCCTCTTGTTTGCTTGTGTGTTGGATTGCTTGCTTGCCACTATGGCTCAAAACAATACCAAATTGTGTGACTTTTCCAATACCAAAAATAATGATTTTATTAGCATGCCTATTGCTCCTATTACCGATGCTGAATCTTGTGAGATCAATGTTGCCCTGTTGAATCTTGTCATGAAAGATCAATTTTCTGGCCTTCCTAGTGAAGATGCCGCTACTCATCTGAACAACTTTGTTGATTTATGTGAGATGCAAAAGAAGAGGGATATGGATAATGATATTGTTAAATTGAAGTTATTTCTGTTTTCACTTAGAGATCATGCTAAAATTTGGTTTTCCTTTTTGCCTAGAAATAGTATTGATTCATGGAATAAGTGCAAAGATGCCTTTATCTCTAAGTATTTTCCTCCCGCTAAGATTATCTCTCTTAGAAACGATATTATGAATTTTAAGCAACTAGATCATGAGCATGTCGCACAAGCTTGGGAGAGAATGAAATTAATGATACGTAGTTGCCCTACACATGGTTTGAACTTATGGATGATTATACAAAACTTTTATGTTGGCTTGAATTTTGCTTCTAGAAATCTTTTAGATTCGGCCGCGGGGGCACTTTCATGGAAACCACCTTAGGAGAAGCTACCAAACTCCTAGATAATATTATGGTTAACTACTCTCTATGGCACACCGAAAGATCTACTAGTAAAAAAGTACATGCTATTGAAGAGATTAGTGTTTTGAGTGGGAAGATGGATGAACTTATGAAATTATTTGCTGCTAAGAGTGCTTCTCCAGATCCTAATGATATGCATTTATCCACGTTGATTGAAAATAACAATGAATCTTTGGATGTGAATTTTGTTGGTAGGAATAATTTTGGTAACAATGCTAATAGAGGAAACTTTAATCCTAGGCCTTTTCCTAGTAATTCCTATAATAATTATGGTAATTCCTACAATAACTCTTATGGAAATTTTGGTAAGATGCCCTCTGAATTTGAAACTAGTGTTAAAGAGTTTATGAATTCGCAAAAGAATTTCAATGCTTTGCTTGAAGAAAAATTGCTTAAGATTGATGAGTTGGCTAGAAACATGGATAGAATTACTCTTAATGTTGGTTCTTTGAAACTTAGATCTATTCCACCCAAGCATGATATTAATGAGTCTCTCAAGGCCATGAGAATTTCCATTGATGAGTGCAAAGAAAGAACCGCTAGGATGCGTGCTAAAAAAGATTGCTTCATGAAAGTGTGTTCTTCTAATTATCATGAAAATAAAGATGAAGATCTAAAAGTTATTGATGTGTCTCCTATTAGATCCTTGTTTTCTAGTATGAATTTTGATAAAGATGGGACTGGAGATGAGTCTACTTTAGTTAAAAGGCGTCCCAATAATTCAAAGTTTTTAGATCTTGATGCTAAAATTGTTAAAAGTGGGATTGAAGAGATTAAAACTTTGCATAGTGATGAACCCACTATTTTGGATTTCAAGGGATTCAATTATGATAATTGCTCTTTAATAGATTGTATTTCCTTGTTGCAATCCGTACTAAATTCTCCGCATGCTTATAGTCAAAATAAGGCTTTTACCAAACACATAGTTGATGCTTTGATGCAATATTATGAAGAAAAACTTGAATTAGAAGTTTCTATCCCTAGAAAGCTTTATGATGAGTGGGAACCTACTATTAATATTAAAATTAAAGATCATGAATGCTTTGCCTTGTGTGATTTGGGTGCAAGTGTTTCTACAGTTCCAAAAGCTTTGTGTGATATGTTAGGTTTCTATGAACTTGATGATTGTTCTTTAAATTTGCATCTTGCGGATTCTACCATTAAGAAACCTATGGGAAGGATTAATGATGTTCTTATTGTTGCCAATAGGAATTATGTGCTCGTAGATTTCATTGTTCTTGATATAGATTGTAATCCTTCATGCCCTATTATTCTTGGTAGACCTTTCCTTAGAACGATTGTTGCAATTATTGACATGAAGGAAGGAAATATTAGATTCCAATTTCCGTTAACGAAAGGCATGGAACACTTTCCTAGAAAGAAAATTAATTTATCTTATGAATCTATTATGAGAGCCACTTATGGATTATCTACCAAAGATGGCAATACCTAGATCTATTCTTGTATCGTGCCTAGCTAGGGGCGTTAAACGATAGCGCTTGTTGGGAGGAAACCCAATTTTATTTCCTTTGTTTTTAGTTATTTTTAGGAATAAATGTGGTTTTGTGTTTTAATTAGTGTTTGTGCCAAGTAGAACCTTTGGGAAGACTTGTGTGAAGTTTATATGATCATGCTGTAAAAAACAGAAACTTTAGCGCTCACGAGATTGGCTGTAATTT
The DNA here is from genome assembly GCA_902687465.1 of Secale cereale. Lineage (NCBI taxonomy): Eukaryota > Viridiplantae > Streptophyta > Magnoliopsida > Poales > Poaceae > Secale > Secale cereale. The sequence continues at coordinate 12,344,095 of LR738714.1, read as the reverse complement.
TTTACTGGAGAGTGATATTTAGTTGATTCTTTTTGTAGATGATTAATAGACAAATTCCTCACGTTTACCAATTTATTTCAATTTTTTTGGAGTTACAGAAGTATTCAAAAGTTACAGATTACTACAGACTGTTCTGTTTTTGACAGATTCTGTTTTTCGTGTGTTGTTTGCTTATTTTGATTAATCTATGAGTAGTGTCGAGGGGTATGAATCATAGAGAAGTTGGAATACAGTAGGTTTAACACCAATATAAACAAAGAATGAGTTCATTACAGTAAATTAGAGTGGTGGTTTGTTTTCTTATACTAACGCAGCGCACGAGATTTTTGGCTAAGTTTTGTGTTGTGAAGTTTTCAAGTTTTGAGTATGGCTTTGATGGACTATGGAACAAAGAGTGGCAAGAGCCTAATCTTGGGGATTCCCAAGGCACCCAAAGATAAAATTCAAGGACAACCAAAAGCCTAAGCTTGGGGATGCCCCGGGAAGGCATCCCCTCTTTCGTCTTCATCTATCGGTAACAATACTCGGGACTATATTTTTATTCACCACATGATATGTGTTTTGCTTGGAGCGTCATGTATGATTTGTGTCTTTGCTTGTTAGTTTGCCACAATCAACCTTTCTGGACACACCTTTTGAGAGAGATAAATATGATTTATAATTTATTAGAATACTCTATGTGCTTCACTTATATCTTTTGAGCTAGATAATTTTGCTCTAGTGCTTCACTTATATCTTTTAGAGCACGGTGGTGGTTTTATTTTATAGAAATTATTGGTCTCTCATGCTTCACTTATATCCTTTTGAGAGTCTTTTAGAAGAGCATGGTAATGTGCTTTGGTTATAAAACTAGTCCTAATATGATAGGCATCCAAGATGAGTATAGTAAAAACTTTCATATAAAGTGCATTGAATATGATGAGAAGTTTGATACTTGATGATTGTTTTGAGATATGAGGATGGTGATATTAGAGTCATGCTAGTGGAGTAATTATGAATTTGAGAAACACTTGTGTTAAAGGTTGTGATTCCCGTAGCATGCACGTATGGTGAACCGTTATGTGATGAAGTTGGACCATGATTTACTTACTGAGTGTCATCCTTTGTGCGGAGGTCGGGATCGCGCGATGGTTAACTCCTACCAACCCTTACCCTAGGAGCATGCGTTGAATACTTTGTTTTGATGACTCGTAGATTTCTGCAATAAGTATATGAGTTCTTTATGACTAATGTTGAGTCCATGGATTATACGCACTCACCCTTCCACCTTTGCTAGCCTCTCTTGGACCGCACAACTTTCGCCGGTACCATACACCCACCATATACCTTCATCAAAACAGCCACCATACCTACCTATCATGGTATTTCCATAGCCATTCCTAGATATATTGCCATGCAACTTTCCACCATTTTGTTCATATGACATGTTTCATCATCATTCACATAGAGTCATATTTTGTTCTAGCTTCGAGTTGTAATCTTTGAGTTGTAAGTAAATAAAAGTGTGATGATCATCATTATTAGAGCATTGTCCTAGTGAGAAAAGGATGATGGAGACTGTGATTCCCCCACAAGTCGGGATGAGACTCCGGACAAAAGAAAAGAAAAGAAAAAAAGAGGGCATAAGGAAAAAAAAGGGGGGGGGGGAAGGCCCAAAAGAAAAAAAGGAAAAAAATAATGAGAGAAAAAGAGAGAAGGGACAATGCTACTATCCTTTTCCACACTTGTGCTTCAGAGTAGCACCATAATCTTCATGATAGAGAGTCTCTTGTTTTGTCACTTTCATATACTAGTGGGAATTTTCATTATAGAACTTGGCTTGTATATTCCGACGATGGGCTTCCTCAAATGCCCGAGGTCTTCATGAGCAAGCAAGTTGGATGCACACCCACGTAGTATCTTTTGATGAGCTTTCATACACTTATAGCTCTAGTGCATCCGTTGCATGGCAATCCCTACTCACTCACATTGATATCTATTGATGGGCATCTCCATAGCCCATTGATACGCCTAGTCGATGTGAGACTATCTTCCTCTTTTCTCCTCTCCACAACCACTACTCTATTCCATCTATAGTGCTATATCCATGGCTCATGCTCATGTATTGCATCAAAGTTGAAAGGTTTGAAAAAATTTGAGTACGAAACAATTGCTTGGCTGAAACCGGGGTTGTCCATGATATGAATATTTTGTGTGATGAAGAGGGAGCATAGCCAGACTATATGATTTTGTAGGGATAACTTTCTTTGGCCGTGTTATTTTGAGAAGACATGATTGCTTTGTTAGTATGCTTGAAGTATTATTATTCTTATGTCAATATAGATTTTTGTCTTGAATCTTTCGGACCTGAACATTCATGCCACAATAAAGAATTTACATTGAGAATTATGTTGGTTAGCATTCCACATCAAAAATTCTGCTTTTATCATTTACCTACTCGAGGACGAGCAGGAATTAAGCTTGGGGATGCTTGATACGTCTCCAACGTATCTATAATTTTTGATTGTTCCATGCTATTATATATTCAGTTTTGGATGTTTAATGGGATTTATTATGCACTTTAATATTATTTTTGGGACTAACCTACCAACCAAGGCCCACTACAAATTGTTGTTTTTTTTTGCCTATTTCAGTGTTTCGCGGAAAAGGAATATCAAACGGAGTCCAAACGGAATGAAACCTTCGGGGGAGTTATTTTTGGAACCGTATCTACCTAGAAGACTTGGAGTACACGTGAGGGAACGAGAGAGGCGGCTACGAGGGTCCAGGGCGCGCCCCCCACCCTCGTGGGCCCCCTCTGGCTCCCCCGATGCCCTCCTTCCACCTATATATATATCCACGTACCCTGAAAACATCGAGGCAACTGATGATACCCTAATTCCACCGCCGCAACCTTCTATTCCCGTGAGATCCCATCTTGGGGCCTGTTCCGGAGCTCCGCCGGAGGGGGGATCTACCACGGAGTGCTTCTACATCAACACCATAGCCTCACCAATGAGTTGTGAGTAGTTTACCACAGACCTTCGGGTCCATAGTTATTAGCTAGATGCCTTCTTCTCTCTTTTTGGATCTCAATACAAAGTTCTCCTCCATCTTCGAGGAGATCTATTTGATGTAATCTTTTTGCGGTGTGTTTATCGAGATCCAATGAATTGTGGGTTTATGATCAAGATTATCTATGAACAATATTTGATTCTTTTCTAAAATCTTTTATGTATGATTATAATATCCTTGCAAGTCTCTTCGAATTATTGGTTTGTTTTGGCCTACTAGATCTATAGTTCTTGCAATGGGAGAAGTGCTTGGCTTTGGGTTCAATCTTGCGGTGGACTTTCCCAGTGACAGCAGGGGTAGCGAGGAACGTATTGTATTGTTGCCATCGAGGATAAAAAGATGGAGTTTATATCATATTCCTTGAGTTTATCCTTCTACATCATGTCATCTTGCTTAAAGCGTTACTCTGTTCTTATGAACTTAATACTCTAGATGCATGCTGGATAACGGTCGATGTGTGGAGTAATAGTAGTAGATGCAGAATCATTTCGGTCTACTTGTCACGGACGTGATGCCTATATATAATGATCATGCCTAGATATTCTCATAACTATGCGCTTTTCTATCAATTGCTCGACAGTAATTTGTTCACCCAGCGTAGAATTCTGCTATCATGAGAGAAGCCACTAGTGAAACCTATGGCCCCCGGGTCTATTCTCAACATATTAATCTTCCATCTACTTTACTTTGCTTTATTTACTTTCTGCTCTTATGCCAAAAATACCAAAAATATTATACTATCGGATCTCACTTTCGTAAGTGACAGTAAGGGATTAACAACCCCTTATCGCGTTGGCTGCGAAGTTCTTATTCGTTTGTGCAGGTGCGAGGGACTTGCGCGTGGCCTCCTACTGGATTGATACCTTGGTTCTCAAAAACTGAGGGATATACTTACGCTACTGTGCTGCATCACCCTTTCCTCTTCGAGGGAATACAACGCAAGCTCGAGAAGTAGCAGTCATTCGCGTTTACCCGGTTCATCTCTTTAACTACGTAACATCTTTCATGTTCCACACATCAGCCAGCATCTACTCTCTGTTTATCGTCTTCTTTGTGATAACGACGTGTTTGTTGAATTTCACCATCGTTTTTTCCTTGTTAAGGACAAAGCAACCAGGTGCGTCATCCTTCATGGTAGAAGTTATGGGGGGGTCTACCTGGTCCCCTTCGCTCGTGCGTCATCTTCATCGTCTCGCTGTGCCTCCTCCGGTGTTCGAGTTTCGTCATCACAATGGCATCAACGTCTTGGTCATCCTACAAATAATGTGGTCACTTCCATTGTTCGGAGTCATGAACTTCCGTGTTCTAGTTCAAATAATTCGCCGTTAGTTTGTGATGCCTGTCAGCGTGATAAGAGTCATCAACTACCTTATTCTACTTCGTTTCATATCACTATTGTACCTCTTGAATTAATACATTCAGATGTTTGGGGTCCCGCTCTTGCTTCGCCGGCAGGGTACAAGTATTATGTTAGTTTTATTGATGACTACACGCGCTTCACCTGGATTTATTTGCTTAAACACAAGTCTGATGTTGAGCAAGTTTTCCACAACTTTCAGGCTCATGTCAAACGCCTTCTGGATTATAAAATCAAGGCCGTTCAGTCCGACTGGGGTGGTGAATACCATAAACTCCATCGCTACTTTCAACGCGCGCACATCTCTCACCGAGTGTCGTGTCCACATACCTCCCAGCAGAACGGTATTGCCAAGCGCAAACACCGATTGGTCGAGACCGGCCTTGCCTTGCTTGCGCACTCCTCTCTTCCACTGCAGTTTTGGGATGAGGCTTTTCTTACGGCATGTTACCTCATCAACCGTATGCCCACTCCGGTTCTCAACAAGGACACACCTCTGTTACGTATGTTTCATGTTCAGCCCAACTACTCCTCCCTTCAGATTTTTGGGTGCTGGCCTAGTCTCCGCAAGTACAATGCTCACAAGCTTGAGTTCCGCTCAAAGATGTGTGTCTTCCTTGGCTATAGTCCTTTGCAGAAGGGCTATAAGTGTCTTGACCGTACCTCCGATCGAATATACATCTCTCGTGATGTTGTTTTCGACGAGACTGTGTTTCCTTACTCCCAACCTGGTGTCTCGGTTGATCCTGGTTCTCTTGAACATGCCCTCACTTTTCCCTCAGATGAACCGGTTCTGAATGTCCATGTGCGTAAATATGACTTGTCCTATTTGTCACCTAACTTGTCCTCTGCAGGTGCTACTGTTTTTAGTTCCCCTCACGTACATGTTGCTGCTCCGCCGCCTCCCGATGAGCCCGACGTGCATGTTTAGGACGTGTATGTCCCGCCGCCCGAGGCAGGCGCGGTTGCCTCGCCAGATGGCGCTACCACGGATGCGGCTGGGTCACCACCCTCGCCCGGCACGGCTGGGTCGACACCCTCGCCCGGTGCGTCGCCCGGGCCGCCATCTTCGCCTGGGCCGGTCCAGCCCGCCGTCGTCTCTCGGCCCGTGTCGCCTCTTGCTGAGGTCTCCTCAGACGCGACACCCTCGGCCGAGCCCTCGTCGCCGCCGTCTTCTCCTATAGTCGACGCGGCTCCGGTGCATGCTATGATTACACGTCATCGTGATCATACGCGCAAGGAGAAGTCTTACACTGATGGCACGGTTCAGTATGACTCTCGCCCCCGTGCCTTCTTCGTCGCGCCAGTTTCCCATCGTGATGCTCTGGGTGAACCTGCCTGGCGTGCTGCCATGTCCGAGGAGTTTACTGCTCTACGTCACACTAACACCTGGGTGTTGGTGCCTCGGCCACCTGGTGTTAATATTGTGAGCTGCAAGTGGATTTTCAAAACCAAGCACCGTCCGTATGGGTCTGTTGATCAGCACAAAGCTCGTCTTATTGCTCGCGGTTTCACTCAACAACATGGGATTGACTATGGAGATACATTTAGCCCGATGGTGAAGCCTGCCACGGTTCGCTTGGTTCTGTCTCTTGCTGTGTCTCGTGGTAGGAGCCTCCGACAGATTGATGTGAGCAATGCCTTTTTACATGGGTTCTTGGCCGAAGATGTGTATATGCAGCAGCCGCCTGGGTTCAAGGATGCCACGTATCCCTCTCATGTCTGCAAACTTCAGCGGTCTATTTATGGTCTCAAGCAGTCGCCCCGTGCCTGGTATGCTCGTTTCAGTCAGCGCCTTTCGCAGCTCGGTTTTGTTGGCTCCAGATCAGATGCTTCTCGGTTCATCTTCTCTCAGGGTGCTATATAGATATACATGCTTGTGTACGTTGATGATATTGTGATTGCTGGCTCTACCCACGCCGTGGTGGATCATCTTGTGCAGTCGTTGACTGCTAGCTTTCCCATCAAAGATTTGGGTCGCCTCGAGTACTTTCTTGGTTTGGAAGCGTCCTTTCATTCAGGGGGCATGACCTTGACACAGAAAAAGTATGCTTTGGATCTTCTTCATCGCGTCAACATGGAGAACTGCAAGGCCACTTCCACTCCGCTTGCTACATCCGAGTGTCTCTCGCGTTAGAGTGGTGCACTACTGGGTAGAGATGACTCCTTTCGGTATCGTAGTGTGGTTGGCGCACTTCAGTATTTGACCCTCATTCATCCCGATATCTCCTTCGCAGTGAACAAAGTGTGTCAGTTCCTGTCTCAGCCAACGGAGGATCATTAGGAAACAGTCAAGCGTATTCTGAGATATGTCAAAGGTGCGCTAGACATGGGACTATGGATTCGTAAGTCCAGGTTTACTGGAGTGAGTATATTCACCGATGCAGACTGGGCAGGCTGTGTTGATCATATGCGCTCTACTGGTGGTTTTGCTATATTTGTTGGACCCAATCTTGTATATTCGAGTTCGAAGAAGCAACCCACGGTCTCGAGGTCAAGCACCGAGGTAGAGTATAAGGCATTGGCCAATGGCGCGGCTGAAGCCATTTGGATAGACTCAGTTCTCACAGAACTTGGAGTCCCACGACAGCGCACTCCTATATTGTGGTGAGATAACTTAGGGGCAACTTACCTGACGATGAACCCAGTGTTTCATGCTCGGACTAAACACATTGAGATTGATTTCCATTTTGTGAGAGAACGAGTAGCTGCTTGTGTACCGGAAGTCGGGTTTATTTCTACAGATGATCAGTTAGCGGATGTATTTACTAAACCCGCTACTAGACAGATGCTAGACCGTTTTAGAATCAATCTGAATCTTGTATGTAGTTCAGATTGAGGGGGCATGTAAAGTAGGGTCTAGTATATTGTCCTTGTACATGTATTTGTATACGTATATAATTGTAATTGTGATCATCTATATATTGAGACGTGAGAATGGATGTCAACCACCCACGCAAAACCCGAAACCCTGCCTGCGTTTCAACTCCTTTAACATTCGAATTTTTAACAATTGAAGAACCACCTGGCCCTCAGGTCTGTGCCTATGTCTCTACCTGGAACCTTGTTTCTCGCTGACAGTTCCATACAAACAACCTCAACCTGGTGAAACTGGTGTTTTTGTGTGCAACACCACCACCATCGATGATCACTTGTCTCATGCACCCCCAAAACAATCCCTTGAAACAGCATGCATGCACACCGCGTGCATTTTTCTCTCTAGAAGTTTATTTTGCCGGTACGCATTTTGTTCATCGCTGCACAACATTTCTTTTCCGCGAATACACAGAGGATGCGTATCTTTGCATTGATAGGAGAAGAGTTTTACATCTCCAAATTAATCTTCTAGACTATGTTGTACGTAGTAGGTAAGACGGCCAGAGTTGGAAATGCATCTTATCTCGCCTCGGCAATTCATGCCATCTTCGTGTCGCGCGCAAGACCCGTGCATGGAACTAACCATGGAACAAACTCACAGATGGTTGCGCCCTGACCCTCTTTGAGACCTTGACTATAAATAGATGGATCAGTGATCATCTCTAAGCCCATCCAAGACTCACAAGCCAAACTCACTAATCATACACGTACGTGCTTAGCTTAAACCCTTCCGGCGAAGTCAAGTGCAATGGCGTCGTCCAGCAAGCCCTGCGCCGCCTCCGTCCTCCTGCTGCTGCTGGCCCTCGCCGTCGCCACGGTGGCCGACGGGGTGAAGAAGAGCATCGCGTCGGAGCCAAAGTCCATCTTCCCGAGGCCGTCGGGGGTGATCTTCCGGAGGCCGGCGGCGAAGGGCATCATCGCGTCGGAGCCCACCATCCCGAGGACGGCGGAGGTGGACGTGTCGGCGACGTGCATAGGGTCGCTGCTGGAGCTGAGCCCGTGCCTGGCCTTCTTCAGGGACGCGGGCACGTCCAAGGCGCCGGCGGGGTGCTGCAAGGGCCTGGGCAGCATCGTCCGAGACCAGCCCGCGTGCCTGTGCCACATCTTCAACCACACCCTGGAGCGTGCCATCGGCGTCGGCATCCCCGTCAACCGCGCGCTCGCCCTCATCCGCAACGTCTGCAGCCTCACGCTGCCGCAGGACCTCATGAGCAGCTGCGGCGACAACGGCGGCGTGCCGCCGCTGTACGTGTGCCCGGCGCCCTCGGCCTGAATCGCCCTATATCTGTCAATCCAGGTGAGATCAAACCGGCCGTATGATCACTACGAGCTTAAATTACGTGCAACGTAGAGACAGGCTTCTAACTAATTCACTGTTTTTCATCTTTATATTTTCATGCAGGAGGAGATGCGTGAGTAAAAGATGGCAGCCCTTCTTCCAAGTAAGGCGAATGATGCATACGAATGCAGCTTACAGAATACTAATTGGAGTTTCGAATCAGCAAGACATGTAATGGATATGATACTAGCTACCAGATCTATCCCGGGCACAGTGTGGTTACGGAAGTATGTACTGTCTCGACGCATAATGATCACTATACAAGAAACAAAATAGTATTATATATTTACTTGTGCTGTCATGGTTTTACCTTATGGGACAGTGCAGTTATCTATGTCTTTCAACTCAGATGCGGCTTCGTCAAGAAAAGAGTAGCGTTATCTTTTTTTCTTTTTTGCGGGGGAAAAGCCACTTCGATCACATGCTTAACTAGGCACCTGTGCTAACATATAAGATTATCCCAAGAATGGACAATACAATTCCCCCAAAAGGAATAGACTGTTCGATCATCATGTACCTACAAAGAGTTGCTTGAGTTTGAGTAGATGAAGCTCTTACATGGATGTTTGCCGATGCCGCGATATTATCCCTCTTCAAACACCCATGTAGAAGCATCCTACACCGTATGTGCACTATGTACGCTCAAAAATACAAAACCGATCAAATTTTCTTTAGAATCTTCAACCACCGTATTGGTCAAAAGACTAATCATCAACTCATCAATTCATCATCATACTCTAACTGGGGACAGACAGACCTTCAGGAAATCTAATAACTCATGGTATACTTGCTCAGAATATACTTGATATACTAAAATTGACCACCATGGGAATCTCTCAACCTTACAAAAAATTGCAAACAACTCATGATATTCTAAAATAACAAAAAAATTGCATACTGCACATAATATACTTGCTCAATATCATGATAAACAATAACCTTAACTACTAAAAATAACCATGCATTTAAATAAATCAATAGCATAATACTTGACAAATTTCACAGGAAAGCACACATAAATAGAGTGAAAACATAAACAAAGGGGGATAGGCATAGAACACATACGAACACTAGGCTTGGGCAAAGGAATTTGACCACCACTAGAATCTTTCAACCTCAGACTAACATCAATATGAATATCACCACCAAGCAAACTAAGTAATGAAATCGCGATAACGAAGATCATAGTCATCAATCAACTTCTTCCACCTAGGACCATGAGACTTAGACCTGCTATCCACATCAGTAAACCTTACTTCATAACTGAGAGTCTCATTCGTTACAAACAGAGGATTGCAATATTTTCCCTCATCTTCAAAAGTAGTTAGCTTCCAGCCAGCAAATAGGATCAGGAATTGTTGCCTATAGTAGCATGGGACATACTGCAAAAAAGTTCCAAATAGAAAATAAGCAAAAATATATACACTATAAAATAACAAAACAACAAGTCATTGTTAAAATAATAGATAAGCAAACACCAAACAGCAAGAGCAAAAAAAGTTAAATCACAAGAGCAAAACATGCTAAACTAAGTAATAGCTGACCAACAGGAGGGGAGAGAGTAGCCTTTACAAAACTAGCAATAAAATTAAACTAGGATGGTAGCAGCTAGAACCTAACAACAAGCATATAAGCCGATACATAAAATTAAACTATGATTGATTATTTATTTGTATAGTTAGTAGTCCCTGTTCTAGTATATACAGGTTAGAGGATGAGAGTATTGAGGATTTATTTGTGGAATTGTTTCATCAATATTCGGAATAGTTTCAAGATAAACCGAAAGCATTTCAGGGTCACCGGAAGGGTTTCGGAGTGTATCGGGCAATACCGGGCATTCCCGGTAAATAATATATAGGTGGAAAATCTTTTCGGATATTTTAAATTAATAATAAAATGCTCTAGTAATTGTTAGGAGGCTTTTATATTAAATTTAATATCAACGGGCCTTAAAAGGCCAAGAGGTGGAAGGCAACTTGTGCCATAAGGGCCCAAGTGGAAGTGGCGCCCCCCTTTCCTATGGGGAGGCCGAATTAGACTTGGGGGATCCTCATCCCCTTCCTTGGCCGGCGCCGCAAGGCCTACTTGGTGGCAGCCCTAACCTATATATACTTGAGGTATTGGCCCTTTTGTATATACAAGTTTTAGAGACTCCTCTAGTTCCTCTAGTTGTAGTTCTTATTGTTCCTAGTTGATCAATTAGAGATTGACCTAGATCCTCTAATCCTCATATTTAGAAGCTCGGTGTGGTCCTAATCTCCTCCCTGTAATTCTCCGGCGACCGTTAGCTTTGGATGGTGAAGCACTGTCGGATCATTCGTGGGCGGTTCGCTGGATCGTTCATCTATGGTACAAGGGACTCCAAGTATGATCTACACCGACTAGTCTACTTCCACTGCATTCCGGAGTCGGTAACGATCATTGATCCAAACCTTATATGCATCTTCATATTGTTCTTCAGTGATCGTATGGCATTTTTTTGGTTCTGTACTACCTTTCCCAAAAGTCAAAGTTCTGGCAAACACCGCAAGACATAGCTATGCAGGATAATGATGAAACCAGACTATCAATGCACAATTTAAAATGTATTTTAAAAAATGTACACTAAAATACTACATTTAAAACATAAAGAGTTGAATCATTAAAAGGAGAACAACAAATTATATTTAGATACCAAAACGAAAATCACAAAAACAAGAAACAACTAGATACCACACGGAAGACTAATAGCAACATAAATACACAACAAGAAAGAAAAAGAATTAAAAGCGGCAACTATCAATACTAATACAAATAAAATAACTAAAATCAGCTAGGATACCTATACAAACCGAAATAAACAACCACTAATACATCACAAACAATAATATAAATCAGGTATTCATGTACAATACAGAGAATAAACATACAATAGAGGAAGGAGCAAGCTGATAACAGTGGAAAGAATTGAGGACGAGGAATGGGGGAGGGGGCAAGGGAAGCTAGGCTTTTGGAAAAGCTCACGAGCAAACCCAGCCTTCACAGAACAAAATCGACACAAGCACCGAATCCACACCTCCAAGACCTATCTCAAATCTTCAAACAAGATAACCAACAAAAAATGCCACATCTCAAAATCGTAGAATAATCGAGACCACCGACCAGAACATACAAAAAATATGGGAGGAACGAAGGAGAAATGACAAAAAGGGGTGAGAAATGAACAAAATGCAGGAGAAAAGATGAACTCTAGCAAGCAAATGTGACGGTGAGGAGACCGGAAAGAGAGTGGAGCAACTGAAGAGCAAAGAAACTGAAGAGACTAGAGTGCGGAGGAGGGGAGATGTGTGGATAAGAAAATGCAGGTTGAGCGCGCGAATGATAAAAGGGTTTTGCTGAACCAGACCCGATAAGATAAGACATATCAGCAAAAAGAAAGAGAATAAACGCAAAAGAGCAACACATCCAGCATAGAATTGGACGGCCCACAAATTGACTAACGCAACAAAAATTCCAGGCACCTGAAATATAGCAAAACCGATATGTAATTAGTACTATATGTTATCTTGAGTAGATATGTGCTATCATGTGGATTCTTCTTTCTCGATGGTGATCGGTTATGGTATCCATAATGTTGCATCTTTTTCGGCCAAATCCAGCTTTTGTTGTGCTTCTCTTGGTCGATCGACTCGACTCTTTTCCCTACCCCCAGCCTCTCACTTTGTATCGTTCTTCCTCTGTACCCTCGCTCGAATGAAGACACCCGATCGGCCTGACTTTCCCAAATGTCGCCCGCCAGCCCTTTTCATGTAGTCACGCTCACGCCTACGTGTACTACTAACGGATTCAAGAACTGGTGCTCCCTCCCCTATTTTATTTGGTTGAGGAATGGCTCTTTCCTGATCGAAAAAGAATCAATATAAGGAGAATCGGACGAAATCTTTCTTGAAACAAACAAAAAGGAAAAATAAGAGAAAACAAAAAATCATGATCTTTTTGACCCATTTTATCTTTCTAGGTTGGTGAGCACTTTCACCATTCAACCATGGATGCTTTAGCGTGTGAACTAGGTTTTTACTTGAGAGAGAACTAGGTTTTTAGTGGTATTCCTTCTCGAGCTTCTATTTCTTCCATTAAGGGAGATTCTAGAAAAGATGGAATAGGAAGACGTGCTTCCAGAATGAACATGATACGTGTAGAGAAGGGGAAGTTAGCAAAGTTAGACAGAGCCACCACAATACCTTGTAAGTTCAATGATTCACTTCTGAGTTTTAGGAGGAACGACAGGCCCATGTGAAATTCCTTAAATACACTGTCTATACCAACAAACTAGTGTAATTTCGGTAAAAATTGGCTATCTACGACGGAAAAAACAGCTCTTAATGAAGTTATTTACAGTTAAAATGGTATAATTGGAACTTAAACCCAATCTGGCATAACAACATAGGGAAACCTCCACTTTAGAGATCTCAAAAAGGAGTTGAATAACTTCTCCATTTTAGTCTCTTCAAAGCCATAGGCATGCAGATTAAAATGATATATCCATTTCTTTTAACACTGGAATTTTTTACAATTGAAGAACCACCTGGCCCTCGGGTCTGTGCCTATCTCTCTGCCTGGAACCTTGTTTCTCGTTGACAGTTTTTTTATTAGAGAAAAATCTAGAGCATGACTTTATAAATAAAGCGACTAGGCAGAGTCAACAACACAGCCACAACGCAGCAACACACATAGTAGTATCATCGCCCACAAAGGCAGTTTAGAAAAGCAAACGTACATGCATGGCTCCCAGGCCAGCACATGGTATGCAGGCCGGAAACTTAGAGAGAGACGACAAAGGCACCACAAAGTTCCTAGTCGGCGGACTGGTGCTGTAGAAGAGAAGTGGCAGTAGCTCGAATCTTGGTAGACATCACATAAAAAGCCGCACGGTCCGCCTGCTTAGTCAATAATCTCCACTACTATAAGAATATGCATGACTTAAATAAGATATCAGAAGGTTTAGCAGGGAAGATATGCTCAATGGTAAACTTGTTCCTAGTAGTCCAGAAAGTCCAGCACATAGCCGAGAATCCCACCCAGAACAGTCTCCTCTCGACTCCAACTAGGTTAGAAGCCAAAATTCAAAGTTCTGAGAAGGAAATGGGCCTCCAAGAGACATGAAGCCATGACCTAATGCAGCACCAAATTTTTTTGGCCAAAACGCAACTGAAGAAAATATGGTCTGTACCCTCCCTATCACCACACATCGCACATCTATCGGAGCCCAGTCCATTTCGCTTACGGATCTGGTCTGCCGCCGGTAATCTCCCTTTGAAAGCTTGCCACATAAAGACCTTAACCTTGGGTGGGATACGGGATACGTGCCCGCCAGATCACCTTGAACTTGGAAGTGGTAGAATCGGAGATAAGCTTGGCGTAAAGCGATTTGACAGAGAAACGGCCGGACGCATTATGGGGCAATGACACCGAGTCCTCATCCTCCGAGAGCACGAGGAAGAGGGCAACAAGACGCTGCCAATCTTCCAACTCTACGGGAGAAAGGGAGCGGCGCATAGCCAAGTCCCAGTTGTTTTGTGAGAGCTTAGAGATAGAGATCTCAGTGTTCGGGCAATAAGAAAAAAGAACAGGAAAGGGCGATGAGATTTCTGAGCTTATGTTTGTAGACAGCCAGCGAGGTTGTGATGTGCTGAGAGCACCAGCATCGTTGAGTGTTAGCTCGTGTGTGTGGATTGGAGAGCATGTCCTCAATTCATATAGGATCCTTGTGGTTCCCTCTTGTGATTCTCCTTAGGTTCACAAGTTTCATGGTTTGGGTTGCGTCCTTGTAAACCAAGCTAGTTATCCACTGCAATTTATCTAAGAGTGTTTCCCTTTGTTCTTGCCTCTTGAGAGAACAAAGTTTGTTGAAACAAGTTTTGAGTGAGTTTGTTGTTGCTCCTTGTGAGTTCTTTGGCATTGTGAAATATTGTTTTTGAGGCGTCCCATATCATCTTGGCATCAGAGCTTTAGGTTGATCACGGTATTATTTTCTCTCTGACTGATTTTGTTCTTGAGAAGTTTCCATGGGTTCGAGGAGGTTAAGTGGCGTACATGATGTGCATGGAGGAAGGCACCTCGAGAAGGAGAAGCGTCCACTTCCCGTGTATGATCCTAGCTTACAGCCCGCTTATGTGTTGACATTGGAGGATACACGAGAGTATGTGTTGAACAAGGTGGAGGCCAACCTTGACTGGAGAATCGACTACCTCACAGAGGAACTCCGCCGAGATAGGCTTGCTGCACGGGGTCGTGATACGTCCAAAACGTATCTATAATTTCTGCTTGCTCCATGCCACTTTTGGGTGATATTGCTATGATATTCATACACTTCCATACACTTTTGATCATATTTGGACTAACTTACTAATCCAGTGCACCCCAGTGCCAGTTTCTGTTTTCGGCTGTATTTGTATTTCAGGTTTTCACGTTTCGAGAACTGCCCAGAAAAATCCAGAAAAATTATATAAAAAATCAGCGATCCGGAAACAACACTGCGTCCGAAGGGCAGCCTGGGGGGGGCACAGGGGCTCCAGGCGCCCTGTGGGCGCGCCCCCCTGGGCCGCGCCGGGGGGGCGCCTGGGCCCCCCGAAGCCCGTCCGGTGCCCCCCTTTGGCATATATTTAGAGGGACCTCCGAAACCCTCAGAAGAGGAACTCTTTTCACGATCCCATCTCTGTTCTGCCGCCGCCGCCGCTTCCAAGATCGGGAGCACCAGGAGAACTCTTCCCGGCACCCTGCCGGAGGGGAGGATCACCACCGGGAGCTTCTCCACCACCATGGACGCCTCCCGGATGACTCGTGAGTAGTCTCCCTTGGACCATGAGTCCATGACCAGTAGCTATGTGATGTTCTCCTCCCGTTCTTGTGCTTCACTAATTAGTCCTCGTGAGCTGCCCTACATGATCGAGGCACCTATGTAATCCTTATGCTGTTGCTATGTTGAGTTTGCTGGGATCCGATGGATTATGAGATTATGTTCAGATTGATCTTGAGTAATATATTTGATTCACCTCTTTTATATTTTAGTTCATAAGTAATTCTTGCATGTTCTCCGTTGTTACTTATTGCTTTGGCCGAGTAGTAGGTAGTGACTCCAAGAGGGAACGTTATGCTTGATTGTGGGTTCATGCCCCTCGGTGACTAGCTTGAGTGACAGAAACATGAGTCTAGGGGATGTGCTGTTGCCACAAGGGGGAAAACAACGGTGCTTGTGCCCGCGGGTGCAAGGATTGTTTACTTTACGCAAAGTTCTTTTAATGCAGTTGTCTGTTGCATTGAGTTTACACTATGGGTGGGACTCGCAACTTAATACCAGCGAGATGTTCTGGATAGATATCTCAAGGTGGATGATTAGTAGTAGATATTGATGGATTTCGGTCTACTTACTTTGGCGTACCGCCCATGCTTTGAACCTCAACCTTTCTTGCAATGTAGTCAGCATTGGTTTGCGTTCGTGGTCCTGTCAATTGCCCAGCTGTAATTTGTTTACCTCACATAGCTGTTTTATCGTCTTTTGGGAGAGAGACATCACTAGTGAACATCATGAGAATCCGGTCCATATTACCATCATTGATCACATCCACTATTTACTTTTCGTTATTTACCTACTATCGCAAAAACTATCACTACTATCATTGCTTTTAACCCTTTGTGAACTACAAGGTCGGAGAGATTGACAACCTCTCTGTACTCGTTGGGAGCAAAGTTATTTGTATCTGTGTGCAGGTCCACGTTGATTGCTACTAATCTGGCGCCGTAGCAATTGACACCTACTTGTTGAACCTAGGAGTCTCTGGGGAATCGATCCTTGGCATCTTTGCTAGGGGAAAACACTTCTACAATACTGCATCTTACACCTTCCACTTGGGGTAACCAACGAGGGGTTCGAGGCCCATCAAGGAGTATTTTCTGGCGCCGTTGCCGGGGACTCCACTCTTCAGGATAGGGGAGTTGCATGCTATCTTTTACCTTTGCTTTTTAGTCTTGTTAGTTTACCTTTCATTTCTGCTTTAGTACCCTTTTATCGAAAATCACAAAAAAAAATATTTACCTTCCTGTTAGTAGTCCTATCTGTTTAGTTAAACATGTTAGGATTTGGTGCTTTGAGGGAATCAGAAGTTCTAGATTTCCATCAAAGGGATGGAGAAAATATGAAGAAGGCATGGGACAGAATTTCTGATGCACATAGAAGAATTATGCCTTGGATACCTATAAAAATTGTGCTTAGAAATTTTTACCATGGTCTTTTTAAATGGTGTAAACACTCCCTTGACATTATAGCTGAGGGAGATTTCCTAGAGTGTGATGAAGCTAGAGCTCTTGAAATTATACATGGTCTATCTAGTTACTTTGTTTATGATCATAACTTTGATACTGTCATAGATAGACTTGCTGCTATTGAGAAAAGAATGGATGCTCTAGACGTGATGAAGGTAGAGAAACCTAAACCCAATAAGAAAGACATTTTGGAAATAGACAATGATTGGAAAGCTTTTGTTAGGATTAGCATCTCTAATCAAGACTTCCTTGCTTATTGTGATATTGGATCTATGGTTTCTACTATGCCAAAAATTGTTCATGATTCTTTAAAATTTAACATGGATAGATTACCATCTTATCATGAACATACTAATGGAGATATTTCTGAAAACCAGGGAAAAATAAAAGATGTACCAGTTAAATTCCTTAAAGGGATTGCGATGATTGATTTCTTCATCATGGAGCCAAACCAAGGAAATATAGTGCTTGGAAGGGACTTCCTCCGAGCAGTTAAAGGCTTCATCGATATAGGTAAGGGACAAATCCGCTTACGCGGGAAGGCAAAAGGTGTGTACCCCTTTCCTAGAAGGAACAAGAATGAACTTGTTGAGGAACCATTTGAATCAATTTATAACTCCGATTATTATAATGGTTATTGATTCCTCTATGCATTATGCCTAGCTTAAAGGCATAAAAGAAAGCGCTTTTGGGAGGCAGCCCACATGAATAAAGTTTTTGCTTTTGTTGAGTCTTGATGTTGTTTACTGCTGTAGCATCATCATTGTATCTTTGCTTTTCATATTTGTGCCAAGTATAGCCTCTGATTGCTAGAAAGTTCAAAAGTTGTGAGGTGCTGTCCAGGAAACAGATTCTGTCCTTGGATAGAAAAATTCGTATAAAATCACCAGATAATCTTTTTGGTCTGAATTTTTTCGACAGCATTCTCTATATAATTGTCTTTCGTGTGTAAGTTCTGAGTTTTTTGATTTGAGTTGCAGAAGTATCCCGAACAGATCAATTACTACCTGATGTTCTGTTTTTCACAGATTCTGTCCTGTTTTGCCTTTCCTTCACTTTGCAAATTAAGAACTTGCTTTTTCTTTGCAAAAACCTTTTGGAAATCTTGAGAAACAGTAGAACTTCAAGAATATCTTTATTTCCAGCAAGGTATAATTATTTTATTAAGGGTACTAACCTCGCTAATCAGATTATGATGAGTTATGTATGAAGGGAGTTTTCAAGTGTGCGAGGGAAGATGATAAAAAAGATTCAGGAGTGTCAAGCGCTCAAGCTTGGGGATGCCCCCGTGCAACCCCAAGAAATATTCAAGGAGACTCAAGCGTCTAAGCTTGGGGATGCCCCCCGTGCATCCCCTTCTCCATCAACATTATCAGTTCGTCTTTCGTTTCGCTATATTTTTATCACTTCATGTGTTATGTGCTATGCTTGGAGCGTCTTGCTTTTAGTTTTCTTTTTAGTTTTTCATAACGAGTCGGAACCCAGCATTCCTTTATGTGGGATAGAAACACGCTCCACCCCTACCTAGAACATTACATAGAATTTTCATGTCTATCTATGCTGTGTGTGTTCTTTGTCTTTTAATAGCTACTATCATACTCTGCTCTTAGTATTCATGCTTATCTTTCCAAGAGCTTTTATTTAGTTGGTTGCTTGAACTCTCTTTAATTATCATGCTCACCTTATTAAGAGAGTTTGCTTCCGTTGCATTGGTTAATGTGTCTATGATAAAGATGCTACTTTCATGATGGTGCTTAGTAGTTCAGGTTTTCTTATGGTTAATCTCAAATAGCTGGGGGGTTCCCAATGTGTTATTGGAGTACCAACTTGGTTTGTTTGCCTATGATGTGGTATGGTTTAGTAATATCTTCCTTCGAGAATTTATTTTGATTGACTTGGCGTATGCTCACGCATATTCAAGACTGTAAAGAAAGTCTGTCAAGCCTTGATGATCTTTTGTTTCTAAGTAGCGATATAACTACCATGCCTGATTCAATATTGCTTTGTCGCTCTGCATGATTATGACCGTCATTGCTCTCTTAGTTGGTCGCTCCCAGTCTTTTTGCTAACCTCCACTTGTACTAAACAAACTAACCATGCAATACATAGCTCATGGGAAAGTAGCCTAAAAACTATTGTGGTAAAGAATATGTTGCTTATGTATCTTATTTCTTATAAGTTGCTTGCTGAGCGGTAACCATGTTTCTGGGGACGCCATCAACTGTCACACTTTTGTTGAATATCATGTGAGTTGCTATGCATGTTCGTCTTGTCTGAAGTAAGGGTGATTTACCGTGGGTTGAATAACTATGCATATTGTTAGAGAAGAACATTGGGCCGCCAACCAAAGCCATGCATCATGGTGGAAGTTTTAGCTTGGACCTTAATCCTCAATCTCTCATGAGAATATGCTTATGCATTAAAGAGGAGTCCATCATCTATTTTCTATGTTGTCCCGGTATGGATGTCCTCAAGTTGAGATCTATCAAAAACGAGAAATCAAATGCGATCTATCTCCTTGGACCTTTGTACAGGTGGCATGGAGGTACCCCTTTGTGACACTTGGTTAAAACATATGCAATGCAATGATAACCCATGGGGATCCGAGCTAATTAGGACAAGGAGCGAGCACTATTAGTATTCGATGCATGAGGCTTGCAACTTATAGGATGTTTTATACATGACACATATGAAGTACTACTACCGTTGACACAATTGCTTCCATGTTTCAAAATAAAAAGCTCTAGCACTTCAAGCACCAACTACTGAGAGCATGATTGTCATTCTGAGTGTAATGTGCATTGTCCCAAAGTAGCATTGTCTTTTGCATGATTGTGATATCGTTTATTCTGAAATGATTGTATCTAGTCATCACTTAAACCTTGAAGGTGCCCTTGCATTTATGTTTTGCATCACTAAAGGGGGCAAGCTAGATATCACTTGATCATATTTGCACATCATGTTCATTGCAAATCTTTTTGATGTTTCAGTTTCATGTTGAAAAACTTTCAGTCATTTGTGATTTTCTCTTGAGACAACTTAATTACTATAGAATCATTGTCTCAGTAAGCTTTTGTCATATGACTATGAGAAAGTCCTATATGGTTAATAGCATGTCACCACAGAAATTATTCTTGTTATCATTTACCTACTCGAGGACGAGCAGGAATTAAGCTTGGGGATGTTGATACGTCCAAAACGTATCTATAATTTCTGCTTGCTCCATGCCACTTTTGGGTGATATTGCTATGATATTCATACACTTCCATACACTTTTGATCATATTTGGACTAACTTACTAATCCAGTGCACCCCAGTGCCAGTTTCTGTTTTCGGCTGTTTTTGTATTTCAGGTTTTCACGTTTCGAGAACTGCCCAGAAAAATCCAGAAAAATTATATAAAAAATCAGCGATCCGGAAACAACACTGCGTCCGAAGGGCAGCCTGGGGGGGCCACCAGGGCTCCAGGCGCCCTGGCGGTGCCCCCCCCTGGGCCGCGCCGGGGGGCGCCTGGGCCCCCCGAAGCCCGTCCGGTGCCCCCCTTTGGCATATATTTAGAGGGACCTCCGAAACCCTCAGAACAGGAACTCTTTTCGCGATCCCATCTCTGTTCCGCCGCCGCCGCCGCTTCCAAGATCGGGAGCACTAGGAGAACTCTTCCCGGCACCCTGCCGGAGGGGAGGATCACCACCGGGAGCTTCTCCACCACCATGGACGCCTCCCGGATGACTCGTGAGTAGTCTCCCTTGGACCATGAGTCCATGACCAGTAGCTATGTGATGTTCTCCTCCCGTTCTTGTGCTTCACTAATTAGTCCTCGTGAGCTGCCCTACATGATCGAGGCACCTATGTAATCCTTATGATGTTGCTATGTTGAGTTTGCTGGGATACGATGGATTATGAGATTATGTTCAGATTGATCTTGAGTAATATATTTGATTCACCTCTTTTATATTTTAGTTCATAAGTAATTCTTGCATGTTCTCCGTTGTTACTTATTGCTTTGGCCGAGTAGTAGGTAGTGACTCCAAGAGGGAACGTTATGCTTGATTGTGGGTTCATGCCCCTCGATGACTAGCTTGAGTGACAGAAACATGAGTCTAGGGGATGTGTTGTTGCCACAAGGGGGAAAACAACGGTGCTTGTGCCCGCGGGTGCAAGGATTGTTTACTTTACGCAAAGTTCTTTTAATGCAGTTGTCTGTTGCATTGAGTTTACACTATGGGTGGAACTCGCAACTTAATACCAGCGAGATGTTCTGGATAGATATCTCAAGGTGGATGATTAGTAGTAGATATTGATGGATTTCGGTCTACTTACTTTGGCGTACCGCCCATGCTTTGAACCTCAACCTTTCTTGCAATGTAGTCAGCATTGGTTTGCGTTCGTGGTCCTGTCAATTGCCCAGGTGTAATTTGTTTACCTCACATAGCTGTTTTATCATCTTTTGGGAGAGAGACATCACTAGTGAACATCATGAGACTCCGGTCCATATTACCATCATTGATCACATCCACTATTTACTTTTCGTTATTTACCTACTATCGCAAAAACTATCACTACTATCATTGCTTTTAACCCTTTGTGAACTACAAGGCCGGAGAGATTGACAACCTCTCTGTACTCGTTGGGAGCAAAGTTATTTGTATCTGTGTGCAGGTCCACGTTGATTGCTACTAATCTGGTGCCGTAGCAATTGACACCTACTTGTTGAACCTAGGAGTCTCTGGGGAATCGATCCTTGGCATCTTTGCTAGGGGAAAACACTTCTACAATACTGCATCTTACACCTTCCACTTGGGGTAACCAACGAGGGGTTTGAGGCCCATCAGGTCGACATTGACAACCCCCCGAACAGCAAGGCCAACGCCGCCTTGAGGAGGGGCATGGAGAGCACAACCACGTCCACTCCGGAGATGCCCAAAGCTACTATGATGCACCACCTCGGCGTGCTCGCCACGACCAGCGAGGTGCTACTTAGGTGCCACCGTCTCCGCCACGAGATGGGCTTGCTGCACGGGGTCGACATCGACAACTCCCCATACAGCAGGACCACCATGGAGAGTGTTGGAGTGACCACTCCGATGATGCTCGAAACTACTACGAGCCTCGACCATGGCGTGCTCATCATGATCGTCGCGGAGAAGGCCAAGAAGGCTTTGTCGTGGGAAGAAGAGTTCATGGGCATGTTCATCATGACCATGAAGATGATGGGATTGGTAAATTCAAACTTACCATACCATTGTTCAATGGGAAAACCGAGCCCGATGATTATTTGGAGTGGGAGATGCGTGTGGATCAAATTTTTATAGCCACCGCTATACGGAGGAGAAGAAGGTATGATATGCATCCATTATTACCGGATATGCTTTGATTTGGTGGAACCAATTATGTCGTGCCGGAGGTCGTCTGGAGACATGGGTGCAAATAAAAAATCTGTTGCGGAGGCAGTTTGTTCCTGAACATTTCACAAGAACCTTGTACAATCGACTCCAACGGTTGTGCCAAGGTAATTCTAGTGTTGATGAGTACTATAAGGAGATGGAGATTTTGATGATTAGGATAGCGGTGAATGAGCCAGAGGAGGGCACAATGTCAAGATTCTTTCATGGGCTGAATGAAGATGTGCAAGAAAAGATAGAGATGGTTACATATCAAGATTTGCAAGAACTTGTGCATCAAGCTATTCGTGTAGAGCAGCAGCTGAAGCGTCCCCAAAATCATAGCCAAACCTACACATCAAGCACTTTGAGAGGTTCAGTTCAGCGAGAAGTAGATGGAAGCATTGCTGCAGATTTTCAGCCACACAACAAGATGACTGCAAAAGAAGCTAATGCATCAAAGGTTGAATCTTCCAATACTCCTGCCACTCGCATTAGTAATATCCAGTGCCATACATGCAAGGGTAGAGGTCACTTCAAGAAGGATTGTCCTAATTTGAAGAAGGTTCTGCTTACAAATGATGGATATGTCCCCGATGACTCAAGTGACAAATCTGAATCTGAGAAGAAAGATGCAAAATATTGTACTTTTGAGACCGGACCACCTCTGAGTTCAGATGGAGGAGATGGTGTTAATCTCATGGTTCGCAAAGTAGCTCATGATGATGCTCCTATTGTTGAGAAGGGCCAGCGACAAAATGTGTTTCAACCCATTTGCATGATCAAGGACAAAAATTGCAAGGTGGTCATCGATGGAGGTAGCTATAATAACATAATTAGTAGTGATCTTGTGCATGCTCTTGGAATATCAACATGGAGGCAGCCCCAGCCATATTATGTGAAGTGGTTGAATGGTGTTGGTAAGCTCAAGATTACGCATCGTACTAGGGTGTAATTTTCAATGGGAAGTTATGTGACAAAGTGGTATGTGATGCCGTGCCAATGCAATCTTGTCATCTTCTTTTGGGAAGGCTATGGCAGTTTGATCATGATGCTACTCACCATGGGAGGTATAACAAGTATTCTTTCCTGCATCAAGGAGTGAACCATCAGATTTCCAGCTACAACTTCCCACCTAAAACCAATTAATTCTGGAAGGATCTAGCACGTTATAGATGATGGAAAAGATGGTCTTTGAAGTCAGATTTCATTCAAAAAAATGGTGCATCATTTGAGGTCTTGAGTCAAAAGTTGTGCAAGTTTCCATGCAAGTTGTCCAGGAATTTATTACAACAAGAGGCTCAACAAGTTTGCTCCTGCTACAGATTGGGGCTCACAAATTTACCCTTCATCTTGAGTTGTTTTCACACCTAACTAGTAGGTTCTTATAGAATAAATACTCCCCATCTGTTCCATGTGAAGGGCGATGAGATTTCTGAGTTTATGTTTGTAGACAGTCGGCGAGGTTGTGATGTGCTGAGAGCACTAGTATTGTTGAGTGTTAGCTCGTGTGTGTGGATTGGAGGGCATGTCCTCAATTCATATAGGATCCTTGTGGTTCCCTCTTGTGATTATCCTTAGGTTCACAAGCTTCATGGTTTGGGTTGCGTCCTTGTAAACCAAGCTAGTTATCTGTTGCAATTTATCTGAGAGTGTTTTCTTTTGTTCTTGCCTCTTGAGAGAAACAAAGTTTGTTGAAATAAGTTCTAAGTGAGTTTGTTGCTGCTCCTTGTGAGTTCTTTGGCACTGTGAAAGCTTGTTTCCGAGGTGTCCCGCATCATGGGTTCTCATTAGTGGTCATGATCTTCCACCACCACTTGATGATAAGGCATTTGTTTATAGTCAAGGTATTAATAATGCCCAACCCCCCAGGTTTTTAGGCTTGCAAATATGATCCCATTTCACCAGTATGTACTTGCATTTATTATCCGCCGCATTCCAGTAGAAAGCACCCATGTGCTTATCAAACCCCGCGTGGGTACGAATGGAGAGGAGTTAGAACCCCATCAAAAACATGGGTAAGGATGGCAAGCAAGCATTGATTAGGGCAATCTTGCCGGCCTAAGTGTTGTATCTGACCCTCCATGGCATGACTCAATTGCCCACTTTGGCAACCACAGGAGCAAAATCTTTTGCCAAAAGCTTATCGAAAGAAATAGGAAGCCCAAGGTATTTAAGAGGAAATGAGCCTAGAGAGCAATTCAGCAGTTGAGAAACATGCAGGGCCTCAGCATCTGAAACCCCTGTAACGATCATTTCACTCTTAGCGAAGTTAATCTTGAACCCCGACAAGGCTTCAAAACAAAGCAACAAAAACTTAAGGTGGGTAATGCAAACCTCGTTTAATTCAACCATAATAATCGTATCATTAGCATATTGGAGGTGGGTGATCCCCTCCTGGATAAGGTGGGAGCTAACAGGGGAGATGTTTTTTTACCTTGAAGACTGCAGGGCTTGCACCCCACAGCATTTTATTACCAAAAATACCAACAGTACATAACTTCCTCAAGGTGAGGAAAAAGCAGAAAAAACCTACCTAAACTGTACAAAGGAGAAGAAAAAACTATACCTATTAGATACAGAAGAGCAAAAAGAAGAACCTCTCAAGGAGGCAAGAAATCAATCCACTTTAACAGAGCATCCCTATATTTCTTCTTGATTCTATGAGAGAGGAGGGTAAGGTCACAAACAAAACCATATCTCCAGGTCCTGAAAGAAGGTCTGATGTTCCTGAAAGCCCTGTCATTCCTAACCTTCCTGATATTCCACCAGGCAGTAAATACCACTTCCACAAAAAAAGGTTTGCTGAAATATAGGATATTGGAAAGAGCGTCTGCAACGAAATTAAACAAGAGGGGGGAAGGTGGTTGGGAAGAAAATGATCACCATGTCATCCACAGACACCACCGTGTGGCCACCCGACACCAAATGCATGACCCTATGGACGTAGGCTCCATCAAAGCCTTTAGCCAGCAAAACATGCCGAAGAAACTTCCAATTGATCGAGTCATAAGCTTTCTTGAAGTACAGCTTAAGGACCACTACCTTGGTGCCTCTCTTACGGATATCATGAACAATTTCATGAAGACAAAGTACCCCGTCCAGAATGAATCGCCCTTTAACAAAGGCGGTTGATGAGGGAGAGAACTCTATGGGTTATGGGCGAGAGACGAGAGGCCAAACCTTTGGCGGGGAACTTCGCAAAGTTATTAATAAGGACGATAGGCCTAAATTGAGAGATCAAATCCGCGCCCTTGACTTTAGGGATGAGGGTGATGATAGCGTAGTTAAGCCTAGAAATATCGACCATACCCAGACAGAACCCTTGAATTACCGCACAGACAAGGGAGCGCAGCTGGGACCAGAATTTCCTGAAGAAGGGGATAGAGAAGCCATCCGGGCCCAAAGCCGAATTAGCGTTAGCCTTGTTAATGCTATCTGAAATCTCCTCCTCATAGAGGGGATTCATTAAGGCTTCATTTTCCTCAACGGAAACCTTATAATGGTCATCGATCATAAACCTAGAATCCGGTTTGGCCGAGAGGAGAGAGGAGTGATACGTCTCCAACGTATCTATAATTTTTTATTGTTCCATGCTATTATTTATGAAGTCTTGGATGTTTAATGGGCTATATCATTCACTTTTATATCATTTTTGGGACTAACCTACTAACCCAAAGGCCCAGTCCAGATTGTTGTTTTTTGCCTATTTCAGGGTTTTGCAGAAAAGGAATATCAAACGAAGTCCAAACGGAATGAAACATTCGCGAGAGATATTTTTGGAGGAAATCACGCTTGGGAAACATCAGGACCAAGTCAGGGGACGAAGGGCCATCCCTCGAGGGTGGGGGGGGTGCCCCCCTTCCCAAGGCGCGCCCCCTGCCTCGAGGCTGGCCCACACAGCCCCCGGTGCCCTCCTTCTTCCTATATATACCAACGTACCCCAGAAACTCCATACGCACAGAGAAAACCCTAATTCCACCGCCGTAGCTTCTGTTCCCATGGGGATCCCATCTTGGAGCCTGTTCCGGGAGGGGGATCCATCACGGAGGCCTTCATCATCATCATCATCATCGCCCTCACCATGAGTTGTGAGTAGTTTACCACAGACCTTCGGGTCCATAGCTAGAATCTAGATGGCTTCTTCTCTCTCTCTCTGGATCTCAATACAAAGTTCTCCTCGGTCTTCGAGGAGATCTATTCGATGTAATCTCTTTTTGCGGTGTGTTTGTCGGGATCTGATGAATTGTGAGTTTATGATCAAGGTTATCTATGAAAGATATTTGGTTCTTCTCTGAACTTTTTATGTGTGCTCATAATATCCTTGCAAGTCTCTTCGAATTATTGGTTTGGTTTGGCCTACTAGATCTATAGTTCTTGCAATGGGAGAAGTGCTTGGCTTTGGGTTCAATCTTGCGGTGTCCTTTCCCAGTGACAGTAGGGGCAGCAAGGCACGTATTGTATTGTTGCCATCGAGGATAAAAAGATGGGGTTTACATCATATTGCTTGAGTTTATCCCTCTACATCATGTCATCTTGCTTAAAGCGTTACTCTGTTCGTATGAACTCAATACACTAGATGCATGCTGGATAGCGGTCGATGTGTGGAGTAATAGTAGTAGATGCAGGCAGGAGTCGGTCTACTTGTCTCGGACATGATGCCTATATACAATGATCATGCCTAGATAGTCTCATAAGTATTCGCTTTTCTATCAATTGCTCGACAGTAATTTGTTTACCCGCCGTAGAATATCGCTATCATGAGAGAAGCCACTAGAGAAAACTATGGCCCCCGGGTCTATTCTCAACATATCAATCTACATCGACTTTACTTTTACCGCTTTTATTTGCTGTTTTATTAAACTAAAAATACCAAAAATATAATTATCATCTCTATCGGATCTCACTCTCGTAAGTGACCGTAAAGGGATTGACAACCCCTTATCGCGTTGGCTGCGAAGTTCTTATTTGTTTGTGCAGGTGCGAGGGACTGGCGTGTGGTCTCCTACTGGATTGATACATTGCTTCTCAAAAACTGAGGGAAATACTTGCTGATACGTCCAAAACGTATCTATAATTTCTGCTTGCTCCATGCCTCTTTTGGGTGATATTGCTATGATATTTATACACTTCCATACACGTTTGATCATATTTGGACTAACCTACTAACTCAGTGCACCCCAGTGCCAGTTTCTGTTTTCTGTTGTTTTTGTATTTCAGGTTTTCCCATTACGAGAACTGCCATAAAAATCGCGGAAAAATTATATAAAACATCAGTGTTCCAGAAGCTTCCCGGCACCCGTAGTACAGCCGGAGGGGGGCCACCAGGGCTCCAGGCGCCCTGGTGGCGCGGCCCCCCTGCTGGCCGCGCCGGGGGGGTGCCTGGGCCCCCCAGGCCTCCGCTGATGCCCCCCTTTGGCATATATTTATATCATGTCCCGAAACCCTCGAGACGGGAACCCTTTTTCGCGATCTCATCTCTGTTCCGCCGCCGCCGCCGCTTCCAAGATCGGGAGCACCAGGAGAACTCTTCCCGGCACCCTGCCGGAGGGGAGGATCACCACCGGGAGCCGCTCCACCACCATGGATGCCTCCCGGATGAGTTGTGAGTAGTCTCCCTTGGACCATGGGTCCATGAACAGTAGCTATGTGATGTTCTCCTCCCGTTCTTGTGCTTCACTAATTAGTCCTCGTGAGTTGCCCTACATGATTGAGGCACATATGTAATCCTTATGCTGTTGCTATGATGAGTTTGCTGGGATCCGATGGATTGTGAGATTATGTTCAGATTGTGTTTGAGTAATATATTTGATCTACCTCTTTTATATTTATGTTCGTAAGTAATTCTTGCATGTTCTCCGTTGTTATTTATTGCTTTGGCCAAGTAGTAGGTAGTGACTCCAAGAGGGAACGTTATGCTTGATTGTGGGTTCATGCCCCTCGATGACTAGCTTGAGTGACAGAAACATGAGTCTAGGGGATGTGTTGTTGCCACAAGGGGGAAAACAACGGTGCTTGTGCCCGCGGGTGCAAGGATTGTTTACTTTACGCAAAGTTCTTTTAATGCAGTTGTCTATTGCTTTGAGTTTACACTATGGGTGGGACTCGCAACTTAATACCAGCGAGATTTTCTGGATAGATATCTCAAGGTGGATGATTAGTAGTAGATGCAGATGGATTTCGGTCTACTTGCCTTGGCGTACCGCCCATGCTTTGAACCTCTACCTTTCTTGCAACATAGTTAGCATTGGTTTGCGCACATAATTCTGTCGATTGCCCAGCTGTAATTCGTTTACCTCACATAGCTGTTTTATCGTCTTTTGGGAGAGAGACATCACTAGTGAACATCATGGGACTCCGGTCCATATTACCATCATTGATCACATCCGCTATTTACTTTTCCGCTTTTACTTACTATTGCAGCATTACCTATCACTATTATCACTTGCGTTTAATCCTTTGTAAACGACAAGGCCGGAGGGATTGACAACCTCTATGTACTCGTTGGGAGCAAAGTTATTTGTATCTGTGTGCAGGTCCACGTTGATTGCTAATATCTGGCGCCGTTAGCAGTTGACACCTTCTTGTTGAAACTGGGAGTCTCAGGGGAAATCGATCCTTGGTATCTTTGCCAAGGGAAAACTTCCGCTACACTGCATCTCAAACCTTCCACTTGGGGTAACCAACGAGGGGCGAGAAGCCATCAAGCAAAGTTTTCTGGCGCCGTTGCCGGGGACTCCACTCTTCAAGATAGGGGAGTTGCACGCTATCTTTTACCTTTGCTTTTTAGTCTTGTTAGTTTACCTTTCAGTTTTGCTTTAGTGTCTTTTTATCAAAAATCACAAAAATAGTTATCTCATTCTTTAGTTGTCATTATGTCGGGTCCTTTTGTCTTTGACGAGGCAGAAGTTCTCACCTTTAAACAAAGAGGAGGGGAAAGTTTGAAAGATGCTTGGTATAGAATTAATGATTCTCAAAAAAGAGCCACCAAGAACAACCTACTACTATCCTGCTTAGAAATTTTTATGTTGGAATTACTTCTTGGAATAGGTTTATTCTAGATACTGCTATCAATGGAAATTTCCTAGAGGCCCCAGTTTGGGAGTCTCTTAGTATTATTGAAAATCTTGTTGGGAATCCCCCTGTTGTTAGCATTCAAGAGGACATCACCCTAGCTCACATTATGAAAAAACTTGAAAAGATAGAGCTAGAGATGCCAAGCATTAATAAGATGAACGAGTTGGATCGTAAGATCCAAGGGAATTTGAATAGGCTTGATAGCTCCATGCATAAAATTTTCAAAACTTTGGAGACCATCAAATCCCATGACTTGGAATCTTCTAGGATAGAGAAAATTGAGGAAATCTTTGATACTCTAGGAACTACTTTCTCCTCAATCAAAACCAAAAAGGTAGAAACTCCGGCAAGGAAGGAGCCTAAGTTCGTTCACGTTCCAAAGGCTCCCCGTTCTAAAAGTAATCCATCTATTGCCAAAGGGGTTGAAACTGTAAAGACTTTGGAAGAAACACCTCTCTTTGATGAATTTATAAATGAATCTTCCCTTGACTTTTATCATTTTGGTCTTCTCCCTAGAAGTATCTCTATGAGGCCTCTATTTGAAAGTCCTCTTAAGACTAGTTGTATTATTGAAGAGCTTTTTGATGATCTTGATGATGGTTCAATTGCTACAACTTGATCTCTTTGCATTATGCCTAGCTTAAAGGCATAAAAGAAAGCGCTTTTGGGAGGCAACCCACATGAATAAATTTTATTTTGCTTTTGTTGTGTCTTGATGTTGTTACTACAGTAGCATCATCATTGTATCTTTACTTTTCAATTTTGTGCCAAGTGTAGCCTCTGATTGCAAGAAAGTTCAAAAGTTGTGACGTGCTGTCCAGGAAACAGATTCTGTCCTTGGATAGAAAAATTCGTATAAAATCACCAGATCATCTTTTTGGTCTGAATTTTTTCGACAGCGTGCTCTATATAATTGTCTTTCATGCGTCTGTTCTGAGTTTTTTTATTAGAGTTGCAGAAGTGCCCCGAAAAAATCATTTACTACCTGCTGTTCTGTTTTTCACAGATTCTCTCCTGTTTTGCCTTTCCTTCATTTTGCAAACCTAGGGCTTGCTTTTTATTTGCAAAAACCTTTTGGCAATCTTGAGAAACAGTAGACCTTCAATAATATCCTTATTTCCAGCAAGGAACGATTATTTTATTATGGGTACTAACCTCGCTAATCAGATTATGATGAGTTATGTATGAAGGGAGTTTTCAAGTGTGCGAGGGAAGATGATAAAAAGATTCAGGAGTGTCAAGCGCTCAAGCTTGGGGATGCCCCCATGCACCCCCAAGAAATATTCAAGGAGACTCAAGCGTCTAAGCTTGGGGATGCCCCCATGCATCCCCTTCTCCATCAACATTATCAGTTCGTCTTTCGTTCCACTATATTTTTATCACTTCATGTGTTATGTGCTATGCTTGGAGCGTCTTGCTTTTAGTTTTCCTTTTTAGTTTTCTTTAGCTTTTCATAACGAGTCGGAACTCAGCTTTCTTTATGTGGGAGAGAAACACGCTCCACTTCTACCTAGAACATAACATAGAATTTTCATGTCTATCTTTGCTGTGTGTGTTCTTTGTCTTTCAATAGCTACTATCATGCTTAGCTTTTAGTTTTCATGCTTATCTTTTTAAAGAGCTTTTGTTTAGTTGGTTGCTTGAACTCTCTTTAGTTATCATGCTTATCTTATTAAGAGAGTTTGCTTCTGTTGCATTGGTTGATATGTCTATGATAAAGATGCTACGTGCATAATGGTGCTTAGTAGTTCATGTTTTCTTATGGTTAGTCTCAAATAGCTGGGGGGTTCCCAATGTGTTATTGGAGTACCAACATGATTTGTTTGCCTATGATGTGGTATGGTTTAGTAATATCTTCCTTCAAGAATTTATATTGATTCACTTGGCGTATGCTCACGCATATTTAAGACTGTAAAGAAAGTCTGTCAAGCCTTGATGATCTTTTGTTTCTGAGTAGCGATATAACTTCCATGCCTGATTCAATGTTGCTTTGTCGCTCGGCATGATTATGACCGTCATTGCTCTCTTAGTTGGTCGCCCCCAGTCTTTTGCTAACCTTCGCCTGTACTAAGCGGACTGACTGCTTGTGCATCCAAATTCTTTTAAACCAGTTATGCCATATGAGTCCACCATACCTTCCTACATGGTATTTACCTGCCATTCCTAACGGAGACTTGCATGTACCATCTCGAAATTATTCAAAAGAAAATGCATTCCTATTTTGTGCCTCTGTTTTAAGTTCATGAGGAAGTAGTAGTTAATTCATGATCTTTTTAAGTTGGACAAGCTTCACCCCGGGATTGCATGTATAATGTGCAAACCCATAATACGAGAAGGAACTGGCATTGAGTGCGCCCGGCTCAAAATTAATATAACAAACAAACCCTCCTTCACGCTTTGTTCATGAGAAATCAGAAAACTTTGGCAGTGATAAACAAAGGAGATTAAGAGGATGTGATCGTCCTCATTCGGGAGCCGTTCCTCGAAACTTGTCCATTTCAAGAAGTGATTGAGTTGTCTGCTAGCATTCGTTGACGAAAAATGCATAATCTAAAAAAAATTATTATTACCTCTATTTTTAAAACCAAGAGCTCTGGTACATGTTTTGTCTTTGTTTCCGACTACGGGTTTTCAACCTTGCCAACAAAAGCCACGGTTCGAGAGTCTCCACCTTCTTTTAAAGCACCAACTACTGAGAGCATGATTGTCATTCTGAGTGTAATGTGCATTGTCCCAAAGTAGCATTGTCTTTTGCATGATTGTGATGTCGTTTATTCTGAAATCATTGTATCTAGTCATCACTTAAACCTTGGAGGTGCCCCTGCATTTATGTTTTGCTTCACTAAAGGGGGCAAGCGAGATATCACTTTATCATATTTGCACACCATGCTCATTGCAAATCTATTTGATGTTTCAGTATCATATTGTAAAACTTTCAGTTCTTTGTGATTTTCTCATGAGGCAACTTAATTACTACAGATTCATTGTCTCAGTAAGCTTTTGTCATATGACTATGAAAAGTCCTATATGGTTAATAGCATGCCACCACAGATATTATTCTTGTTATCATTTACCTACTCGAGGACGAGCAGGAATTAAGCTTGGGGATGTTGATACGTCCAAAACGTATCTATAATTTCTGCTTGCTCCATGCCTCTTTTGGGTGATATTGATATGATATTTATACACTTCCATACACTTTTGATCATATTTGGACTAACCTACTAACTCAGTGCACCCCAGTGCCAGTTTCTGTTTTCTGCTGTTTTTGTATTTCAGGTTTTCCCATTACGAGAACTGCCAGAAAAATCCCGGAAAAATTATATAAAAAATCAGCGTTCCAGAAGCTTCCCGGCATCCGAAGTACAGCCGGAGGGGGGCCACCAGGGCTCCAGGCGCCCTGGTGGCGCGGCCCCCCTCCTGGCCGCGCCGGGGGGGCGCCTGGGCCCCCCAGGCCTCCGCTGATGACCCCCTTTGGCATATATTTATATCGTGTCCCGAAACCCTCGAGACGGGAACCCTTTTTCGCGATCTCATCTCTGTTCCGCCGCCGCCGCCGCTTCCAAGATCGGGAGCACCAGGAGAACTCTTCCCGGCACCCTGCCGGAGGGGAGGATCACCACCGGGAGCCTCTCCACCACCATGGACGCCTCCTGGATGAGTTGTGAGTAGTCTCCCTTGGACCATGGGTCCATGACCAGTAGCTATGTGATGTTCTCCTCACGTTCTTGTGCTTCACTAATTAGTCCTCGTGAGCTGCCCTACATGATCGAGGCACATATGTAATCCTTATGCTGTTGCTATGATGAGTTTGCTGGGATCCGATGGATTGTGAGATTATGTTCAGATTGTGTTTGAGTAATATATTTGATCTACCTCTTTTATATTTATGTTCGTAAGTAATTCTTGCATGTTCTCCGTTGTTATTTATTGCTTTGGCCAAGTATTAGGTAGTGACTCCAAGAGGGAACGTTATGCTTGATTGTGGGTTCATGCCCCTCGATGACTAGCTTGAGTGACAGAAACATGAGTCTAGGGGATGTGCTGTTGCCACAAGGGGGAAAACAACGGTGCTTGTGCCCGTGGGTGCAAGGATTGTTTACTTTACGCAAAGTTCTTTTAATGCAGTTGTCTGTTGCTTTGAGTTTACACTATGGGTGGGACTCGCAACTTAATACCAGCGAGATGTTCTGGATAGATATCTCAAGGTGGATGATTAGTAGTAGATGCAGATGGATTTCGGTCTACTTGCCTTGGCGTAGCGCCCATGCTTTGAACCTCTACCTTTCTTGCAACATAGTTAGCATTGGTTTGCGCACATAATTCTGTCAATTGCCCACCTGTAATTCGTTTACCTCACATAGCTGTTTTATCGTCTTTTGGGAGAGAGAGACATCACTAGTGAACATCATGGGACTCCGGTCCATATTACCATCATTGATCACATCCGCTATTTACTTTTCTGCTTTTACTTACTATTGCAGCATTACCTATCACTATTATCACTTGCGTTTAATCCTTTGTAAACGACAAGGCCGGAGGGATTGACAACCTCTCTCTACTCGTTGGGAGCAAAGTTATTTGTATCTGTGTGCAGGTCCACGTTGATTGCTAATATCTGGCGCCGTTAGCAGTTGACACCTTCTTGTTGAAACTGGGAGTCTCAGGGGAAATCGATCCTTGGTATCTTTGCCAAGGGAAAACTTCCGCTACACTGCATCTCAAACCTTCCACTTGGTGTAACCAACGAGGGGCGAGAAGCCATCACTTGCGCTATTGTGCTGCATGTCCCTTTCCTCTTCGAGGGAATACAACGCAAGCTCAAGAGGTAGCAAGAAGATTTCTGACGCCGTTGCCGGGGAGGCTTACGCAAAAGTCATATACCAAGTACCTATCACAAACCCTTATCCTTCGCATTACATTTATTTGCCTCTCGTTTTCCTCTCCCCCACTTCACCTTTGCCGTTTTATTCGCCCTTCTTCCGCCGTGTGTTTTTCGTTCGCTTGCTTCTTGTTTGCCTGTGTCTGTTGGATTGCTTGCTTGTCACTATGGCTCAGAACAATACCAAATTGTGTGACTTCTCCAATACCAACAACAATGATTTTATTAGCACTCCGATTACTCCCATTACCGATGCTGAATCTTGTGAGATCAATGCTGCTTTGTTGAATCTTGTCATGAAAGATCAATTCTCCGGCCTTCCGAGTGAAGATGCCGCTACCCATCTAAACAACTTTGTTGATTTGTGTGATATGCAAAAGAAAAGGGATACGGATAACGATATTGTTAAATTGAAGTAATTTCCGTTTTCACTTAGAGATCGTGCTAAAACTTGGTTCTCCTCTTTGCCTAGAAATAGTATTGATTCGTGGAATAAGTGCAAAGATGCTTTCATCTCTAAGTATTTCCCTCCTGCTAAGATCATCTCTCTTAGAAACGATATTATGAATTTTAAGCAACTAGATCATGAGCATGTTGCACAAGCTTGGGAGAGAATGAAATTAATGATACGTAATTGCCCTACACATGGTTTGAATCTATGGATGATTATTCAGAACTTCTATGCTGGCTTGAATTTTGCTTCTAGAAATCTTTTAGATTCGGCCGCCGGAGGCACTTTCATGGAAACTACCTTAGGAGAAGCTACCAAACTCCTAGATAATATTATGGTTAATTATTCTCAATGGAACACCGAAAGATCTACTAGTAAAAAAGTTCATGCTATCGAAGAAATTAGTGTTTTGAGTGGAAAGATGGATGAACTTATGAAATTGTTTGCTGCTAAGAGTGCTTCTTCTGATCCTAATGATATGCCTTTATCCACTTTGATTGAGAATAACAATGAATCTTCGGATGTGAATTTTGTTGGTAGGAATAATTTTGGTAACAATTCGTATAGAGGTAATTTTAATCCTAGGCATTTTCCTAGTAAATTCCTCTAATAATTTTGGTAATTCCTACAACAACTCTTATGGAAAGATGCCTTCTGAATTTGAAACTAGTGTTAAGGAGTTTATGATCGCGCAAAAGAATTTCAATTCTATGCTTGAAAAGAAATTGCATAAAGTTGATGAATTGGCTAGAAGTGTGGATAGAATTACTCTTGATGTTGATTCTTTGCAACTTAGATCTATCCCACCTAAGCATGATATCAATGAGTCTCTCAAAGCCATGAGAAATTCCATTGATGAATGCAAAGAAAGAACCGCTAGAATGCGTACTAAAAGAGAAGATTATATTAAATCGTGTTCTTCTAGTTATCGTGAAAATAAAGATGAAGATCTAAAAGTTATTGATGTGTCTCCTAATAGATCCTTGTTTTCTAGTATTAATCTTTATGAGAATAGGATTGGAGATGATTCTGCTTTAAGGTGTCCCAATAATTCGGAGTTTTTAGATCTTGATGCTAAAATTGCTAAAAGTGGGATTGAAGAGATTAAAACTTTGCATAGTGATGAACCCACTACTTTGGATTTCAAGCGATTCAATTATGATAATTGCTCTTTGATTGATTGTATTTCTTTGTTGCAATCCGTGCTAAATTCTCCGCATGCTTATAGTCAAAATAAAGCTTTCACCAAACATATAGTTGATGCTTTGATGCAATCTTATGAAGAAAAACTTGAGTTGGAAGTTTCTATACCTAGAAAGCTTTTTGATGAATGCGAACCTACTATCAAAATAAAAATAAAAGATCATGAATGCTATGCTTTGTGTGATTTGGGTGCTAGTGTCTCCACTATCCCAAAAACTTTGTGTGATTTGCTAGGGTTCCATGAGCTTGATGATTGTTCTTTAAATTTGCATCTTGCGGATTCCACTATGAAGAAACCTATGGGAAGAATTAATGATGTTCTTATTGTTGCCAATAGGAATTATGTGCCCGTAGATTTCATTGTTCTTGATATAGATTGCAATACTTCATGTCCTATTATTCTTGGTAGACCTTTCCTTAGAACAATTGATGCAACTATTGATATGAAGGAAGGAAATATTAGATTCCAATTTCCGTTAAAGAAAGGCATGGAACACTTTCCTAGAAAGAAAATCAAATTACCATATGAATCTATCATGAGAGCCACTTATGGATTGCCTTCCAAAGATGGCAATACCTAGATCTATCTTGTATTGTGCCTAGCTAGGGGCGTAAAACGATAGCGCTTGTTGGGAGGCAACCCAA
The DNA here is from genome assembly GCA_902687465.1 of Secale cereale. NCBI lineage: Eukaryota > Viridiplantae > Streptophyta > Magnoliopsida > Poales > Poaceae > Secale > Secale cereale. The sequence continues at coordinate 12,307,531 of LR738714.1, read as the reverse complement.
TTTTATGTTTTTTGCTTTTGTTGCTGTTAGGGAATAAATATTGCATCTAGCCTCTGATTAGATGTGTTTTCATGTTTTGTTTAGTGTTTGTGCCAAGTAGAACCTTTGGTAAGACTTGTGTGAAGTTTATTTGATCTTGCTGTGAAAAACAGAATCGTTAGCGCTCGCTAAAGTAGTCTTCAGATTTTACTGGAGCATGCTTTTTAGTTGATTCTTTTTTATGTCGATTGGTAGACAAATTGCGCAAATTTACCTATTTAGTTTGAATTTTTTGGAGTCGCCGAAGTAGGCGAACCCAGCAGATTACTACAGATTGTTCTGTCTTTGACAGATTCTGTTTTTCGTGTGTTGTTTGCTTATTCCGATGCATCTATGAGTAATATTGGAGGATATGAACCATAGATAACTTGGAGTACAGTAGGTTTAACACCAATAAAAACAATGAATGAATTCCTTGTTGTACCTTTGAGTAGTGGTTTGTTTTCTCTTTACTAACGGAGCTCACTAGAATTTTTGTCTAAGTTTTGTGTTGTGAAGTTTTCAAGTTTTGAGTATTGCTTTGATGGACTATGGAACAAGGAGTAGAAAAGGGCCAAGCTTGGGGATGCCCATGGCACCCCAAGTAAAATCAAGATAATCATATGCCTAAGCTTGGGGATGCCCCGGGAAGGCATCCCCTCTTTCGTCTTCATTCATCGGTAACTATACTTGGAGCTATATTTTTATTCGCAACATGCTATGTGTTTTGCTTGGAGCGTCTTGTATAATTTGAGCCTTTGCTTTTTAGTTTGCCACAATCATCCTTGCTGGACACACCTATTTGAGAGAGTTAAATATGGCCTAGAAATTGTTAGAACACTCTATGTGCTTCACTTATATCTTCTGAGTTGAATAGTTTTTGCTCTAGTGCTTCACCTATATCTTTTAGAGCATGGTGGTGGTAATATTTTGTAGAAATTGTTGAACTCTCATGCTTCACTTATATCTATTTGAGAATCTATTAAAACAGCATGGTAAAGTGTTTAGGCTAAAGAAACTAGTCTTCACATGATAAACATCCAATGTCAATGTAGTAAAAAAATTCACATCAAGTGCATTGAATAGAAAGAGATGTTGGATGCTTGATAATTGTTTTGACACATGAGGATAGTGATATTAAAGTCATGCTAGTGGAGTGATTATGAAATTGAGAAATATTTATGTTAAGGTTAGTGATTCCCGTAGCATGCACGTATGGTGAACCGTTGTGTGACTAAGTTAAAGCATGAGGTATTTGTAGAGTGTAAACCTTTGTGTGGAGGTTGGGGCCGCGCGATGGTTAACTCCTACCAACCTCCCCCCTAGGGGCATGCGTTGATTGCTTTGTTTTGATGACTCGTAAATTTTTGCAATAAGTATATGAGTTCTTATGACTAATGTTGAGTCCATGGATTATACGCACTCTCACCCTTCCACCATTGCTAGCCTCTCTTGTACCGCGCAACTTTCGCCGGTGCCATAAACCTACTATATATCCTTCCTCAAAACAGCCACCATATTGTTCCTCAAAACAGCCACCATACCTACCTATCATGGCATTTCCATAGCCATTCCGAGATATATTGCCATGCAACTTTCCGCCGTTCCGTTTATATGACACGCATCATATTGTCTTATTGCCATGCATGATCATGTAGTTGACATCATATTCGTGGCAAGGCCACCATGCATAATCTTTTCATACATGTCACTCTTGTTTCATTGCACATACCGGTACACCGCCGGAGGCATTCACATAGAGTCATACTTTGTTGTTGTAGTATCGAGTTGTAATTTCGTGTTGTAATGAAAGTGTGATGATCATCATTATTAGAAGGCTGAATCTATAAAGCCCCTCCGCAAAAAAAAGAGACAAAAAAAGAAAGGCCAAAAAGAAAAGAAAAAAGAAAGGCCCGAAAAAAAAAAGGGACAATTGCTACTATCTTTTTACACACTTGTGCTTCAAAGTAGCACCATGTTCTTCATTGTAGAGAGTCTCATGCTTAGTCACTTTCATATACTAGTGGGAATTTTCATTATAGAACTTGGCTTGTATATTCCAACGATGGGCTTCCTCAAATGCCCTAGGTCTTCATGAGCAAGCAAGTTGGATGCACAACCACTAGTTTCTTTTGTTGAGCTTTCATACATATTTAGCTCTAGTGCATCCGTTGCATGGCAATCCCTACTCACTCACATTGATATCTATTGATGGGCATCTCCATAGCCCGTTGATACGCCTAGTCGATGTGAGACTATCTCTCTCTTTTTGTCTTCTCCACAACCACCTCTATTCCACCCATAGTGCTATATCCATGGCTCACGCTCATGTATTGCGTGAAAGTTGAAAGGTTTGAAAATATAGAGTATGAAAACAAGTGCTTGGCTGAAGTCGGGGTTGTGCATGATATGAATATTTTGTGTGATAACAAGGGAGCATAGCCAACACTATATGATTTTGTAGGGATAACTTTCTTTAGCCATAGTATTTTGAGAAGACATGATTGCTTTGTTAGTATTGCTTGAAGTATTGTTATTTCTTATGTCAATATAGACTTTTATCTTGAATCCTTCAGATCTGAACATTCATGCCACAATTAAGAGAATTACATTTAAAAACTATATTGGTTAGCATTCCACATCAAAAATTATTTCTTTATCATTTACCTACTCGAGGACGAGCAGGAATTAAGCTTGGGGATGCTTGATACGTCTCCATCGTATCTATAATTTTTGATTGTTCATTCTATTATTTATGAAGTCTTGGATGTTTGATGGGCTTTATCATTCACTTTTATATCATTTTTGGGACTAACCTACTAACCCAAAGGCCTAGTCCAGATTGTTGTTTTTTGCCTATTTCAGGGTTTTGCAGAAAAGGAATATCAAACGGAGTCCAAACGGAATGAAACCTTCGTGAGAGATATTTTTGGAGGAAATCACGCTCGGGAAACGTCAGGACCAAGTCAGGGGACGAAGGGCCAGCCCTCGAGGGTGGGGGCGCGCCCCCCTTCCCAAGGCGCACCCCCTGCCTCGAGGCTGGCCCACACGGCCCCCGGTGCCCTCCTTCTTCCTATATATACCTACGTACCCCAGAAACTCCATACGCGGAGAGAAAACCCTAATTCCACCGCCGTAGCTTCTGTTCCCGTGGAGATCCCATCTTGGAGCCTGTTCCGGGAGGGGGATCCATCACGGAGGCCTTCATCATCATCATCATCGCCCTCACCATGAGTTGTGAGTAGTTTACCACAGACCTTCAGGTCCATAGCTAGTATCTAGATGGCTTCTTCTCTCTCTCTGGATCTCAATACAAAGATCTCCTCAGTCTTCGAGGAGATCTATTCGATGTAATCTCTTTTTGCGGTGTGTTTGTCGGGATACGATGAATTGTGAGTTTATGATCAAGGTTATCTATGAAAGATATTTGGTTCTTCTCTGAACTTTTTATGTGTGCTCATAATATCCTTGCAAGTCTCTTTGAATTATTGGTTTGGTTTGGCCTACTAGATCTATAGTTCTTGCAATGAGAGAAGTGCTTCGCTTTGGGTTCAATCTTGCGGTGTCCTTTCCCAGTGACAGTAGGGGCAGCAATGCACGTATTGTATTGTTGCCATCGAGGATAAAAAGATGGGGTTTACATCATATTGCTTGAGTTTATCCCTCTACATCATGTCATCTTGCTTAAAGCGTTACTCTGTTCGTATGAACTCAATACACTAGATGCATGCTGGATAGCGGTCGATGTGTGGAGTAATAGTAGTAGATGCAGGCAGGAGTCGGTCTACTTGTCTCGGACATGATGCCTATATACAATGATCATGCCTAGATAGTCTCATAATTATTCGCTTTTCTATCAATTGCTCGACAGTAATTTGTTTACCCGCCGTAGAATATCGCTATCATGAGAGAAGCCACTAGAGAAAACTATGGGCCCGGGGTCTATTCTCAACATATCAATCTACATCTACTTTACTTTTACTGCTTTTATTTGCTGTTTTATTAAAATAAAAATACCAAAAATATAATTATCATCTCTATCAGATCTCACTCTCGGAAGTGACCGTAAAGGGATTGACAACCCCTTATCGCGTTGGATGCGAAGTTCTTATTTGTTTGTGCAGGTGCGAGGGACTGGCGCGTGGTCTCCTACTGGATTGATACCTTGGTTCTCAAAAACTGAGGGAAATACTTACGCTACTGTGTTGCATCTCCCTTTCCTCTTCGAGGGAATACAATGCAAGCTCAAGAGGCAGCAAGGAGAAGAACTCCACAACATGTGACATGATGAGGTTCTGATCCGAGATTCTGACACCATTAATAAGGAGACTATCGATCGTGCATCGCCTACGCCTCCCATTGGCGATAGTGAAGTATGTCGTAGGGGAGTCACCCTTTAACAACCAGTTGACAGTACCCCTTTGTCGCCAGTATATCTCAGCCTGGTAGTGCAACTGCACCACGGCCTCTTTAAGGGAGTACCGCAACACCCACTCCTGGTCCGAAAGGCCCGGCCCGTCGGATGCTGCGTCCAGAGAACTAATTTGCCCGGTCAGGAGCGCCCTGTCCCTGCGCTCCTCAATCGCACAGTTGCGGGCCCAACCACGAAGGAATTTGCAGAGGGAGTAGGAGCAGTGATGCTAGTCGTCCATTGGCCTGAAGGAGCGCCTGTCTGTGGATAACAGGGCCGAGATCCTAGAGGACAACATGTCACAGAAGCCATCTACCAGGAGCCAAGAGGCATCAAATTGGAAACGGGGAGTATCTATGGGAGATTGGAGCCCAACGTCAAGGATGATAGGGGCATGATCCGAGCCGACGATGGGTTTAGGTTTGAGCAAAGCGCGGGGTAACATAGCATCCCAGTTTGGGCAGACGAAGACACGGTCAAGGACCGACTGGATAGAAGAGGTTTGGTGATTCGTCCAGGTGAACCTAGAGCCCACCCTAGGGATCTCACGAAGATCGCAATTACTAATGAAATCGTTCAAAGCATCTGCAAGGGGCCACGAGAAGTTGGTAGTTTTCTTATCTGACAGAGAACATAGCAAGTTAAATTCCCCACCAACCAGGAGGGGGATGGAGCACGCCTCTATTTTGGATGTGATTTCGTCAAGGAATAGAGAGGAAAGAGAGTGGTCTACCGGACCGTAAACTACCATCACCTCCCAAAGGGCATTCAAATGGTGATGGTACGCGATAGTACTAGCCCAAAAGATACCATGATCAAAAGCCACAAAGTCAAAAATGTCCCGTTTAGTGCAAATAAGGATACCACCAGAATAGCCTAAGGAGGGAAGGAAATTCCAGTCGAATATGTCAGCTCCCGCAACTGCGGAAAGCTCATTGGGGGAAAACAACTTTAAAAGTTTCAGCTAAACCTACCAAGTCAATATTATCACTTATAATCACATCTCTCAATTGATCTTCGCACCCCCTAGCGCCAAAACCCCTAATATTCCAAAAAAGGGCTCTCATCTAATCGACAAATTTTTGATGCGGAGACTAGACCTGCAGCAGTGGACGATAGGGACCGGATAGGCGTGGCGCGGCCCACCGGGGGAGGACACACCAGGCCAGATGCATCGCCCATATCAGCCTCCAGACGACGGCACAAACCCACCGTAGACTGCTTGTTGTCCGCCGACGACCTGCTCCGCGATGAGAATTTTCTAACCAACGACTTCCTCTTGGAAACTCGGCCAGCCGAGTCCCGAGGGGGAAGCATGGAGGTCCTGAATGCCTGAGAGCGAGGGGTTGCTAGGGAAGACCGACAAGTTGGAGCAGACACCTGAGGTCGGGGTACCCATCGGAATGGGAGCACCCGCAGACGTCGCCACTTGCCCAACCACGCCAGTCGTGTCCTTCAACGCACCATCCACCAAAGCATTCTCCTTGAAAAGCTCGCGAGATTCAGATCCCATGCCTTCCCATTCAAAGCGCGTGAAATGAGGATTCGAGCCCCCGCTCGGATTGGGCGTCCCAAAGTCATCCCCCCATGTTTGTTAGATGGGGAAGGCTTGGGAGGAGGAGGAGGTGGGACTAGGAGGTTCTTAGCGCCCTCGACACGGACACACAGACAGAAGCCATCAGCAAGAAGGGAAAACATCAATGGGACACACAGAGGGTCAACACACCACACTTTGAGCCGGACAGGACCAAGGATTTGAAGGGAATCAGGGTCGACCGAAATGGGTTTGCCGATCAGCACACCAAAAGCCATCAGAAACTCAGAGGAGCGTAAGGCAGGAGGAACATCACCGACCAGGACCCAAATATCAGATAGCAAGGGAATCAATTTGGAACCATTGGACGCAGCTTTGACAGAAACCACCAGTTGGTTAAGAGGCAGCGTGAAGCTAGTGCACGAGGAAATCATTTTAAGACTTTCTTTGGGGGGGGCAACCACAAACTTGAACTCAGAGAGTTGACGGACCTGCCAGTCCCAACCACCAACGTCCCAAAGCTTAAGCTCATCGAGAAGGGTCTGAGATGATATCTTTTGGTCCTTGACAGAGATAATGGCAGCATTGGACAAGGCAGGGAAAACCGCCACCTAAGGGATTTCACTGTCTCGCGCGAAGAATGAGCACCCAAGCAAACCAAGACCATAATGCCCAAACGAGGCAGGCTTGCGGCGATTTTGGCAATCCACAGTGAGGTGCCCCTCCTCCCTGCAGATGAGGCAGAAGGGGAGTTGAAGCAGCGGGGTTGGAAGTGGCCTGGTTGGTGGCAAGCAGAGCAGGTGAGGTTGGGGTTGGAAGGTTGGGTGGAAGGAGGAGGGCGAGCATGAGGGGAAGGGGGAGGAGGAAGGATGCCATCACGCTGGCCAGCCGAAGACGAACCAGGGCCGGAAGGGGGAGGGCGACGACTATAGGAGCCGGAGCCAGGGCCACCGCACAGCTGCTGATGACCACCAAAACCCGAGGCCGACCCCCGACGCATGAACGACACAACGGGCAGGAGCCGGCGGCCCGCATGGAGGAGGAGGGGGACGGGAAGCAGGGACGGAACCCGAGGCCCCACCCGCCGCCGCTGCAGCCTCCCAAGGATCTCCACCAGAGCCGCCAGATCCGGGCGCCGTAGAGCCCGCCGCCACCGCCGAGGCCGCCGTTGAGTGGCCCGCTCGTCGCGCTATAGCCACTCAAGCCCGGCAGCCTAGGCCTTGCGCTCACGAGCCACCTGCTCGTGCACCGCACCTGGTCCGCCTCGAGCTTGGATCTGAGCAGCGCCTCGACAGATCCCTCGTGCCACCGCTTCTGGCTAGAGACGGCCTCACTTGATGAGCCGCGCGAGCGGTCCATGGCGAGCACGGCCGCAAACGAGAGGGACAGGGAAAGGGGGTCTACGGAACTGGCGGATGGGGAAGCTGTTGGGTTCTACGGTAGGGTGCATCGACTGCAAATTAAAATTTCCTACTCGCTGAACATCCAGGAACATGCCACTGAGATGGATCACTGATCATTACCACTAGACGCGCAATGCCGTGCAGCGGAAGTAGAGTTGGGGTAGCGCGTCTCCGGAGTCGTCTCCTCCTTGTCAATCTCCCACGTAGCTGATGTCTACTACACAACCTTCTTCTTGTAGACGTTGTTGGGCCTCCAAGTGCAGAGGTTTGTAGGACAGTAGCAAATTTCTCTCAAGTGGATGACCTAAGGTTTATCAATCCGTGGGAGGTGTAGGATGAAGATGGTCTCTCTCAAACAACCCTGCAACCAAATAACAAAGAGTCTCTTGTGTCCCCAACACACCCAATACAATGGTAAATTGTATAGGTGCACTAGTTCGGCGAAGAGATGGTGATACAAGTGCAATATGGAAGGTAGATATAGGTTTTTGTAATCTGAAAATATAAAAACAGCAAGGTAACTAATGATAAAATGAGCGTAAACGGTATTGCAATGCTAGGAAACAAGGCCTAGGGTTCATACTTTCACTAGTGCAAGTTCTCTCAACAATAATAACATACTTGGATCATATAACTATCCTTCAACATGCAACAAAGAGTCACTCCAAAGTAACTAATAGCGGAGAACAAACGAAGAGATTATGGTAGGGTACAAAACCACCTCAAAGTTATCCTTTCTGATCGATCAATTCAAGAGTCCGTAGTAAAATAACATGAAGCTATTCTTTCCGTTCGATCTATCATAGAGTTCGTACTAGAATAACACCTTTAGACACAAATCAACCAAAACCCTAATTTCACCTAGATACTCCATTGTCACCTCAAGTATCCGTGGGCATGATTATACGATATGCATCACACAATCTCAGATTCATCTATTTAACCAACACAAAGAACTTCAAAGAGTGCCCCAAAGTTTTTACCGGAGAGTCAAGACGAAAACGTGTGCCAACCCCTATGCATAAGTTCACAAGGTCACTGAACCCGCAAGTTGATCACCAAAACATACATCAAGTAGATCACGTGATATCCCATTGTCACCACAGATAAGCACATGCAAGACATACATCAAGTGTTCTCAAATCCTTAAAGACTCAATCCGATAAGATAACTTCAAAGGAAAACTCAATCCATTACAAGAGAATAGAAGGGGAGAAACATCATAAGATCCAACTATAAAAGCAAAGCTCGCGATACATCAAGATCGTGCCATCTCAAGAACACGAGAGAGAGAGAGAGAGAGAGAGAGAGATCAAACACATAGCTACTGGTACATACCCTCAGCCCCAAGGGTGGACTACTCCCTCCTCGTCATGGAGAGCGCCGGGATGATGAAGATGGCCACCAGAGAAGGAATCCCCCTCCGGCAAGGTGCCGGAACGGGGTCTAGATTGGTTTTTGGTGGCAACAGAGGCTTGCGGCGGCGGAACTCCCGATCTAGGTTATTTTCTGGAGGTTTCTGCATATATAGAGGGTGTTGGAGTCAGGAACAAGTAAAGGGGGTCTCCGGGCTGTCAAGGAGGTAGGGTCTCCTGGTCCTCCTCTGGTACTCCCTGGGCTTCTTCTGGTCCAAAAAGAGCCTCCGCTGAGTTTCAGGTCAACTGGGCTCCGTTTGGTATTCCTTTTCTGTGATACTCAAAAACAAGGGAAAAACATAAACTGGCACTGGGCTCTAGGTTAATAGGTTAGTCCCAAAAATCATATAAAAGTGTATATTAAAGCCCATAAAACATCCTAGAAGGATAATATAATAGCATGGAACAATTAAAAATTATAGATACATTGGAGACGTATCAAGCATCCCCAAGATTAATCCCTGCTCGTCCTCGAGTAGGTAAATGATAAAAACAGAATTTTTGATGTGGAATGCTAACCAACATAATTCTCAATGTAATTTTCTTTATTGTGGAATGAATGTTCAGATCCGAAAGATTCAAGACAAAATTCTATATTGACATAAGAATAATAATACTTCAAGCATACTAACAAAGCAATCATGTCTTCTCAAAATAACATGGCCAAAGAAAGTTATCCCTACCAAAACATATAGTCTGGCTATGCTCTATCTTCATCACACAAAATATTTAAATCATGCACAACCCCGGTTTCAGCCAAGCAATTGTTTCATACTTTAGTATTCTCAAACTTTTTCAAGTTTCAGGCAATACATGAGCGTGAGCCATGGATATAGCGCTATGTGGAATAGAGTGGTGGTTGTGGAGAAGACAAAAAGAGGAAGATAGTCTCACATCAACTAGGCGTATCAATGGGCTATGGAGATGCCCATCAATAGATATCAATGTGAGTGAGTAGGGATTGCCATGCAACGGATGCATTAGAGCTATAAGTGTATGAAAGCTCAACAAAAGAAACTAAGTGGGTGTGCATCCAACTTGCTTGCTCACGAAGACCTAGGGAATTTTGAGGAAGCCCATCATTGGAATATACAAGCCAAGTTCTATAATGAAAATTCGCACTTATATGGAAGTGATAAAACAAGAGACTCTCTATCATGAAGATTATGGTGCTACTTTGAAGCACACGTGTGGAAACAGATAGTAGCATTGTCCCTTCTCTCTCTTTTTTTTGAGGTGTTTTTCTTTTTTTCCTTTTTTTTTCTTTTTAGCCCCCCTCTCTTTTTTTGGCCTTCTCTAGGTTTTTTTTTGGCCTTTCTCTCTCTCTCTTTTTCCTCACACGGGACAATGCTCTAATAATGAAAATCATCACATTTTCATTTACTTACAACTCAATATTACAACTCGATACTAGAACAAAGTATGACTCTATGTGAATGCCTCCGGTGGTGTACCGGGATGTGCAATGAATCAAGAGTGACATGTATGAAAAATTATGCATGGTGTCCTAGCCACAAATACTATGTCAACTACATGATCATGCATGGCAATATGACAATGATAAAGCATGTCATAATAAACAGAACGGTGGAAAGTTGCATGGCAATATATCTCGGAATGGCTATGGAAATGCCATGATAGGTAGGAATGGTGGCTGTTTTGAGGAAGGTATATGGTGGGTGTATGGTACCAGCGAAAGTTGCGCGGTACAAGAGAGGCTAGCAATGGTGGAAGGCTGAGAGTGTGTATAATCCATGGACTCAACATTAGTCATAAAGAACTCACATACTTATTGCAAAAATCTACAAGTCATCAAAACAAAGTACTACACGCATTCTCCTAGGGGAAGGGTTGGTAGGAGTTAACCATCGCTCGATCCCGACCTCCACACAAAGGATGACACTCGATAAATAAATCATGCTCCAACTTCATCACATAACGGTTCACCATACGTGCATGCTACGAGAATCACAAACTTTAACACAAGTGTTTCTCAAATTCACAATTACTCCACTAGCATGACTCTAATATCACTATCCTCATATCTCAAAACAATCATAAAGTATCAAACTTCTCATAATATTCAATGCACTTTTATGAAAGTTTTTACTATACCCATCTTGGATGCCTATCATATTAGGACTAGTTTCATAACCAAAGCACATTACCATGCTGTTCTAATAGACTCTCAAAATAATATAAGTGAATCATGAGAGTTCATCTATTTCTTCAAAATAAAACCACCGCCGTGCTCTAAAAAGATATAAGTGAAGCACTAGAGCAAACAACAAACTACTCCAAAAGATATAAGTGAAGATCAATGAGTAGTTGAATAATTATGGAACTATGTGAAGACTCTCTAACATTTAAGAAATTCAGATCTTGGGATACTATTCAAACAGCAAGCAAAGAAAAATAAAATAAATTGACGCTCCAAGCAAAACACATATCATGTGGTGAATAAAAATATAGCCTCAAGTAAAGTTACCGATGAACGAAGACGAAAGAGGGGATGCCTTCTGGGGCATCCCCAATCTTAGGCTCTTGGTTGTCCTTGAATATTACCTTGGGGTGCCTTGGGCATCCCCAAGCTTAGGCTCTAGCCACTCCTTATTCCATAGTCCATCGAATCTTTACCCAAAACTTGAAAACTTCACAACACAAAACTCAACAGAAAACTCGTAAGCTCCCTTAGTATAAGTAAATAAAACCACCACTTAGGTACTGTTATGAACTCATTCTAAATTTATATTGGTGTAATATCTACTGTATTCCAACTTCTCTATGGTTCATACTCTCCGATACTACTCATAGATTCATCAAAATAAGCAAACAACACATAGAAAATAGAATCTGTCAAAAACAGAACAGTCTATAGCAATCTGTAACTTTCGAATACTTCTGTAACTCAAAAAATTCTGAAATAAATTGGTGGACGTGAGTAATTTGTCTATTAATCATCTGCAAAAAGAATCAACTAAAAAGCACTCTCCAGCAAAAAAATGGTAGCTAATCTCGTGAGCACTAAAGTTTTTGTTTCTTACAGCATGATCGCAAGGACTTCACCCAAGTCTTCCCAAAGGTTCTACTTGGCACAAACACTAATTAAAACACAAAAGCACATCTAAACAGAATCTATATGAATTATTTATTACTACTCATAAGCAAAAAGCAAAGAACAAAAATAAAGTTGGGTTGCCTCCCAACAAATGCTATCGTTTAACGCCCCTAGCTAGGCATGATGATTTCAATTATGCTCGCATAAAAGATAAGAATTGAAACATAAAGAGAGCATCATGAAGAATATGACTAGCACATTTAAGCCTAACCCACTTCCTATGCATAGGGATTTTGTGAGCAAACAACTTATGGGAACAATAATCAACTAGCATAGGAAGGATAAACAAGCAATACTTCAAAACTTTGAGCACATAGAGAGGAAACTTGATATTATTGCAACTCCTGCAAGCATATATTCCTCCCTCATAATAATTTTCAGTAGCATCATGAATGAATTCAACAATATAACCATCACATAAAGCATTCTTTTCATGATCCCCAAGCATATAAATTTTATTACTCTCCACATAAGCAAAATTCTTCTCATTCGGAATAGTGGGAGTATCATAAGAAACTTGAATACTATAGATTGTTTCCACATTAAAAGAGTAATGTTAAGAAAAAGGGTAATCGTAATCATGAAAAGCTTTATAAAAATAATCATCACTACTTTTTATACCATAAGTGTCATCACAATAATCATCATAAACAGGAGGCATGCTATCATCATAATAAATTTGCATATCAAAACTTGGGAGGCTAAAAATATCATCTTCATCAAGCGTAGCATCCCCAAGCTTGGGACAAACATTAATTGCAGCAAATAAATTCTCAAACATGTCATTATCATCAAACATAGCATCCCCAAGCTTGGGCCCTTTCATATCATAAGCATAATCACTCTCATCATTAATAGTATGGATAGCACCGATAGTATAGCAATTATCATCATCACAATGAGTAATAGGAGCAATATCATTCGGAAGGGATACCTTTTTATCTTTTCTTCTCCGTTTTTTCTTTTTCTTCTTCTCATCATGTGTAGGTTTAATCCTCTTTTCGGAGCTCTTTATTAATGAGATTGGTTGAATAGAATGCTCCTCCTCGTTACCTGATTCATCATAAGAACCAATAGGAGGATATTGGGAGGTCTCTTCCCTTTCATTAGTATTCTCTTTATCTCCTTTTTTTTGTCTTTATGTAATTGGCAATATAAGGATTTTCAATGCAATTCACCGCACAACACATATAAATTTCCTCTAGATCAAAATCAAGAAGTTTATCAAGGGCAAATTCCGGAAGATTCTTAGTTCTATGTTTGATTTCCTCATAACCCAAAAGCAAGGTAAGTTCATTATGATGAGCAAGGGAAATCAAGTCATCACAATTTTTGGATACAATTCGATCATGAAACAATTTCCATTGGAGAGTTAAATGGCCACCTTCATTGCAAAGTTCACAAGTACGGCTAAGACAATTCAAATTTTTAGCACAAACATCTAGCCTTTCTTGCAACCATTTAGTTTCCAAATACTTATGTCGCTTGCAAAATCTATCTTTCCTATTTGGTATATACTTGCAAACTCTATGCACTCCACAAAAATCGACATGCTTATATGAGATATTTTCATCATGACTAGTGCAATCATCATTAGTACTATGGATATTCGAAGAATTCACACTAACAACATTGCAATCATGCTCATCATTCAAGTTTTTAGTGCCAAGCATTCTATGTAATTCTTCTTCTAATACTTGAGCACAATTTTCCTTCCCATCATTTTCACGAAAGATATTAAAAAGATGAAGCATATGAGGTAACCTTAATTCCATTTTTTTAGTTTTTCTTTTATAAACTAAACTAGTGATAAAACAAGAAACTAAAATATTCGATTGCAAGATCTAAAGATATACCTTCAAGCACTAACCTCCCTGGCAACGGCGCCAGAAAAGAGCTTGATGTCTACTACACAGCCTTCTTCTTGTAGACGTTGTTGGGCCTCCAAGTGCAGAGGTTTGTAGGACAGTAACAAATTTCCCTAAAGTGGATGACCTAAGGTTTATCAATCCGTGGGAGGCGTAGGATGAAGATGGTCTCTCTCAAACAACCCTGCAACCAAATAACAAAGAGTCTCTTGTGTCCCCAACACACCCAATACAATGGTAAATTGTATAGGTGCACTAGTTCGGCGAAGAGATGGTGGTACAAGTGCAATATGGAAGGTAGATATAGGTTTTTGTAATCTGAAAATATAAAAACAGCAAGGTGACTAATGATAAAAGTGAGCGTAAACGGTATTGCAATGCTAGGAAACAAGGCCTAGGGTTCATACTTTCACTAGTGCAAGTTCTCTCAACAATAATAACATACTTGGATCATATAACTACCCCTCAACATGCAACAAAGAGTCACTCCAAAGTAACTAATAGCGGAGAACAAACGAAGAGATTATGGTAGGGTACGAAACCACCTCAAAGTTATCCTTTCTGATCGATCTATTCAAGAGTCCGTAGTAAAATAACATGAAGCTATTATTTCCGTTCGATCTATCATAGAGTTTGTACTAGAATAACACCTTAAGACACAAATCAACCAAAACCCTAATGTCACCTAGATACTCCATTTTCACCTCAAGTATCCGTGGGCATGATTATACGATATGCATCACACAATCTCAGATTCATCTATTCAACCAACACAAAGAACTTCAAAGAGTGCCCCAAAGTTTCTACCGGAGAGTCAAGACGAAAACGTGTGCCAACCCCTATGCATAAGTTCACAAGGTCACTGAACCCACAAGTTGATCACCAAAACATACATCAAGTAGATCACGTGATATCCCATTGTCACCACGGATAAGCACATGCAAGACATACATCAAGTGTTCTCAAATCCTTAAAGACTCAATCCGATAAGATAACTTCAAAGGGAAAACTCAATCCATTACAACAGAGTAGAGGGGGAGAAACATCATAAGATCCAACTATAATAGAAAAGCTCGTGATACATCAAGATCGTGACATCTCAAGAACACGAGAGAGAGAGAGAGAGAGAGAGAGAGAGAGAGAGAGAAAGAGAGAGAGAGAGAGAGAGAGAGAGAGAGAGAGAGATCAAACACATAGCTACTGGTACATACCCTCAGCCCCAAGGGTGGACTACTCCCTCCTCGTCATGGAGAGTGTCGGGATGATTAAGATGGCCACCCGAGAAGGACTCCCCCTTCGGCAGGGTGCCGGAACGTGGTCTAGATTGGTTTTTGGTGGCAACAGAGGCTTGCGGGGGCGGAACTCCCGATCTAGGTTACTTTCTGGAGGTTTCTGTATATATAGAAGGTGTTGGAGTCGGGAACAAGTAAAGGGGGTCTCCGGGCTGTCCACGAGGTAGGGGCGTGCCCAGGGGGCGTCCCCTACCCTCGTGGGCAGCCCGGGAATCTCCTGGTCCTCCTCCGGTACTCCCTGGGCTTCTTCTGGTCCAAAAACAGCCTCCGCTGAGTTTCAGGTCAATTGGGCTCCGTTTGGTATTCCTTTTCTGCGATACTCAAAAACAAGGGGAAAACAGAAAGTGGCACTGGGCTCTGGGTTAATAGGTTAGTCCCAAAAATCATATAAAAGTGTATATTAAAGCCCATAAAACATCCTACAAGGATAAAATAATAGCATGGAACAATCAAAAATTATAGATACGTTGGAGACGTATCAGTAGCCAACCGGATCCCGCGAACAGGTTCGTCGGAGCAGCGCAAGTGCACCGCCTCTAACGGTATCCGCGCGTGCAGGAGGAACGTCGTGCGGCGGACTGCTAGGTCCGATCACACAACCGGCAGCGAGTGGAGGTGGGAGTTGCAACACATGCAAAGCCCTAATGACGGCGCCGAAGCGATCAACTGAATAAGTGTGCCGCACCTCCACTATATATAGGCATCCGTCGCGGGCTCAACTCTTGGGCCTCGCACGGACCCTAAAGCCCAAAGTCTACTCGGTCACAATCCAAGTCCAGCTCGGATCACATCCGACCAGTGTCCTCGGACCCGACCTCGTAGGTTCCTTCCCTTAAGCGTGCGACCCCTTAGATTCAAGTCAGCTTGGTCGCAGTTCGGATCACCTCCGACCTGCACGGTTGGTAGCGGCCTCTAGCAAGGCGTGCCGACCACCAAGCAGACTATGAAGCTGGTTAGCGAACCTGTACAACATGTCATACTTCCATTCCCTTTGCCACACGATATATGTTGTCGGGCTCAAGGCGAGACTGTCATCCTTGTGGTAGCCCGACCTCTTTCTCGTTCCAGTGATGTCGACCCAAACTGGATTATCTCATAATCCTTGTCGCTTGGCCATGCTTATCCTGGTGGGATCCACGAGGGGCCTAGAGTATATCTCTCCTGGTCGGAGGGGCAAAACCCGTCTTGCTTGACCATGTCTCGCGGCATGGGTCTGGACAAACCCGAAACCTACTTTTGTAACTACCCATTTACGGAGTAGCATTTGGTCGGCCCAAAGAAAGTCTGTCACCATCCCGAGTACATGCGTCAGCTCAGGTCTTAGAACATAAAATGTATGTTGTACTAGAGACTCATAGATGACATATCGATGTGTCTCATAGTTGGGTCTGTTCAATCCGATATTCATCCGAGCTTGGATCCAGTCGCCTCGGATCCAACCTCGGATCGATCAGATCCATGTAGTTCGGCAACAGCACATGCTTCATGGCTAGTGAGACAAAGCCATCTACTATATTGCATGCTAGTCTAGTCTGACGTCTGCCCACACATCACTTACGACTAGGGACCATTTAGGATGTACTATCATACAACACAAGATCTCACAAACAAGTCATGTACTTGCCAACAAGTATCATTGATTATATCCAAGGACTATCTTTATTCATAAACACATAGGAAATATCATCATACATGATTGCCTCTAGAGCATATCTCCAACAGAAGCGCGGGCGCCAAACTTCAGATGTGGAGACAGGAAACCCTAGGAAGGAGGGAGGAGCCTTTGCGGACCCATAAGTAGCCAGAGCTGGCAAGACCGGGGCCGACCGAGCAGGTCGGGCCAGGTCGGGCAGATTGGGGTTGGGCCATCCGCGGTCCAGAGCCCAGGACAGGTGGGGGGAAGTAAACTGAAGAGGAGAGCATGGGAGGCCCAACGGGTCCAGGAAGGGGCGTGGAAGCCCGCACCAGAGGCCCACAAGCAGTCTGGCCAGGCACCCAATCTAGGGTAGGCAACGGAACCACCGCTGCCGCCGGCAGCAGGTGCAGCCCCGCCACAAAGCCCACCGGAGACGAGAGGGGGAAGGAGAGTGAGACTCACCGTCATGGACGCCTCCACGACCAGGCCCCGAACCAAGCACGCCTTGGTCCGGCGAGGCCGCCGGCACCAAACGCGAGGACCTCCGCCGACGGGAGACCAGAGATTTGGATTTCGTCCGGAAAAAACGAATTTCGTCCGAAATTCGTCCATCTCGTTTGGGCCCGGTATAAGTGTAAACCGGCCCAAAAAACTCGGCCACGTTTGAATATTCAGCCCAGCCCAACGTCCAAAATAGCCCACAGAGATTCCCCTCAGTATAAAAACTGCCACCGAACCATCCCTAACCCTAAACTTCATTTCCTCCCATCTCTGCTGCTCGTTGCGGCGGCTGCAGGCAGTGTCGCGTCCGCGTAGCTTCCTCCTCCTCCAGATCTCCACCTTCGTCTAGCCTCCTCCAGATCTCCACCTTCGTCCAGCCTCCTCCACGTTCTTCCCATTCCCATGGAGAGTGAAGCTCGCGGCCGAGAGAGCGCCTGTGCATGGGGCGTTCCGGTCGACGGCCGCAAGACCGTGGAGCATGGGTACATGAGATCGAGGCTTCTTGATGCACATATTGTACTATAGTGTTACTAACGTTTAAGTCTACTGCATGTATATTTAGCTAATGATTCTGCTAGACTTTTATATTCTAGTTTATTTCAATTTTTGTGTAAATTTCAGTCAAATTCGTTTCAAATTTCAAGTTTTGGTTTGTCATTTTCGTCCGAAATTTTCCGAAAAAACTCCGAAAAACCGAATTTCGCCCATTTCGTCCAAGCCCGGTAAATTTTGCAAAACGAAATCCAAATCCTTGCGGGAGACGCGGATCCAACCAAGGTCACCCGACGAGGAGGAAAGGACCGGCCTCCCCCCCCCCCCTCCCGCGGGGGCGAACTTTCGGACACGCACTAGCGCATCCCCAGCCGCCACCACAGCAGCCCCACGGAGAGGTGCCGGGGAGCGAGGCTCTGGCTCGGACTCAGAATCAAAGCCCAGCGCCCAAAACTTGTTGCGCTGACGCGGGCCGAGGGGAGAGGGCCGGAGGGAGGGCAGGGCGAGCAAGGGACTGGGAGAGCTGGGAGCCAGACGGGGAGGGAGCACCACCGGAGATGGGAAGGAGGGCCGCGACGTCGCAGCAAACAGGGAGGGGGAGCAGAGGGGGGAGGAGAGGGGAAGCCATCGAGTGGAGACCTCTCGTGGACAGTTCGATACCAACAACCCGAACCTGATGAACTGGTGTTTCCATGTGCAACACCACCACCATCGATGATCACTTGTCTCATGCACCCCCAAAACAATCCCTTGAAACAGCATGCATGCACACCGCGTGCATTTTTCTCTCTAGAAGATCATTTTACCGGCACGCATTTTGTTCATCGCTGCACAACATTAGAGCTCGAAATAAATCTTTTAGACTTATGTTGTAGGTAAGACGGCCAGAGCTAGAAATGCGTCGTGTCGTGTCTCGTCTTCGGCAATTCATGCCATCTTCGTGTTGCTCGCAAGACCCGTGCATGGAACTAACCATGAAACAAACTCACAGATGGTTGCGCCCTCACCCTCCTTGAGACGTTGACTATAAATAGATGCATAGTGAGCATCTCCAAGCCCATCCAAGACTCACAAGCCAAACTCACTAATCATACACGTACGTGCTTAGCTTAAGCCCTTCCGGCGAAGTCAAGTGCAATGGCGTCGTCCAGCAAGCCCTGCGCCGCCTCCGTCCTCCTCCTGCTGCTGGCCCTCGCCGTCGCCACGGTGGCCGACGAGGTGAAGAAGAGCATCGCGTCGGAGCCAAAGTCCATCTTCCCGAGGCCGTCGGGGGTGATCTTCCCGAGGCCGGCGGCGAAGGGCATCATCGCGTCGGAGCCCACCATCCCGAGGACGGCGGAGCTGGACGTGTCGGCGACGTGCATAGGGTCGCTGCTGGAGCTGAGCCCGTGCCTGGCCTTCTTCAGGGACGCGGGCACGTCCAAGGCGCCGGCGGGGTGCTGCAAGGGCCTGGGCAGCATCGTCCGAGACCAGCCGGCGTGCCTGTGCCACATCTTCAACCACACCCTGGAGCGTGCCATCGGCGTCGGCATCCCCGTCAACCGCGCGCTCGCCCTCATCCGCAACGTCTGCAGCCTCACGCTGCCGCAGGGCCTCATGAGCAGCTGCGGCGACAACGGCGGCGTGCCGCCGCTGTACGTGTGCCCGGCGCCCTCGGCCTAAATCGCCCTATATCTGTCAATCCAGGTGAGATCAAATCGGCCGTATGATCACTAGGAGCTTCAATTGCGTGCAACGTAGAGCTAGCCATCTTACTAATTCACCTTTTCTTCTTTATATTTTCGTGCAGGATGAGATGCGTGAGTAAAAGATGGCAGCCCTTCTTCCAAGTAAGGTGAATGATGCATACGAATGCAGCTTATCATAGATACTCCATACTAATTGGAGTTTCGAATTAGCAACACATGGAATGGATATGATACTAGCTACCAGATCGATCCTGGGCATACTGTGGTTACAGAAGTATGTACTGTCTCGACGCATAATGATCAATATATAAGAAACAACATAGTATTATATATTTACTTGTGCTGTCATGGTTTTTACCTTATGGGACAGTGCAGTTATCTATCTCTTTCAACTCAGCAAAAATTATATACGGCTTCGTCAAGAAAAGACTATCATCATCTTTTTGTTTTTGCGGGGGAAAAGCCACTTCAATCACTTGCTTAACTAGGCACCTGTGCTAACATATAAGATTATCCCAAGAATGAACAATACAATTTCCCGAAAAGGATTAGACAGTTCGATCATCACGTACCTACAAAGAGTTCTTGAGTTTGAGTAGATGAAGCTCTCACATGGATGCTTGCCGATGCGGCAATATTACCCCTCTTCAAACTCCCATGTAGAAGCATCCTACACTGTATGTGCACTATGTACGCTCAAAACTACAAAACCGATCAAATTTTCACTAGAATCTTCAACCACCGTGTTGGTCAAAAGACTAATCACCAACTCATCTCCAAGTGGGGGACATATCTTCAGCAAGATTAATCGTCAATTCATCATCATACTCTAACTGGGGACAGACCTTCAGGAAATCTAATAACTCATGGTATAATTGCTCAGAATATACTTGATATACTAAAATTGACCACCATGAGAATCTCTCAACCTTACAAAAAAATGCAAACAACTCATGATATTCTAAAATAACAAAAAATTTGCATACTGCACATAATATACTTGCTCAATATCATGATAAACAACAACCTTAACTACTAAAAATATCCATGCATTTGAATAAATCTACAGCATAATACTTGACAAATTCACAGGAAAGCACACATAAATAGAGTGAAAACATAAGCAAAGGGGGATAGGCATAGAACACATACGAACACTAGGCTTGGGCAAGGAATTTGACCACCACCAGAATCTTTCAACCTCAGACTAAGATCAATATGAATATCACCACCAAGCAAACTAAGTAATGAGATCGCGATAACGAAGATCATAGTCATCAATCAACTTCTTCCACCTAGGACCGTGAGACTTAGACCTGCGATCCACATCAGTAAACCTTACTTCATAACTGAGAGTCTCATTCGTTACAAACAGAGGATTGCAATATTTTCCCTCATCTTCAAAAGTAGTAAGCTTCCAGCCAGCAAATAGGATCAAGAATTGTTCCCTGTAGTAGCATGGGACATACTGCAAAAAAAATCCAAATAGAAAATAAGCAAAAATATATACACTATAAAATAACAAAAGAGCAAGTCATTGTTAAAATAATAGATAAGCAAACACCAAACAGCAAGAGCAAAAAAAGTTAAATCACAAGAGCAAAACATGCTAAACTAAGTAATAGCTGACCAGCAGGAGGGGAGAGAGTAGCTTTTACAAAACTAGCAATAAAATTAAACTAGGATGGTAGCAGCTAGAACCTAAGAACAAGCATATAACGGCGACCATGCGGACAGGGCCGACGACAATGGCCGTGACGCTGCCGGCCACGGCCGGCGAGGCCGCCGCGCGCGCAAGAGACGCCGCACGATGGCTGCGGCTGGTAGCACCGCCCCCGGCCCGGACGAGGCCCCTGCCGGCCGGTCGGATGGCATGGCCATGGAGACCACCGGCTGGGCTGCTGCCGCCCGCGCAGCTCGCACGGATGGCGTGGCTACCCCGCCGGACTGGCCCAACGGTCTCCGCCGAGGTCCTGCATTGCCGCTGTCCGAAAGAAACGTGGTCCCCTGGCGCGATCATGGTGGGGCCAACCGTTCTCGTCGCTACCCCAAAAGGGGAAGACGTAGGAACAGGCGCAGGACAAAAGACAAAGCGGTGCCTGCCAAAGTTGTATCCCAGGCGTCACCAGACCTGTCCAACCCAGACCAACGGGCTGTGGACAGCACGGCCGAGCCTGCTGGCGGCTCGCAAGTGGTGCAACAGCTACGTGTGCCCTCTGAGCGCCTGTGCCATCGCCTCCTAGTGGACGGCTGGTCGCGCACGCCGGGGCCACGCTGACCAAGCCCAGCCCGCTCTTGTCTAGGGATCCGGTGGCCTCCATGGACCCCTCCTCGTCCTCTGCCTGCATGGTACCAGGCCCGCAGCCAATGGGAACCGAGGATCCGGTCCATGACGATCCGCTGTCGGGGACTGCAGCTGGCCCGCGCACGTCAATGCCTGGCACACCCTTGGACGAGCTCGCGACCGAGTCAACTTTTGCCCATGCGTCATCCCTGGCATGCCACTGGACGGGCCCGCTCCTGGCTCGGCGATCGCCCCGTCGGGCGTCGGGGACGTGGCTCCCCACCACGACCACTACAACCCTGGGGAGAACACCATTCCGGAGCCGGGCCACCAATCCAACCCACCGGCCCAAAACGCCCAGGCGGCCCCCTCCAGCGGGCCCAGCAACAATACCATGCAGGCCTGCGGCCCACTACATGCACCGGAGGACCCTGCGCCTACCACGACCCCGCTTCGATCATCTACGCAGCGTTTTGCCTCGCCACCAATCACCCTGCGCCGCTCCCGGCCGAGAGGTGCATCGTGGACGCTAGGCGAGTTCCTCACCGCCGCCACCAGACACCTGAACTCGATCCTTCCCGTGCCTGGGAAGCGACATCGCCGGAAGCCCCTTAACTTATCTCCGCGCCGGGGCCGTTCGGCTTCGTCCGCATCCTGCCGGGCTGCAGCGCCGCCAACCGCGGAGCGTCGTGCGCAAGTTCAGGTGCTGTGCACCCTTGGGGTCCTCGGGCTCGACCAAAAGATATCCGCCGCAGAGATGAAAGCATACAAAGACATCTTCGCCGCCCCGATCCCGGTGGTGGTGCTCTCCGCCATCGCTGCACTAGTTGATCGCGAGCTGCCAGCCGATCCGGAGGCGTCGGCGCCTACCACGACGACCTTGGCGGCTGCGGTTGCGGTCTAGCGCGGCGCTACGCCTTCATTGTCGACCCCGTTTCCATGGATCACGACCTTAAAATTGTGATTTGGAACGTGCACGGCCTTAACGCGGGCGCGCGACGCACTGCCATCCGCTCGCTGATCGTCACCAGTGGCGCCTCCATTGTATGTCTGCAAGAGACTAAGATGGCTCTGATCTGCTCGTCGGTTGTCCTTGAGGCGCTCGGCTCCGAGTTTGATGAGAATGTGTACTTGCCGGCGGATGGCACCCGCGGCGGCATTCTGCTTGCGTGGCAAAGCCGGGTGGTGACCATTGCTAACCCCGAGTTCACCACGCACACGCTGTCGGCCCAGGTCATTCCACCCTCGAGCCAGCACCCGCCTTGGCGGTTGTCCATCGTGTACGGGCCACAGTCGGATGACGAAAAGATCGAGTTCCTTCGTGAACTCAGCGACCTGCGCGCTTCCTGCCCGGGACCATGGATGCTTTGCGGCGACTTCAACTTGATCTACCGCGACGAAGACAAAAATAACAGCAACTTGGACAGGCGCATGATGAGGCGATTTAGGCGCTTGCTCAATGACTTGGCGCTGAAAGAGGTCTACCTCAATGGGCGCCGCTACACATGGTCTAGCGAGCGCTCCCCTCCAACCCTCGTCCACCTCGACAGGGTCCTATGCACGGCGGACTGGGAGGAATGCCACAACAACTGCCACCTGCGATGCCTCGCCTCGGTGGTCTCTGATCATAGCCCGCTGCTCCTAGATTGCTCTCCGCAGCCGCTGAGCCACCGACGATTCCACTTCGAGGACTTCTGGGTGCGCCTGGATGGGTTCCAGGACGTCGTTTCGGAAGCATGGCTTTCCGTGGATGACACCGACCCATTTAGGCGGCTCGTGCTGCGCCTCCAAGCTACGGCTCGCAAGCTAACCAGCTGGAGCGCGCACACGGTAGGCAACGTTTGGCACAAGCTGGCCCTCTCCCGTGAGCTGCCGCTTCGGTTTGACAAGGCCCAAGAGAACAGGACGCTATCGGCTCACGAGGAGTGGCTACGCAAGCAAATCAAGGGCTCCTACCTTGGGCTTGCATCGCTCGAGCGCACTATCGCCCAGCAGCGACGCGCATCGCAGCCCTCAAGGACGGAGACGCAAACACCTCCTTCTTCCGCCGGCAATGCTCCTATCGCCGCCAGAAGAACCGGGTGCATTGCCTCAATGTTGGCGACCACACGCTCACCTATCACGCCGACATGGCCTTTGCCGCCTTCGCGCACTTCGACGAGCTGCTAGGCATCGATGTCGACCGCGACTGCACACTCGATCTCTCATAGCTGATCACCCCCTCTCCGGACCTCCGTGAGCTGGATGCGCCCTTCGACGAAGAGGAGATCTGGAACGCCGTCAAGCGACTGCCGGCGCGTAAGGCACCGGGGCCAGATGGCTTCACCGCCGAGTTCCTGCGCGCCTGCTGGGCCACGGTTAAGGCCGACTTCGCCGCCGTCTTCCAGCAGCTCTATGACATGAGGGGGCGCGGGTTCTCGCGCCTGAACCAAGCCTTGCTCTCCCTGCTCCCCAAACATGCCGACGCGAGCTGCCTGCGGGACTATCGGCCGATCAGCCTTATTCACCTGGTCGCCAAAGTCTTCGCCAAGGTGCTGTCACTCCGCCTCACGCCCAGACTTGACACACTTGTCAGCAACAACCAGAACGCCTTCATCCCTGGACGCAGCCTCCACGACAACTTCGTCCTGGTGCGCCAATCTGCTCGCCTGTTGCACCAGCTGGGAGCACCGCACGTATTGCTGAAGCTTGACCTTGCGAGGGCATTTGACTCGTTGTCCTGGCCTTTCCTCTTCGAGGTGCTGAAGCAATACGGCTTCTGGGACAGATTCCTCGAGTGGCTGGCGACACTCCTGTCTTCTGCCAGCACCAAGGTGCTGCTCAATGGAAGCCCCGGCCCCCCAATTTGGCATCGCCAAGGCCTGCGTCAAGGAGTCCCCATGTCGCCGCAATTGTTTGTCTTGGCCGTGGACACCCTCGGTCGCTTGTTCAAGCGCGCCACCGAGCAGGGGATCATACGCCGGCTACACCCCTCCAGACCGATCCCCTCCATCTCGCTTTATGCGGATGATGTGGTTCTCTTCTGTCACCCGCAGCCAGACGACATCGAGGCCGTGAAGGCTATCCTGCAGCTCTTTGGCCGGGCATCTGGTCTCCGCGTCAACTTCGCCAAGAGCGCTGCCACGCTTATTGTGACGCCCCCGATTTGTCCGTACACTAATCATGCACGCAAATGTGTACGGCCAAGATCAAGGACTCACTGGAAGATATCACAACACAACTCTAGACACAAATTAAAATAATACAAGCTTTATATTACAAGCCAGGGGCCTCGAGGGCTCGAATACCAAAAGCTCGAAAACACAAGAGTCAGCGGAAGCAATAATATCTGAGTACAGACATAAGTTAAGCAAGGTTGCCTTAAGAAGGCTAGCACAAAAGTAACAACGATCGAAGAGGCAAGGCCTCCTGCCTGGGACCTCCTAACTACTCCTCGAAGCCGAACTCCACGTAGAAACATCACCGGGATCCTCTGGCTCCTGGACTCCACCGATCTGGTTGCATCAACCAGAAAGAAGAAAGAAGGGGGAAAAGGGGGAGCAAAGCAACCGTGAGTACTCATCCAAAGTACTCGCAAGCAAGGATCTATACTACATATGCAACGGTAACAATGATATGGGTAATATCGGTGGAATGAACTGCAGCAAGCGGGAATAAGAGGGGGATAGCTAATCCAAACGAAGACTACGCTTCTAGCCACCTCCATCTTGCAGCAGTAGAAGAGAATATATGGAAGTAACAAGTATCCTCGCGTCTCGCAGCCTCCGTCTTGAAGCAGTAGAAGGGAAATAGATGGTAAGTTCACCAAGTAACATCGTATAGCATAATCCTACTCGGCGATCCTCCCGCACATCACCCTGTGAGAGAGCAACCACCGAGTTATATCTGGCACTGGTAAGGGTGTGTTTTATTAAGTATCCAGTTCTAGTTGTCATGAGGTCAGAGTACAACTCCGGGTCGTCCTTTTACCGAGGGACACGGCTATTCGAATAGATTAACTTCCCTGCAGGGGTGCACCACATATCCCAGCACGCTTGATCCCATTTGGCCGGACACACTTTCCAGGGTCATGCCCGGCCTCGGAAGATCAACACGTCGCAGCCCTACCTAAGCACAGCAGAGAGGTCAGCACGCGGGTCTAAGTCCTAAGCGCGCAGGGGTCCGGGCCCATCGCCCAACGCACACCTGCACGTTGCGTACGCGGCCGGTGAGCAGACCTAGCAACCTCCATTACTAAGGAAGTTACGTTACGCGGTCCAACCCGGCGCGCGCCGCTAAGCCGCTGACGTCAAGAAGGCTTCGGCTGATACCACGACGTCGAGTACCCATAACTAATCCCACGTAGCTGGTTAGTGCGTATAGACCAAATGGCCAGACTCAGATCAAATATCCAAACTCGTTAAGCGTGTTATTATGAAAATCACCGCGGACAACGACCAGGGCCAGGCCACCTCTCGACTGGGTGTCTCAACCTGCCCCTATCGCTCCGCCACAAAGATCCACACAGAGGGCCGTCGGGAAAGTATGTCCTTTCAGCCCCCAATCCGTGAATCAACCGCGGGTACTCAACGAGCCGACCCGACTTTAGTCACATCAAGTATCATGTATATGTGTATGTAATATAAACCCGTGATCACCCCCAAGTGATCACGGCCCGATAGAATAGTAGGGCAGACGGACAAGGGTGTAGGGCCACTGATGGAATACTAGCATCCTATACTAAGCATTTAGGATTGCAGGTAAAGTATCAACAGTGATAGCAACAAAGACAGGCTATGCAGCAGAATAGGATTATCGAAAGCAGTAACATGCTACACTATTCTAATGCAAGCAGTAGAGAGAAGAGTAGGCGATATCTGGTGATCAAAGGGGGGGGCTTGCCTGGAAGCTCGGCAGCCAAAGTGGGGTCGTCAACACCGTAGTCGATCGGGGCAGCAGCAGCGTCGGTCTCGTAGTCTACCAGAGAGAAGAGGGGGAAGAACAGTGAATACAATGCAAACAGATGCATGACGATGCATGACATGACATGTAACGGTGCTAAGTGTGCCCCAACGCAGTATCGGGTGATACTGACGAAGGGGGGAAAACATCCGGGAAAGTATTCCCGGTGTTTCGCGTTTTCGGGCGGATGAAACGGAGGGGGAAAGTTGCGGGTTCGGTATGTTAGGGATGTGTGGTGGACGAAAGGTCTGCGTATTCGGATGCGTCTCGAAATTCTGAGCAACTTTCATATATAAATTATTTTCATCCGAGTTACGGTTTAAAAGATATGATTTTCTAAAGGTTTTATTAATTTCTGGAATTTAATATTAATTAACTTAATTCGAAAAATGATTTATGACATCAGCATGACATCATGCTGACGTCATCATGGTTGACTGGTCAAACTGACCAGTGGGTCCCACTTGTCATTGGCAGTAAACTAACTAACAGTTTAGTTAGATTAATTAGGTTTTAGTTAATTACAGATTAGGTTAATTAATGATTAGATTAATCTAAAGGTGATTAATTAACTTAATTAATTTGTTAATTAATTAATTAATTAATATATTTATTTATTTTTTTATTTCTTTATTATTATTATTATTATTATTATTATTATTATTATTATTATTATTATTATTATTTTAAAACCCCTTTTTTCTGTTCTGGGGTGCGGGGCCCCCTAGTCAGTGGCCCATACGGGCCAAGCGGGCACTGGGCGTTGGTTTTGGGCGTGGCTGTGCGGGCGTAGGCGCCCGGTGCTGGGCGCCGGAGCGCGCGGCGGCACCAGCGGAGCGAGGCGCCGGCGGAGCGTAGCGCCGGCGGTGGGGAGTGGCCGGCCTAGCGCGGCTGCAGCGGGCGTGCGGCACGGAGGGGCCGCGGGGAGGAGCAGCGGTGCCGGGGGGGTAGCGCGGCGCGAGCGGGCGGTACGGAGGCGGAGGCGGGTGCGGCGCGGCGAACGCCGGTGGCCGGAGCGGCGAACGCCGGTGGGGAGGGGAAGCGGGCGCGGCAGTGAGGGCCGCGCGGGCGCGGAGCAGCGCGCGAGCGGGGGGGCTGCGGCCACGGCGAGCGGGCGCCGACAGGAGGGAGGCGCGGGCGCGGCCGGGTGCGCACGGGCACGACGGTGCGGGGAGGGGGGCGAAGCAGAGAGAGAAGGAGGAGGGGAGAGGCTCACGAGGGGAGGGAGAGGACTTGGCAGCGGGGGAACGGGGCGGCGGTCGCGGACGACGACGACGGAGAGGGAGCAGTCCGGCGGCGGCGATCCGGCGGCGAGCGTCCAGCGGCGTCGGGCCGATGGGGTTCTCCCCCCGATCCAGTCGAGGGAGAGAGGGGGGGAAAGGTGTCGGTGGGGGGGGGGAAAGGTGTCGGTGGGATATTTCCCACCGAGGGGTGGGGTTATTGATAGTCTAGATGGTAGTGGGCCGAGGCCCAGTAGATTAGGTTAGGTTAGTTTTTATTTTATTTTGTTGTTTGCTTTTCCTTTTCTTTTATTTAATTATTCCTTTTCTGTTTTACTTCATTTAAAATACTTAGGCAATTTTAGAAATTGTAATAACTAGTCCATAATTGATCTTGCAATATTTAGCACCGCCCGAACATTTTTAATTATCATTTTGAAAACTTATTTTGTTTATTTCTTTTTCGGGTTCTTATTTCGAACGAGGTTTTCGATTAGCGTGATGCTATCAACAGTAACACGATGACGTGGCATCATTAGCAGGGAATTACTGTAGCGTGATTACCCGGGCGTTACAAATCTCCTCCACTACAAGAAATCTCGTCCCGAGATTTAAGCGGTGGAGCACTGGGGAAAAGTGGTGGTAGCGAAAAGCTAACGAGTCTTCTCGGTCTTGGCTGCCCTTTCGAAGAGGTTGATCCCTTTCGTTGATGTCTTCAGTTCCCTGCTTCAAGTCATCGTGATCAAGTCGTCATCCTTTCTTCGGGATCTCCATCGTCCTACGAACGCGAATAGGGGGGAAACTTTGGAGGAACGTATCTCTACGAAGTATGTGCATCCGACGGCGAATTCAGAAAGTGGTACACGAAGTACCATACGAATAGTATTTCAGTGAATGCATTGAGAACAATAAGTGATGGTACCAAAGTTTCAATCGGTTAGGCAGTCATTCAATGCCTAACCAGAAGCTGGAATGGGGTCTTGATCAATGAGAATAATATGGTGTTTGATACCAGGATGAAACATGGTATAATTTAGCTCGTGAACTACACACGAAGCCAAGTGTAAAGAATACATTAGAATCAGGGTTGTTCAGAAGAGTCAGGTTTCGATCCAGTGGACCTGTGGGTTATGGGCCCACCATGTGGGTTGAAATAGGAAGGGTGGTGACATCTTGCACAGCCTCGACAGGGAGGCATGTCACTGGATGGCTTGTCAGCTATGTCGGCAACAATGTCGGAACCAAGGACGGGGATCGAAGAGAACCAATTTTTCCGCTCGTTGAAATGAGGCGGGCCAATAGGCAAAGTTCTCGTCCAGCGGCAGTACCGGGACGTTATCACCAATAGAATCAAGGTCTTACTATCAGAGTTGTACCCCAAGGTGTTTACATAAGCAGAAAACTATTACTGCTTAGATTACATGTAGATCAAAGAAAGGTTAAACAAACAAATGGCAAGGAAAATTGTGATTACACACAATTATTAGGAGTATATCCTTCCCATTGACAAGCAGAACATGACATACAGGGTTGGAGAGCAAGTATCCAACCATTCAGATAAAGAGGCAAGGATTAATCAAGATGTTACCCATACAACAGTGTCTGGATAACTGACCAAGAATCATTTAGCATCGCGCCTCCAATGTTCTTGTTGATGAGCGGGGTATCATAGTCATGCTTCGACGTAGCAATGATATGGTTTTTCAATCAAGGGTCAGACTTGGATACACAAAGGATTCATCAGGAACAACTTATATAATAAGTCTTATAATTTCCTCCTGGAAGAATGGTTATCCTTGCAAAAGAGATTATAATAATAGGTCCTCCAGCAGGGGTGCTAGGCATGACATCATATTACCGAGTCATCAAAGGACCAATATTACAACTACTAGAAAGTTGTCCCAACCATCATATCTGACCGAGATTCAGATCCGATTGGTGTCGTTTTACCTCAGACTCAGGATGTTCGAGAAGAAGAGGCGCATCACAAATCGACGAAATGGAATTGCAAGATTATCGAGAAATGAACTATGGGAGCGGTTTCCCAAAACAATAGTTCATCATTTAACCAAGGAGAGGATGAGTAGGTGACTGATGGGCTCAGCTTCAATTTATCGCGAATTCCAAACGGATGGATTTCCACAATAATGTGAACAAAAGGATGACACTTATCAATTCAAATGATATGATGTTGTATGCTCGAGGAAAAACATACACCATTAATCATTAGTTGAAAGGTGTGCCCGAATATGACCTTAGGCTGAAAGATCAATGTCAGAGTGATGATTCAATAACCCACAGTCTAAGAACGAACTGTCGATCGTTAACTTCATAGCAATAGGGTTGCTAGAAGTATAGAACTCAAACAGCATCGCTAGTATATTGGTATCCCGGTTAAAAACAACACGGGGACCAAGGAAGAATGGTGATGGTGAGAAGTATCATCATACCGAGAATTTCTAAGAGGTGGAGCAATCCCCACCACATTCTCGACATAGAAGACAGTAATACTTCAATGCAGAACACAACACTACCTGGAGAGCAAGTTGCAATTATAATGTGGACAAGTCCGCGATGAAAGGAAGTCAAGGGTGTTGTCGATGATATTAAAAATCATCGAGGGCAAGGAGGGTATTTCTCATCACGAACACAGTTGACATCTCATAAGTAGTCAAAGTGTTGAAGGTGATCCGACACATTCGTCGGGAGGGTTTCAAGGGGATGCAATCAAACGACAACGGCAACAAGCAAGGGAATGACAAAGTGGCAAGTCATAGGATCAATATATAAGATGCAAGCTCGGAGCCAAAGTTGCCTTTCAAGACAAGCAACATGATGTTGAAAGCTCGACGTAAGTCGTGCTCACACTCTGAAGAATTCGTGCACCAAAGAAGGACGAGGTAGCACAGTCAAAGATAGCTAGACAAGGGATGTACCCGATAGTCTAGGAATAAAACCAGATTGAGTTTAAAATTTTCCCAGTAACATCTACTAGGGGTGTTGAATTTTTAGAGCAGATTTGATTTACTAAACGGCGTCCTCGGTTGACGGCAACCTAGAACCCGTGGAGTGATTACGACAAGCAAAGGTATTACTTCATCAAAAGTTCAAAAGGTGTGGTGCAAAGGCATGATATCCTCAAGATATCAGAGGGTAAAACTCGAAGGTAGAACACGATAGAAGTTGAACTAGGTCCTTGACCTATGACAGTAGATACTTTAACCTTGTCAAAAATTGACGAGGCCTGGAATGGATTTATTCCAGATATATTGAATAAGGACAGCATGGTCGGAACCATAACTGCAAGGGATCAAATTTATTGACACCGAAAGAATTATTTAGATGAAAAATCATTTTGCAAGAAGCTCCCGAGACGGTCTACATCATTTCCATGGGCATGAACACAAAGTTCAAGGTCGACTCCCACTTCTTTAATGCATATCATTTCATTCACCTCTCGCTTTAATTAAACTGTAGTGTCAGAATTTTAACTGGTAGAACACCGGAAGAGTATGACTTGTGAAAACTTTTGGGTTCTCACGGATTAGGGGAAGGCCTAGGTTCAACCCATCGGGCATCTTAGTAACATATACCACAAGTTTCAAAAGTAAATATCACCAGCTCCAAGGGAGAGCATGGTTGTCCAAGAAGAGGATACAATTTATCGAAGGTATTATGCATCAGGGACAGAACTTCTCGAGGTTTTTGTATACGAAGGACACTGTCGGATAATATTTCAACAAAGGATCGAGCGATCCACAACGGAGCTGATGTGAGTATCGGTACTCACCCAGAGGAAGAAGAATGCATAGGCATCAGATTCAAGATTCACCTGACTAGTATGAAGCTTAAATAGAAAGAAATTATGGTTTCCAAAACGAAGGATCATAAGCAGACGCTCTGATCCAGGATGGATAAGTTGACAACACTTAGTTGTACAATCACTAAAGGTTTGAATTGCCGAGAACCTACTCATGTCCGGAATGACGTCTGAGTCGGAAAGATAATTTTATAAAGGATAACCTGATGACTGCGTGCATACGCACACATTGAATCAATAGGCTCAAAATGGCTAAGACAGGGGATATTAACGAAGACTACTAGTCATATGAAATTAATCAAAATGCAAGCAGGCAAGAATTTCAAGAGTAACTGGCTGCAGAAAATTTCCGAAAGATCAAAAAGTATTCCGAGGAATTTAGTGAGACATATGAACAGTTGAGAAGAACAGATCCTCGATAACTGTAAGGATATAACCGTAAGGGTTTTCATGCGAGATAAAACTGCAAGACAGTAAACTCAAAGGATTCTCAGGACAACTGAGAATGTTTCGAGGCATCTTGTAACAACAAGAGCGACGAGGAATGATCATGAGAATGATAAGGGCATACAGATATCCATAGGGATATATCGGTGGCAGTGAATTGCAAAGGTGATGAGCACAAGGGTCTCGGGTTAACAGCGGAGAGTATCTTCAGGGTCTTCTGGTGCAGCAGACGATCATCGATCATAAGGTGCTCTCCGGGTGAAAGTGATAGCGAGATCCTAATGTTAGATTTAGCAAAATTCATTTATCCCGAATAGAAGAGAGATAAGAGTCCCAGAGTATAGACGAGGAGTAAAAGATCCTAATACCACCCATTGGTGTTGTGGGCCCGTAAGCCACACAACAAGTTAGTAAATTTGTTTTTCAAAGACTAGACTCAACTTCGGCCAAGGAGTTGGAAAGGGGGATTCCTACAGGTAGTCGGCTCTGATACCAACTTGTGACGCCCCCGATTTGTCCGTACACTAATCATGCACGCAAATGTGTACGGCCAAGATCAAGGACTCACTGGAAGATATCACAACACAACTCTAGACACAAATTAAAATAATACAAGCTTTATATTACAAGCCAGGGGCCTCGAGGGCTCGAATACCAAAAGCTCGAAAACACAAGAGTCAGCGGAAGCAATAATATCTGAGTACAGACATAAGTTAAGCAAGGTTGCCTTAAGAAGGCTAGCACAAAAGTAACAACGATCGAAGAGGCAAGGCCTCCTGCCTGGGACCTCCTAACTACTCCTCGAAGCCGAACTCCACGTAGAAACATCATCGGGATCCTCTGGCTCCTGGACTCCACCGATCTGGTTGCATCAACCAGAAAGAAGAAAGAAGGGGGAAAAGGGGGAGCAAAGCAACCGTGAGTACTCATCCAAAGTACTCGCAAGCAAGGATCTATACTACATATGCAACGGTAACAATGATATGGGTAATATCGGTGGACTGAACTGCAGCAAGCGGGAATAAGAGGGGGATAGCTAATCCAAACGAAGACTACGCTTCTAGCCACCTCCATCTTGCAGCAGTAGAAGAGAATATATGGAAGTAACAAGTATCCTCGCGTCTCGCAGCCTCCGTCTTGAAGCAGTAGAAGGGAAATAGATGGTAAGTTCACCAAGTAACATCGTATAGCATAATCCTACTCGGCGATCCTCCCGCACATCACCCTGTGAGAGAGCAACCACCGAGTTATATCTGGCACTGGTAAGGGTGTGTTTTATTAAGTATCCAGTTCTAGTTGTCATGAGGTCAGAGTACAACTCCGGGTCGTCCTTTTACCGAGGGACACGGCTATTCGAATAGATCAACTTCCCTGCAGGGGTGCACCACATATCCCAGCACGCTTGATCCCATTTGGCCGGACACACTTTCCAGGGTCATGCCCGGCCTCGGAAGATCAACACGTCGCGGCCCTACCTAAGCACAGCAGAGAGGTCAGCACGCCGGTCTAAGTCCTAAGCGCGCAGGGGTCCGGGCCCATCGCCCAACGCACACCTGCACGTTGCGTACGCGGCCGGTGAGCAGACCTAGCAACCTCCATTACTAAGGAAGTTACGTTACGCGGTCCAACCCGGCGCGCGCCGCTAAGCCGCTGACGTCAAGAAGGCTTCGGCTGATACCACGACGTCGAGTACCCATAACTAATCCCACGTAGCTGGTTAGTGCGTATAGACCAAATGGCCAGACTTAGATCAAATATCCAAACTCGTTAAGCGTGTTATTATGAAAATCACCGCGGGCAACGACCAGGGCCAGGCCACCTCTCGACTGGGTGTCTCAACCTGCCCCTATCGCTCCGCCACAAAGATCCACACAGAGGGCCGTCGGGAAAGTATGTCCTTTCAGCCCCCAATCCGTGAATCAACCGCGGGTACTCAACGAGCCGACCCGACTTTAGTCACATCAAGTATCATGTATATGTGTATGTAATATAAACCCGTGATCACCCCCAAGTGATCACGGCCCGATAGAATAGCAGGGCAGACGGACAAGGGTGTAGGGCCACTGATGGAATACTAGCATCCTATACTAAGCATTTAGGATTGCAGGTAAAGTATCAACAGTGATAGCAACAAAGACAGGCTATGCAGCAGAATAGGATTATCGAAAGCAGTAACATGCTACACTATTCTAATGCAAGCAGTAGAGAGAAGAGTAGGCGATATCTGGTGATCAAAGGGGGGGGGCTTGCCTGGAAGCTCGGCAGCCAAAGTGGGGTCGTCAACACCGTAGTCGATCGGGGCAGCAGCAGCGTCGGTCTCGTAGTCTACCGGAGAGAAGAGGGGGAAGAACAGTGAATACAATGCAAACAGATGCATGACGATGCATGACATGACATGTAACGGTGCTAAGTGTGCCCCAACGCAGTATCGGGTGATACTGACGAAGGGGGGAAAACATCCGGGAAAGTATTCCCGGTGTTTCGCGTTTTCGGGCGGATGAAACGGAGGGGGAAAGTTGCGGGTTCGGTATGTTATGGATGTGTGGTGGACGAAAGGTCTGCGTATTCGGATGCGTCTCGAAATTCTGAGCAACTTTCATATATAAATTATTTTCATCCGAGTTACGGTTTAAAAGATATGATTTTCTAAAGGTTTTATTAATTTCTGGAATTTAATATTAATTAACTTAATTCGAAAAATGATTTATGACATCAGCATGACATCATGCTGACGTCATCATGGTTGACTGGTCAAACTGACCAGTGGGTCCCACTTGTCATTGGCAGTAAACTAACTAACAGTTTAGTTAGATTAATTAGGTTTTAGTTAATTACAGATTAGGTTAATTAATGATTAGATTAATCTAAAGGTGATTAATTAACTTAATTAATTTGTTAATTAATTAATTAATTAATAATTTTTATTTATTTTTTATTTCTTTATTATTATTATTATTATTATTATTTTAAAACCCCTTTTTTCTGTTCTGGGGTGCGGGGCCCCCTAGTCAGTGGCCCATACGGGCCAAGCGGGCGCTGGGCGTTGGTTTCGGGCGTGGCTGTGCGGGCGTAGGCGCCCGGTGCTGGGCGCCGGAGCGCGCGGCGGCACCGGCGGAGCGAGGCGCCGGCGGAGCGTAGCGCCGGCGGTGGGGAGTGGCCGGCCTAGCGCGGCTGCAGCGGGCGTGCGGCACGGAGGGGCCGCGGGGAGGAGCAGCGGTGCCGGGGGGGTAGCGCGGCGCGAGCGGGCGGTACGGAAGCGGAGGCGGGTGCGGCGCGGCGAACGCCGATGGCCGGAGCGGCGAACGCCGGTGGGGAGGGGAAGCGGGCGCGGCAGTGAGGGCCGCGCGGGCGCGGAGCAGCGCGCGAGCGGGGGGGGCTGCGGCCACGGCGAGCGGGCGCCGACGGGAGGGAGGCGCGGGCGCGGCCGGGTG
Organism: Secale cereale; assembly: GCA_902687465.1. Taxonomy (NCBI): domain Eukaryota; kingdom Viridiplantae; phylum Streptophyta; class Magnoliopsida; order Poales; family Poaceae; genus Secale; species Secale cereale. Next base: position 12,272,012 of record LR738714.1, on the reverse strand, counting down.
CGCACGGGCACGACGGTGCGGGGAGGGGGGCGAAGCAGAGAGAGAAGGAGGAGGGGGAGAGGCTCACGAGGGGAGGGAGAGGACTTGGCAGCGGGGGAACGGGGCGGCGGTCGCGGACGACGACGACGGAGAGGGAGCAGTCCGGCGGCGGCGATCCGGCGGCGAGCGTCCAGCGGCGTCGGGCCGATGGGGTTCTCCCCCCGATCCAGTCGAGGGAGAGAGGGGGGGAAAGGTGTCGGTGGGGGGGGGAAGGTGTCGGTGGGATATTTCCCACCGAGGGGTGGGGTTATTGATAGTCTAGATGGTAGTGGGCCGAGGCCCAGTAGATTAGGTTAGGTTAGTTTTTATTTTATTTTGTTGTTTGCTTTTCCTTTTCTTTTATTTAATTATTCCTTTTCTGTTTTACTTCATTTAAAATACTTAGGCAATTTTAGAAATTGTAATAACTAGTCCATAATTGATCTTGCAATATTTAGCACCGCCCGAACATTTTTAATTATCATTTTGAAAACTTATTTTGTTTATTTCTTTTTCGGGTTCTTATTTCGAACGGGGTTTTTGATTAGCGTGATGCTATCAACAGTAACACGATGACGTGGCATCATTAGCAGGGAATTACTGTAGCGTGATTACCCGGGCGTTACACTTATCCGCTGCGAGGACGACACTGTGCTTCCCGTTGTCGAGAGCCTGGGCTGTCCAATCATCGAGCTCCCGCTCACCATTCGGCGCCCCACCACCGCGCAACTGCTCCCCCTTGTCGACAAAGTGGCGGGCAGATTGCCCACATGGAAGGCCTGGCTCATGAACCGAGCGGGCCGGCTTGCGCTGGTCAAATCGGTGCTCAGCGCAATCCCGCTACACTAGCTGCTTGTGCTGGCGCCCTCAAAGAGGATCCTCCGCATGCTCGAGCGTATCCAACGCGGGTTCCTTTGGGTCGGGCGCGCCGAGGCCAAGGGAGGCCACTGCCATGTCAACTGGCGTCGCGTCGCACGCCCCAGGAGCCTTGGCGGACTAGGTGTGCATGACCTGGAACGCACTGGCATGGCGCTCAGGACCCGTTGGTTGTGGTTTAACAAAACCGACGTGCGTCGTGCATGGGCTGGCCTCGGCCTCCAGTTCTCCACCGAGGAGCAGGCCTTCTTCTTCGCCAGCACCCACACATCCCTTGGGAATGGCCAAAACACCAAATTTTGGGAAGACCGGTGGATCATTGACCGCTTCGGTCGCGAGATTGCACCCTTACTGCATGCTTGCATCCCAAAACGGCGAAGGAAGAACAGAACAGTCGTTGAGGGCCTGCAAGCCCACCTATGGGCGCGCGACATCCACGGCGTCCTGGGCGTTCCCGAGGCCGACCCCGACGCACGAACAACACGACGGGCAGGAGCCGGCGGCCCGCATGGAGGAGGCCCAAAGAAAGTGTGTCACCATCCCGAGTATATGCGTCAGCTCAGGTCTTAGGACATAAAGTGTATGTTGTACTAAAGACTCATAGATGACATATCGATGTGTCTCATAGTTGGGTCTGTTCAATCTGATATTCATCCGAGCTTGGATCCAGTCGCCTCGGATCCAACCTCGGATCGATCAGATCCATGTAGTTCGGCAGCATCACATGCTTCATGGCTAGTGAGACAAAGCCATCTACCGTATTGCATGCTAGTCTAGTCTGACGTCTGCCCACACGTCACTTACGACTAGGGACCATTTAGGATGTACTCCCTCCGTCCCATAATATAAGAACATTTTTTACACTAGTGTAGTGTTAGAAACGTTCTTATATTTTGGGACAGAGGGAGTATCATACTCCCTCCATTTTTATTTACTCCGCATATTAGTTTTGGTCAAAGTCAAGCTTTACAAACTTTGACAAAGTTTATAGACAAAAATATTAACATATACAATAACAAATCAATACCATTAGATTCGTTGTTGAATGTACTTCCACATCATATAGATTTGTTATGCTAAATATTTATATTCATCTTTATAAATTTGGTCAAACTTTACCAAGTTTGACTTCAGTCAACTCTAACATGCGGAGTAAATAAAAACGGAGGGAGTATAACACAAGATCTCACAAACAAGTCACGTACTTGCCAACAAGTATCATTGATTACATCCAAGGACTATCTTTATTCATAAACACATAGGAAATATCATCATACATGATTGCCTCTAGGGCATATCTCCAACAGGAGCGCGGGCGCCGAACTTCAGATGTGGAGGCAGGAAACCCTAGAAAGGAGGGAGGAGCCTTTGCGGACCCATAAGTAGCCAGAGCTGGCAAGACCGGGGCCGACCGAGCAGGTTGGGCCAGGTCGGGCAAATTGGGGTTGGGCCATCCGCGGTCCAGAGCCCAGGACAGGTAGGGGGGAAAGTAAACTGAAGAGGAGAGCATGGGAGGCCCAACGGGCCCTGGAAGGGGCGTGGAAGCCCGCACCAGAGGCCCACAAGCAGTCTGGCCAGGCACCCGATCTAGGGTAGGCAACGGAACCACCACTGCCGCCGGCAGCAGGTGCAGCCCCGCCGCAGAGCCCATCGGAGACGAGAGGGGGAAGGAGAGCGAGACTCACCGTCCTGGACGCCTCCACGGCCAGGCCCCGAACCAAGCGCGCCTTGGTCCGGCGAGGCCGCCGGCACCAAACGCGAGGACCTCCGTCGACGGGAGGCTCGGATCCAACCAAGGTCATCCGACGAGGAGGAAAGGACCGGCC
>LR738714.1:12232514-12257554 GCA_902687465.1 Secale cereale | reverse complement strand
CCCCCCCCCCCCCGCGCGCGCGAGCGAGGTGTTCGACGAAATGGCCGGAAGGTATATCTCTTCGGACTTTGGTGATTCTCTTTCATTTTCGCCATTGTTTTTTGATAGCTCGTGACTTGTTATCGTTCGGTATAGCGGTGGTTCGAACAATGCAACAACCGAGTTCGTGAACTTGTTGGACACCAACGCGGTTGACATTGATCAAGCCCCCTTCGAATCTTTCGACTACAATGAAACAGAGTGCGGCGTGGACGGCCATGGTTGTGCGGACGACTTGGCTGAGATCGAAGCGGAAGCGTTTGAGAATTCACAAGCAAAAGCTGGGAAAAGCCAAAGATCGAAGAACTACACCATCTTGGAAGATCAAGCTTTGATCAAAGCATGGAATGCGGTGTCTCTTGATGCATGCACGGGTACTAATCAAACCTCCAAGAGATATTGGCAAAGGATCGAAAATCAATACTTCCGTATTATGAAAAACTACCCCAACAAGACTCCACGCACATTTCGGTCGCTTCAAGGTCGTTGGGAGAACATCAAGCCTATGTGCAGCCGTTGGGCAGCTTGCTTGGAGCAAGTACGCAATGCACCTCCAAGTGGCACCGTGGAGTCCGACTATGTGAGTTTGCTTTGCCGGTGTTCAAGTTGTGCATCATCATTATGTATCATGAAAAATGATTGCAACATCTTGTTCGCATTGTGTAGGACAAGATTACTCAACATAGATACAAGGACATGGAAGCTTCGGAAGGCAAATTCTTCAAATTAGAGCATTGTTGGGAGTTGTTTTAAAAGTGCGACAAGTGAAAGTTGATTGACAGAGTCCCCACCAAAGAGAGGCTCACTTACAAACATGGATGAAGATGAGGATGAGGATGGCCCGAGAAATTTGAACAAGCCCGATGGCGACAAAAAGACTAGAGAGAAGATAAAGAGAGAGCAAGAAGCATCGAGCTTGAGGGAGAAGATTGATGCCATGGTGCATGCCCTCTTTTGCGTAATGAACTTCGCTTTTATTCGCGCGCAAACTGTTTATGTCATTTGAATTAGAACTTGTTTTTTTGTTTGCGGGTCGTTGCGTTGTTCCCGAACAAAACCCGCATAGCCGACCCGTAAAAAAGCATATTCTGCGAATATACTTTTTTACAGGTCCGTTTGGGGGGTCTGCATCTGTGCTAGCGCTCGCCGCCCGCAAAAGCGATTTTGCGCGAACTGCAAACGCGTTTTGCGGGGTCTGCTAGAGTTGCTCTTAGTCTTTCTGTCAAAAAAACAAACGCGTTTTGCGGGGTCTGCTAGAGTTGCTCTTAGTCTTTCTGTCAAAAAAACAACACCCGTACTGGTACTGGGGATTCCACGAGAACCCGCACGGCTTGCATTGCTAGCACAGGTGATCTGCTGTATCTAGCCGTCGCAACTAGCAAAGGACGCAAATTGCCGTGTACTATCCATTGCCAATGTGCAGCGATAGTGCAAGTACCAACTAATATTGAATTTTGCTATTGGTAGATTGTTTTTCATTTTCATTTCGGAAATTGTCCTCGTATCTGTCTCTGTTTGTTCAATTTCCAAAGTGTCCAGAAAAAACACAGCAAACACTCCAAAAGGTAAATAAAACGATTCTGTCCCAACCAAACGATTCTGTCCGCACCATCAACATGGTAGATAAAAATCAGTCTGTCCAGACACAGGCACCGCAAAGCTGTAGTGGCACAGAAGCAAAGAGTACACACAATGGATGGCAACCTTTCTAAAACAACAGTCTAGTCTTTTTTGGAAACTCTGAATGGCGTTGCGACAAGGGGGGTGGACGGGCACGACATGTATCGATCAGACAACGCCTAGATGTCCATTGGCGCCGGGGCGTCCGGTGCAGCTGGCTCGTCCGCCGCTGCAGGGGCATCCCCTGCCGCGGGCGCATCGCCCCTGTCCTCCTGCATCGAGCTTGATTCAGCCGGAGCATCGGCCGCTGGTGCCTCGTCGGCAGCCTCCATGGAGTCTATGATCTCCTGGATCCTCTTGGAGTCAATCATGGAGAAGGGCTCAACAGTGCCGTCCTCCTTTCTGCCGACAATGGCAAGGGTGCAGTTGGAGCTCGTCAGCTTCTCACCTTGGAGGGTCTCCTTTATGGCTGAGAGGGCATCCTTGATGAGCTCGTCCGGGGTGTAGGCGTTGAATTTCTCGAATCTGCGTTCGAGGTAAGTCTTCGCTGCCTGAGAGCGGGAGCCAATGGCGAATGCCTGGTACTCAAAGTAGTTCCCGCTGGGGCAGTTGTAGTAGAGATGGGCTCCAGACTCATCTAGACCCGCAACAAGGAGGCCGACACCATAGGGCCTCTTCCATGAACGCTGTGTGCAAACCTGCAACGTTAAAGTACATTGTCAATACATTACCACCACAGGATTTGAGATAAATGGATAGCGGTGAAAACATGTTGATCTTCAGATAAAAATATTCTTACTCGCATGCTGGCTTGATAGCAATGATTTGATTGCTAATACTACACTAGAATCATGAAATTAAACCAGTAACTGAATGACTTCAAGAAATCCCTCCGTCCCTGGTTTCAGTCTTGCCTCCCTCTCTCTCTCTCTCTGAATTAGGACAGGAAATTTTGAATTTTATTTTGCACTCGGGAGGAGTAGATGCAAAGTTCAGAAATTGGCGTGGTGGCGCTCACCCTGAAAGATTGAAGAAGTGCCTCAACTGGGTGTGCTTGAGTGGGGTTGAGCAAAGTTGCACAAGACCAATCACATACAGCGGTACAGGTAGAGTTCAGGATTTGATTGACAACTCCAATCACTAAAAATGTGTAATAAGCTATAGAGGATTGAGGTAGCTGTTAATTGGAAGTGGACTATAGAGGATTGGATATGTTGTTTGCATAGGTGACATGGAATGCTACAACATGTGTTGGTTTATAGTTGATATTTTGTACTAACCAGCCACACACTTGGGTCTAGGGTATGTTACATCATTTGGCAATGATAGCATTTCTTAGAAGAAATTTCAGGCAAAATGATCTTAAAGCATGATGTTAATTTCTCAAAAACATGTTCTCCTTCAGCAACAACATTGCCTTTCTTGAGGCATATAAATTCTAAATGTAAAGCAAATGTTGTACTCCCTCCGTTCCAAATTACTCGTCGTGTGAACTAAAACCACGACGAGTAATTTAGAACGGAGGGAGTAGAAGGAAACTTTCTTCCTGTATAAATGTTGTTCTGCATGGCCATGTAATTATAGATTATTAATCTTGGAGCAGTTCATTCCTAACATAACTAATTAATGGTTGAGCAGGTCAAGAAGAGAACGGCAGCTCAGGACTCATACAGCTATGGTCCCATGTGATACAATACGGTTCTTTGGATTTGAATGGTCAACATCTCTTCTTTTACATTGGGTCAAATCCTGCTAACGACAACACTACATTTGTTGAAGATAACTCACTGCCGTCCTTCTCAAGAGCTGTTAATCAGAGGGATGCTGATCTTGTTTATTTCTGGCACAAGGTTCATAATCATATCATGAGAAATCTCTCATGCTACTTTACCCACAACAATAGAGTATTCATAAATATGACATGCATCCCAAATTAAAATATTCCTATAATATCTGTTATTTGCTTTGCTAGCAAGACAAGGGGATAAAAAAATGAAGACCTGTAGGACGTAATAACAAACTGAAGGTATGACAGACGAAACAAACCACAAACTCTAGCTGCAAACAAATAGGCAACAGAAATTCTGATTTGCTAATCGCGGGAAACATGGGCAAACCTTAAGGAGCTAAAGGGGTGCGTACAGACGGAATGAGAGCCCGCAGCCGGCATCAGCAGGTGCCTGCACCTTCATGGACAGGTTGCAGTGCCACAGGATCGATCTGCAGCTGTGGTTTGTGGTAGGTGGTGGAGATGTTGGTCCATCGATGACTATCAACTAAACTAGGTGTACAACACCAATGTTTATATATGTACTATTAGAATCCTATAATTGTTTTTCATTCCAATCAAGAGCTCTCGGTTCAAGTTTCTTCATCCTATAATTGTTTTCCGTACCACAATTTTTATGCATGGCATAGTATCCTCATTCAGTGGAGCACCCATACCATAATATTCAAGTGCAGTGCAGAGCGCGATTACACCTACTACAAATAAGACAGTATTTACTGTGCTAAATCCCAAGAGTCAGCTCAATGGGGACAACTCCAGACCTTCAGATTCAGGCTTCGTATATAGTACTATCAGTTAAGCTGTGAGGACTCATCAGAGGGAAACTCTGATACAACTACAATTCTAGAACTCAGCATAAGAAAACAAGCACCATAATAACACTCCACATAACTAAACTGCAGGGTGGGTCCTGACCCGAGCCACTAGCAAAATCGTCAAAATCGTAACCATTTATACCACTGGATCGTGCTCCCCGCGATTTCGCCATGAAAACCCTAAGTGCCAGCACAGATCGCAGCCGGGATTACCCGGCCACGCACGAAACGACGCATCTCAGGCACCAGATCTGATCCCTCCGGCACGAAACCCTAGGCGCGCGAGCAGATCGGGGCAGGAAAAAAAAAACGAAAAGGGGATCGGGACGGGAGACGGGGACGGACCTGCGCCTTGTCGGCGAGGCGGAGCGCGAGCCTGGAGACGGGGAGCGGCGCGTCGTAGACGAAGGCGTGGTTGATGCACTCGTTGCGGAGGAAGCGGGAGAGGACGCGGCCGTCGGCGGTGAGGCCGGCGAGCGCGACCCCGGCGTGGTCGGCGACGCGGAAGACCTTGCGCTGGTGCGAGGAGAGCTCGTTGGCGGACTTGTTGGCGGCGGCGAGGACGGCGTGGGTGGCGGAGCGGAGGCCGACGCAGGCCGAGCCCTGCTTCACCGCCTCCATGGCGTACTCCACCTGGAACAGCCGCCCCTGCGGGCTCCAGGTGGTGACATCGGTGTCGTACTGGTTGCGGAACATCCTCGGCCTTCTTCCTCCCCTCCTCTTCCGATCCGGCGACGATGCGAGTGGTGCGTGTCCGTACTACTGGTAGGGTTCGGGCGTGCTGTTTTCCTCCTTTTTGTTGGCCTGGTGCGGTGCGGCGTTCATCTTCTTGTGCTCCAAGACCGAAGACGAGAGGGTGGGTAGGAGGGCCCGCGTGGGGCCACCCCGTCAGGGCCGTCAGAGACTCAGAGGTACTGGGCCTCGGCCTGTTGTTGGATGGTCAGGCCGTCAGGGGGAATCATATTGAGCGAACGTTCCACAAGGGAAATCCCTATTTGCCGCTCTCTGCGACAAATTGTCGGGAGCTCCTATACGCCGCCCGTGTGCGTCCGATCGTTGTGACTTCGCTGATGTGACGCGCACATGGGCCGGCACAATCATCTCGCTGTGAGCGTAAAAACGAAAAAGGAATAAGCGAATGCGTGGGATCAAACCGACGACCTCATGCTCAAATCCAGTGAGGCTAACCAGCTGAGCTAGCTACCTCGATAGTTTTACATTCAGCACCAATCTTAAACTAGAACGCACAGAGGCAAATCCTTAAAAAAACGTTGAACAATTTAATAATATACAATGAACATTTTTATAATACATAATGAAAAATTTCTAATATATGTTGAACAATTTAATAATATACAATGAACATTTTGTTAATACGCAATTAACAATTTTATAGTGCAAGGTGAACTATGTCATAATATACGATGAACATTTTCTTAATACATTGAAGATTTTTGTAACACACGATGAACTTTTTACACAAATACATAATAATGTGAAGAAGAATAGAAACATAAAATAAAAAATGAAACATAAAAGAAAGAAAATGAAAGGACAAAAAGGAATCAAAACAGAAAATAAAAAAACCAGAACAAAACAACTGAAAACCGGCTAAAACAGTGAAAAAACGGGAAGCAAAAAAACCATAGAAGAAAAATAAATAAAAAACTGCAAGAAAAAAGGAAAACAGCAGCGAACGATATCTGTATGTGGGCCGGCCCAAGTGACGACTTGCTTAAGCGAAGGCTCCTCCTTTTGACACCTGCGGGCGTCAAATAGGATTTGCCCAAATTGTCGGCGCTCAGATGTTGCACTTTCGGCTGAAGCGCGCGAGCTAACACCTGAAACGGGCCGGCCCACATCGAGCATTTAAAGCAGTGCCATGCAAAATAGGTTTTGGGTTTTTAGTGGTCTGCACATGGCACATATGTTGCTCACACATTTTCTTTCAAATATAATGGTAGTTTATACATGGTCAAGCTAGTTGATTATACATGGCAAATCTATTGGATTTACACATTTTTTCAAATCTGGCAGCTTCTTTTTGTGTCACATACCTACATAAGTTGTGGTAGGCGTATTTCCCGTTGTTAGCATGTTCATCATCCCAGTCCTTGTTCCTACAATTTTTTGTTTGATTGTTTTTTACTCCATTCTTTTCTCTCCTTCTCATTTACAGAAATATTAGATCACATATGGCAAATCTAGTGGAACATATGCGGAAAATCCTGTGCATCACACATGGTAAATCTAGTGGACCACACATGGCAAGTCTAGTGCATCACACATGGCAAATCTAGTTGATTCCACATGGCAAACATGCTGGATTACACATGTTGGATTGCACATTTTAAATATAGCATCTTCCACATGGCAACTGCAACACACTTTGTCTGTCTGGAACTGGATTTTTGCCTCAACATGGCAATGGGTACCCGTTATCCGTGAACCCGACACGTAAAGGCCCTATCAGGGCAAGGGTATGTGAAAGTAAAATACCCATGGGTATTTAAATGGTTGAATGTTAAGTAAGGTCGCTGTCATGTTAGTTTAAAAGAAATGCTAGATCTCCATATACAAGGTTAGATCAAGAATGTTATAATGCTATCTTATAATTCATATAACTACCATATAATAATGCTAATGATTGCACACGAAGTACATGCTAGTAACTTAATGGAGCAACTTTCCTTTCCTTTGAGAACAATGGAGTAACTATGAGTAATTTACAAGAATCTTAGAGTTACACATAATCACTACTAGGGAAAACCTTATACATGGAGACTTATCGATAGCGCTGCTTAATAAGAGGCGCTACTGATACTTAGCAGTAGCGCGAAGTTACAACGGGCGCTACTGCTACGTTTCCGTGGGCCAGCACTACAACTAAGTTTGAACTATGCCACATGGCGGGCCTTACTTAGCAGTAGCACTGCTCACTGGAATGCACTAATGCTATGTTTTTAGCAGCAACGCGTTTTCCATGCCCTCGCTATTGCTAATGCGCACAACCACCTTTTCCTACCCTTTTTCCCACCCTCTCTTCCTTTCACTTTCCCCTAGACCCCACCTCCTCTCTCTCTCTCTTTGATTCTTTCTCACAACTTCTCTCCCCGTTACTATCTTTCTTCTACCTCTCTTTCTCTCTCTTTAATGCTCCTATAACTACACTGTTGGGGAACGTAGTATTTCAAAAAAAATCCTCCGAACATGCAAGATCTATCTAGGAGAAGCATAGGAACGAGTGGGAGAGTGTGTCCACGTACCCTCGTAGACCGAAAGCGGAAGCGTTTAGTAACGCGGTTGATGTAGTCGAACATCTTCGCGATCCAACCGATCAAGCACCGAACGCACGACACCTCCGCGATCTACACACCTTCAGCTCGGTTACGTCCCTCAAACTCTTGATCCAGTTGAGGCCGAGGGAGAGTTTCGTCAGCACGACGGCGTGGTGACGGTGTTGATGAAGTTACCGACGCAGGGCTTCGCCTAAGCACTACGACAATATGACCGAGGTGTGTAACAGTGGAGGGGGGCACCGCACACTGCTAATACAATTGTCAACTTGTGTGTTCTAGGGTCCCCCCTTGCCCCCGTATATAAAGGAGCAAGGGGAGGCCGTCCGGCCCTCCTTGGGCGCGCCCCACAAGGGGAGCCCTACTAGGAATAGGAAACCTATTCCTAGTAGGAGTCCACCAAGAGGGAGAGAGGGGGAAGGAAGGAGAGGGAGAGGGAGAAGGAAAGGGGGGCGCCGCCCCCCTTCCCTAGTCCAATTCGGACCCAAGGGGGAGGGGGTGCGCGGCCTGCCCTAGCCGCCCCTCTCTCTCTCTCTCCACTAAGGCCCATGTGGCCCATTAGTTCCCCCGGGTGGTTCCGGTAACCCTCCGGCACTCCGGTTTTATCCGAAACTTCTCCGGAACACTTCCAGTGTCCGAATATAGTCGTCCAATATATCAATCTTTATGTCTCGACCATTTCGAGACTCCTCGTCATGTCCGTGATCTCATCCAGGACTCCAAACAACCTTTGGTACATCAAAACACATAAACTCATAATACCAATCGTCATCGAACGTTAAGCGTGCGGACCCTACGGGTTCGATAACTATGTAGACATGACCGAGACACACTCCGGTCAATAACCAATAGCGTAACCTAGATGTTCATATTGGCTCCTACATATTCTACGAAGATCTGTATCGGTTAAACCGCACAACAACATACGTTGTTCCCTTTGTCATCGGTATGTTACTTGCCCAAGATTCGATCGTCGGTATCATCATACCTAGTTCAATCTCATTATCGGCAAGTCTCTTTACTCATTGCGTAATACATCATCTCGTGACTAACTCATTAGTCGTTTGCTTGCAAGGCTTATTACGATGTTTATTACCGAGAGGGCCCAAAGATACCTCTCTGACACTCGGAGTGACAAATCATATTCTTGATCTATGCCAACACCACAAACACCTTCGGAGACACCTGTAGAGCATCTTTATAATCACCCAGTTACGTTGTGGCGTTTGATAGCACACAAGGTGTCAGGGACGTAGCTGGCATGTAGGCATTGGGGTCAATTGACCCCAATGGATTTACTAAATCCTTCATTATCTTAGTACTAATCACTGTTGATTTATAGAAGATGACCCCATTGCCATGGATATGACCCCATCAAGCTTTTTTTCTAGCTTCGTCCCTGCAAGGTGTTCCTCCGGTATTCGGGAGTTGCATAATCTCATAGTGAGAGGAACATGTATATGCCATGAAGAAAGCAATAGCAGTAAAACTAAACGATCATAGTGCTAAGCTAACGGATGGGTCTTGTCCATCACATCATTCTCATAATGATGTGATCCCGTTGATCAAATGACAACACATGTCTATGGTTAGGAAACATAACCATCTTTGATTAACGAGCTAGTCTAGTAGAGGCATACTAGGGACTCTCTGTTTTGTCTATGTATTCACACATGTATCAGGTTTCCGGTTAATATAATTCTAGCATGAATAAAAGACATTTATCATGATATACACGGAAATATAAATAACAACTTTATTATTGCCTTTAGGGCATATTTCCTTCAGTATCCCACTTGTACTAGAGTCAATAATCTAGATTACATAATAATGATTCTGACACCCATGGAGTCTTGGTGCTGATCATGTTTTGCTCGTGGAAGAGGCTTAGTCAACGGGTCTGCAACATTCAGATCCGTATGTATCTTGCAAATTTCTATGTATCCCTCCTTGACTTGATCGTGGATGGAGTTGAAGCGTCTCTTGATGTGCTTGGTTCTCTTGTGAAACCTGGATTCCTTCGCCAAGTCTATTCCTCCAATGTTGTCACACTGTTCAAGATATCTTCCGAAATGCCGATAAATCGGCCGATATGCCGATAAATTGGCCGAGTTACCCCTTATCATGGGTCGACCGATAAGTTCCCAATAAGCGATATCCCCAAGATTTTGTCACGAAAGATTTTCATTGGACCTGATGCACTAGGTATTACATCTAGATCGGATATGAACTCCTTCATCCAGACTCCTCCATTTGCTGCTTCCGAAGCAGCTATGTACTCCGCTTCACACGTAGATCCCGCCACGATGCTCAGCTTAGAACTGCACCAGCTGACAGCTCCACCGTTCAACAAAAATACGTATCCAATTTGTGACTTAGAATCATCCGGATCAGTGTCAAAGCTTGAATCAACGTAAACGTTTACGACGAGCTCTTTGTCACCTCCATAAATGAGAAACATATCCTTCGTCCTTTTCAGGTACTTCAGGATGTTCTTGACCGTTTTCTAGTGATCCACTCCTGGATTACTTTGGTACCTCCCTGATAGACTTATTGCAAGTCACACACCAGGTCTGGTACACATCATTGCATACATGATAGAACCTATGGCTGAAGTATAGGGAATGACTTTCATTTTCTCTCTATCTTTTGCAGTGGTCGGGCATTGAGTCTTACTCAACTTCACACCTTGTAACACAAGCAAGAACCCTTTCTTTGACTGATCCATTTTGAACTTCTTCAAAACTTTATCAAGGTATGTGCTTTGTGAAAGTCCAAATAAGCGTCTTGATCTATCTCTATAGATCTTGATGCCTAATATATAAGCAGCTTCACCGAGGTCTTTCATTGAAAAATTCGTATTCAAGTATCCTTTTATGCCATACAGAAATTCTATATAATTTCCAATCAACAATATGTCATCCACATATAATATCAGAAATGCTACAGAGCTCCCACTCAGTTTCTTGTAAACACAGGCTTCTCCAAAAGTCTGTATAAAACCATATGCTTTGATCACCTCATCAAAGCGTATATTCCAACGCCGAGATGCTTGCACCAGTCCATAGATGGATCGTTGGAGCTTGCATACTTTGTTAGCACCTTTAGGATCGACAAAACCTTCTGGTTGCATCATATACAACTCTTCTTTGAGATATCAATTAAGGAATGAAGTTTTCACATCCGTTTGCCAGATTTCATAATCATAAAATGCGGCAATTGCTAACATGATTCGGACAGACTTAAGCATCGCTACGGGTGAGAAAGTCTCATCGTAGTCAACTCCTTGAACTTGTCGAACCTTTCGCAACAAGTCGAGCTTTGTAGACAGTAACATTACCATCGGTGTCAGTCTTCCTCTTAAAAATCCATTTATTTTCAATGGCTTGCCGATCATCGGGCAAGTCAACCAAAGTCCACACTTTGTTCTCATACACGGATCTCGTCTCAGATTTCATGGCCTCAAGCCATTTTGCGGAATCTGGGCTCATCATCGCTTCCTCATAGTTCGTAGGTTCATCATGGTCTAGTAACATGACTTCCAGAACCGGGTTACTGTACCACTCTGGCACGGAACATACTCTGGTTGACCTACGAGGTTCAGTAGTAACTTGATCTAAAGTTTCATGATCATCATCATTAGCTTCCTCATTCATTGGTGTAGGAATCACTAAAACTAGTTTCTGTGATGAACTACTTTCCCATTCGGGAGGAGGTATAATTACCTCATCAAGTTCTACTTTCCTCCCACTCACTTCTTTCGAGAGAAACTCCTTCTCTAGAAAGGATCCATTCTTAGCAACGAATATCTTGCCTTTGGATCTGTGATAGAAGTTGTACCCAACAGTTTCCTTTGGGTATCCTATGAAGACACATTTCTTTGACTTGGGTTCGAGCTTATCAGGTTGAATCTTTTTCACATAAGCATCGCAACCCCAAACTTTAAGAAACGATAACTTGGGTTTCTTGCCAAACCACAGTTCATAAGGCGTCGTCTTAACGGATTTAGATGGTGCCCTATATAACGTTAATGCAACTGTCTCTAAAGCATAACCCCAAAACAATAGTGGCAACGGTAAGAGACATCATATATCGCACCATATCTAATAAAGTACGATTACGATGTTCTGACACACCATTACACTGTGGTGTTCCAGGTGGCGTGAGTTGTGAAACTATTCCACATTGTTTCGAATGAAGGCCAAACTCATAACTCAAATATTCGCCTCCGCGATCAGATCGTAGAAACTTTATTTTCTTGTGACGACCATTCTCTACTTCACTCTGAAATTCTTTGAACTTTTCAAATGTTTCAGATTTGTGCTTTATCAAGTAGATATACCCATATCTGCTCAAATCATCTGTGAAGGTCAGAAAATAACGATACCCGCCGCGAGCCTCAACACTCATTGGACCGCATACATCAGTATGTATGATTTCCAATAAGTCAGTTGCTCGCTCCATTGTTTCGGAGAATGGAGTTTTAGTCATCTTGCCCATGAGGCATGGTTCGCAAGCACCAAGTGATTCATAATCAAGTGATTCCAAAAGTCCATCAACATGGAGTTTCTTCATGCGCTTTATACCAATATGACCTAAATGACAGTGCCACAAATAATTTGCACTATCATTATCAACTTTGCATCTTTTGGCTTCAATATTATGAATATGTGTATCACTACGATCGAGATCCAACAAAAATAGACCATTCATCAATGGTGCATGACCATAAAAGATAATACTCATATAAATAGAACAACCATTATTCTCTGGTTTAACTGAATAACCATCTCGCAACAAACAAGATCCAGATATAATGTTCATGCTCAACGCTGGCGCCAAATAACAATTATTTAGGTCTAAAACTAATCCCGGAGGTAGATGTAGAGGTAGCGTGCCGATGGCGATCACATCGACTTTGGAACCATTTCCCACACGGATCGTCACCTCGTCCTTAGCTAATCTTCGTTTAATCCGTAGCCCCTGTTTCGAGTTACAAATATTAGCAAACGAACCAGTATCAAATACCCAGGTGCTACTACGAGCATTAGTAAGGTACACATCAATAACATGTATATCAAATATACCTTTGTTCACTTTGCCATCCTTCTTATCCGCCAAATACTTGGGGCAGTTCTGCTTCCAGTGACCAGTCCCTTTGCAGTAGAAGCACTCAGTTTCAGGCTTGGCTTCAGACTTGGGTTTCTTCGCGGGAGTAGCAACTGGCTTGCTATTATTCTTGAAGTTCCCCTTCTTTCCCTTGCCCTTTTTCTTGAAACTAGTGGTCTAGTTAACCATCAACACTTGATGCTCCTTTTGAATTTCTACCTCCGCAGCTTTGAGCATAGCGAAGAGCTCGGGAATTGTCTTCTGCATCCCTTGCATATTATAGTTCATCACGAAGCCTTTATAGCTTGGTGGCAGTGATTGAAGAACTCTATCAATAACACTATCTTCATCAACTTTGCATCCAAGTTGAGTCATGTGATTGTAGTACCCAGACATTCTGAGTAAGTGTTCACTGATAGAACTGTTCTCCTCCATCTTGCAGCTATAGAACTTATTAGAGACTTCATATCTCTCAATTCGGGCATTTGCTTGAAATATTAACTTCAAATCTTGGAACATCTCATATGCTCCATGACGTTCAAAACGTCTTTGAAGTCCCGATTCTAAGTCGTAAAGCATGGCACACTGAACTATCGAGTAGTCATTAGAACGAGCTTGCCAGATGTTCATAACGTCAGGAGTTGCTCCTGCAGCAGGCCTGTCACCTAGCGGTGCGTCAAGGACATAATTCTTGTGTGCAGCAATGCGGATAATCCTCAAGTTATGGACCCAGTCCGTATAGTTGCTACCATCATCTTTCAACTTAGCTTTCTCTAGGAACACATTAAAATTCAAGGGAACGGTAGCATGGGCCATTGATCTACAACAACATAGATATGCAAAAACTATCACGACTAAGTTCATGATAAATTAAAGTTCAATCAATCGTATTACTAAAGAACTCCCACTTAGATAGACATCCCTCTAGTCATCTAAATGATCACATGATCCAAATCAACTCTACTATGTCCGATCATCACGTGATATGGAGTAGTTATCAATGGTGAACATCTTATGTTGATCATATCTACTATATGATTCACGCTCGACCTTTCGGTCTCCAGTGTTCCAAGGCCATGTCTGTACATGCTAGGCTCGTCAAGTTTAACCCGAGTATTCTGCATGTGCAAAACTGTCTTACACCCATTATATTTGAACGTAGAGCTTATCACACCTGATCATCACGTGGTGTCTCGGCACGACAAACTGTCACAATGGTGCATACTCAGGGAGAACACTTGTACCTTGAAATTTTGTAAGGGATCATCTTATAATGCTACCGCCGTACTAAGCAAAATAAGAAGCATAATAAGATAAACATCATATGCAATCAAAATATGTGACATGATATGGCCATTATCATCTTGTGCTTTTGACCTCCATCTCCAAAGCATCGTCATGATCTCCATTGTCACCGGCTTGACACCATGATCTTCATCGTAGCATCGTGGTCGTCTCGCCAACTATTGCTTCTACTACTATCACTAACTCATTGTGATAAAGTACAACAATTACATGGCGTTCGCAATTCATACAATAAAGAGACAACCATAAGGCTACTGCCAGTTGCCGATAATTTACAAAACATGATCATCTCATACAATATCATATAACTCATCACGCCTTGACCATATCACATCACAGTATGCCTTGCAAAAACAAGTTAGACGTCCTCTACTTTGTTGTTGCAATTTTTACGTGGCTGCGATGGGCTTAGCAAGAACCGTTCTTACCTACGCATCAAACCACAACGATTTTTCGTCAAGTGTGATGTTTTAACCTTCACAAGGACCAGACGTAGTCACACTCGATTCAACTAAAGTGAGAGAGACAGACACCCGACGGTCACCTTTAAGCAATGAGTACTCGTAATGGTGAAACCAGTCTCGCGTAAGTGTACGCGTAATGTCAGTCCGGGCCGCTTCATCTCACAATACCGCCGAATCAAAGTATGACATGCTGGTATGCAGTATGACTATTATGGCCCACAACTCTTTGTGTTCTACTCGTGCATATCATCTACGCATAGACCTGGCTCATGATGCCACTATTGGGGAATGAAGTATTTCAAAAAAATTCCTACGAACATGCAAGATCTATCTAGGAGAAGCATAGCAACGAGCGGGAGAGTGGGTCCACGTACCCTCGTAGACCGAAAGCGAAATCATTTAGTAATGTGGTTGATGTAGTCGAACGTCTTTGCGATCCAACCGATCAAGCACCGAACGCACGACACCTTCGCGATCTACACACCTTCAGCTCGGTTACGTCCCTCAAACTCTTGATCCAGTTAAGACCGAGGGCGAGTTTTGTCAGCACGATGGCGTGGTGACAGTGTTGATGAAGTTACCGACGCAGGGCGTTGCCTAAGCACTGTGACAATATGACCGAGGTGTGTAACAGTGGAGGGGGGCACCGCACACTGCTAAACAATTGTCAACTTGTGTTTTCTAGGGTGCCCCCTTGCCCCCGTATATAAAGGAGAAAGGGGAGGCCGGCTGGCCCTCTTAGGGCGCACCCACAAGGGAAGTCCTACTAGGAATAGGAATCCTATTCCTAGTATGAGTCCACCAAGAGGGAGAGAGGGGGAAGGAAGGAGAGGGAGAGGGAGAAGGAAAGGGGGGCTTCCCTAGTCCAATTCGGACCCAAGGGGGAGGGGGCACGCGGCCTGCCCTAGCCGCCCCTCTCTCTCTCTCTCTCCACTAAGGCCCATGTGGCCCATTAGTTCCCCCGGGGGGTTCCGGTAACCCTCTGGCACTCCGGTTTTATCTGAAACTTCTCCGGAACACTTCTGGTGTCCAAATAAAGTCGTCCATTATATCAATATTTATGTCTCGACCATTTCGAGACTCCTCGTCATATCCGTGATCTCATCCGGGACTCCAAACAACCTTCGGTACATCAAAACACTAAACTCATAATACCGATCATCATCGAACGTTAAGCGTGCGGACCCTACAGGTTCGAGAACTATGTAGACAGGACCGAGACACATCTCCGATCAATAACCAATAGCTGAACCTGGATGTTCATATTGGCTCCTACATATTCTATGAAGATCTTTATCGGTCAAACCGCACAACAACATACATTGTTCCCTTTGTCATCGGTATGTTACTTGCCCGAGATTCGATCGTCGGTATCATCATACCTAGTTCAATCTCGTTATCGGCATGTCTCTTTACTCATTCCGTAATACATCATCTCATGACTAACTCATTAGTCGTTTGCTTGCAAGGCTTATTACGATGTGTATTACCGAGAGGGCCTAGAGATACCTCTCTAACACTCGGAGTGACAAATCCTGTTCTCGATCTATGCAACACCACAAACACCTTCGGAGACACCTGTAGAGCATCTTTATAATCACCCAGTTATGTTGTGACGTTTGATAGCACACAAGGTGTTCCTCTGATATTCGGGAGTTGCATAATCTCATAGTCAGAGAAACTGTAAGTGCATCTAGTGCCCCTTAGTGATTTTGGTGTATTGAAAACGTATAGGTTAAGGGACTAATGTGTTTTTGAGTGTACACATGTCTTATAAGTATATGAGGAGTTTGATATTTACAATGAAAGTCGACCCCTAAAAATGTATGTCTTCAGTTGAAGACTTTGGTTTTCTTGAAGACTTTGAAAGTGAGGAAATTGGTGTGACCTTGAAGACTTGGATATGCATGCGAGGATTATGAAGCGTGAAGACTTTTGTTTTCGTAGTTTCATTTTCTCTTTCTTGAGTCATAGGAAACACCGTACTGTTAAAGGGGGCCGAGGTAAAACTAAGGAAACCTATTTCCATGTGATGCTCAACTCAAAGCCTACACTACCCAATCCTTTGGAGTGAAGCCATTGGAAATCTCATACATCTCAGTCATTTTCTTCAGGGACAGAGACGAAGTTCTTCTGGTCTCTGAGGAATTTGTTCTGACTGAGGAGTTAGGAATTCGCCAGTGCGGATTGCCTACAAGTGAGGAACATGATAGCCCTAAGGAATTTGAGAGCTCAATTTCTGAGCGTTGATGTGTTATGCGCCAGCTGTCCCAAAATATCTTATCCACCTAACGGTCATATCATTTAAGGGCATTTATGTCTTATCATGTCAGGATGCTCCCTAGGCTATAAATAGCCGCCCCATACAACCACTAGATGGTTGGCTGCTCCAAGAGAAACTGACACTTGTCATAAGAGCAACCCATCCTCCGAGGACTTTGAGCGAAAATCATCAAGTGAGGAAAAACCCCAAACCAAAACACTTAAAACCCAAAAGTGATTGAGCATCACTGAAGAGAGTGTTCCTGTGTGGAGCCGACTCTTGTTACCTTTGAAGACTGTGATCTTCCAGACGGTTAGGCGTCAATGGTCTAGAGCATCCAAGAGGAATTGTGGATCGCCGGGTGACCAAGTCTGTGAAGGTTTGGAAGTCACCTATGAAGACTTACCACGAGTGATTGGGCGAGGTCTGTGTGACCTTAGCTCAAGGGGAATAAGATGAGGACTTGGTGTCTTCGACTGTGTGTCCAGGACTGGGTGTCCGAGACTGTGTGTTCTCGGGTTTAAATACCTAGCCGCCCTAACCAGACGTACAACTATCACAACAGTTGGAACTAGTCTAACGAATCATTGTCTTCATCAAGCCTACTGGTTCTATTTCCTCAACTCTTTCATTTACTCATTCATGTGTTGATGAACTTGATCTGTACTGATTGAAGACTTTTACTGAAGACTTTCTCAATTTCCTCAACCCAATTTCTTCAGTCCTCAGTCCTCAGCCTGCTTATCCTGTTTACACGCTACTTATACTCTGTTCTTGTTTTCATTTCATCATGATGACAACGTGCTACTTCTCGAGCTTGCGTTGTATTCCCTCGAAGAGGAAAGGGAGATGCAGCACAGTAGCGTAAGTATTTCCCTCAGTTTTTGAGAAACAAGGTATCAATCCAGTAGGAGACCACGCGCTAGTCCCTCGCACCTGCACAAACAAATAAGAAGTTCGCAGCCAACGCGATAAGGGGTGGTCAATCCCTTTACAGTCACTTACGAAAGTGAGATTTGATAGTTTATATTTTTGGTATTTTTTGGTTATAAGAACAGAAAGTAAAAGCGGAAAAAGTAAAGTAGATGTAGATTGATATGTTGAGAATAGACCTGGGGGCCATAGTGTTCTCTAGTGGCTTCTCTCATGATAGCGATATTCTATGGCGGGTAAACAAATTACTATCGAGCAATTGATAGAAAAGCAAATAATTATGAGACTATCTAGGCATGATCATTGTATATAGGCATGACGTCCGAGACAAGTAGACTGAAACGATTCTGCATCTACTACTATTATTCCACATATCGACCGCTATCCAACATGCATCTAGTGTATTGAGTTCATAAGAACAGAGTAACGCCTTAAGCAAGATGACATGATGTAGAGGGATAAACTCAAGCAATATGATATAAACCCCATCTTTTTATCCTCAATGGCAACAATACAATACGTGCCTTGCTGCCCCTACTGTCACTGGGAAAGGACACCGCAAGATTGAACCCAAAGCCAAGCACTTCTCCCATTTCAAGAACTATAGATCTACTAGGCCAAACCAAACCAATAATTCGAAGAGAGTTGCAAGGATATTATAATCATACATAAAGAGTTCACAGAAGAACCAAATATTTCTCATAGATAATCTTGATCATAAACCCACAATTCATTGGATCTCGACAAACACACCGCAAAAAGAGATTACATCGAATAGATCTCCTCGAAGACCGAGGAGAACTTTGTATTGAGATCCAGAGAGAGATAAGAAGCCATCTAGATACTAGCTATGGACCCGAAGGTCTGTGGTAAACTACTCACAACTCATGGTGAGGCGATGATGATGATGTAGAAGCACTCCGTGGTAGATCCCCCCTCCGGCGGAGCTCCGGAACAGGCTCCAAGATGGGATCTCACGGGAACATAAGGTTACGACGGTGGAACTAGGGTTTTCTCTCCTCTTTTGATGGTTTCGGGGTACGTAGGCTTATATAAGAGGAAGGAGGGCACCGGGGGTCTTACATGGGACCCACGAGGCAGGGGGCGCGCCCTAGGGGGGGGGGTGCTCCCACCCTCATGGGCACCACGTGGCCCCTACTCCGTGGTTCTCAAGTCTCCCGTGCGTGATTTTCTCCAAAAAAATATCTCCCGAAGGTTTCATTCCGTTTGGACTCCGTTTGATATATTTTCTGTAAAACCCTGAAACAGGCAAACAACAGCAATCTGGACTAGGCCTTTGGGTTAGTAGGTTAGTCCCAAAAATAATAAAAAAGTGTATGACAAAGCCCATTAAACATCCAAAACATCATAAATAATAGCATGGAACAATAAAAAATTATAGATACGTTGGAGACGTATCAAGCATCCCCAAGCTTAATTCCTGCTCGTCCTCGAGTAGGTAAATGATAAAAACAGAATTGTTGATGTGTAATGCTAACCAACATAGTTTTTCAATGTAATTCTCTTAATTGTGGCATGAATGTTCAGATCTGAAAGATTCAAGACAAAAGTCTATATTGACATAAGAACTAATAATACTTCAAGCATACTAACAAAGCAATCATGTCTTCTCAAAATACTATGGCTAAAGAAAGTTATCCCTACAAAATCATATAGTCTGGCTATGCTCCCTCTTCATCACACAAAATATTTATATCATGCACAACCCCGATTTCAGCCAAGCACTTGTTTTCATACTCTATTCTTTCAAACCTTTCAACTTTCACGCAATACATGAGCGTGAGCCATGGACATAGCACTGTGGGTGGAATAGAGTGGTGGTTGTGGAGAAGACAAAAAGGAGGGAGATAGTCTCACATCGACTAGGCGTATCAACGGGCTATGGAGATGCCCATCCATAGATATCAATGTGAGTGAGTAGGGATTGCCATGCAACGGATGGACTTGAGCTAAATATGTATGAAAGCTCAACAAAAGAAACTAGTGGGTGTGCATCCAACTTGCTTGATCACGAAGACCTAGGGCATTTGAGGAACCCCATCGTTGGAATATACAAGCCAAGTTCTATAATGAAAATTCCCACTAGTATATGAAAGTGAATAAACATGATACTCTCTATCATGAAGAACATGGTGCTACTTTGAAGCACAAGTGTGGAAAAAGATAGTAGCAATTGTCCCTTTTTCTTTTCTTCTTCTTTTTTCCTTTTTTTGGGCCTTTCTTTTTTTCTTTGGCCTTTTTTTGTGGAGGGGCTTTATTGATTTAGCCTTTCCTCACATGGGACAATGCTCTAATAATGATGATCATCACACTTTCATTGAATTACAACTCAATACTAGAACAAGTATGACTCTATATGAATGCCTCCGGCGGTGTACCGGGATGTGGAATGAATCAAGAGTGACATGTATGAAAAATTATACATGGTGGCCTTGCCACAAATACGATGTCAACTACATGATCATGCATGGCAATATGACAATATGATGCGTGTCATATGAACGGAACGGTGGGAAGTTGCATGGCAATACATCTCAGAATGGCTATGGAAATGCCATGATAGGTAGGTATTGTGGCTATTTTGAGGAATAATATTGTGGCTGTTTTGAGGAAGGATATATAAAGGGTGTATGGTACCGGTGAAAGTTGCGCGGTACAAGAGAGGCTAGCAATGGTGGAAGGGTGAGAGTGCGTATAATCCATGGAATCAACATTAGTCATAAGAACTCATATACTTATTGCAAAAATCTATGAGTCATGAAAACAAAGCAATCAACGCATGCTCCTAGGGGGGAGGTTGGTAGGAGTTAACCATCGCGCGCCCCCGACCTCCACACAAAGGTTGACACTTTACAAATACCTCATGCTCTAACTTCGTCACATAGCGGTTCACCATACGTGCATGCTACGGGAATCACTAACCTTAACACAAGTATTTCTCAATTTCATAATAACTCTACTAGCATGACTCTAATATCACTATCCTCATATCTCAAAACATTTATCAAGCATCCAACTTCTCATCATATTCAATGCACTTAGTGTGAAAGTTTTTACTACATTGACATTGGATGTCTATCATGTGAAGACTAGTTTTATAGCCTAAACACATTACCATGCTATTTTAATAGACTCTCAAATAGATATAAGTGAAGAATTAGAGTTCAACAATTTCTTCAAAATATTATCACCACCGTGCTCTAAAAGATATAAGTGAAGCACTAGAGCAAAAACTATTCAACTCAAAAGATATAAGTGAATCACATAGAGTGTTCTAACAATTCCTAGGCCATATTTAACTCTCTCAAATAGGTGTGTCTAGAAAGGATAATTGTGGCAAACTAACAAGCAAAGACTCAAATTATACAAGACGCTCCAAGCAAAACACATATCATGTGGTGAATAAAAATATAGCTCCGAGTATAGTTACAGATGGATGAAGACGAAAGAGGGGATGCCTTCTCGGGGCATCCCCAAGCTTAGGCTTTTGGTTGTCTTTGAATTTTACCTTGGGGTGCCATGGGAATCCCCAAGCTTAGGCTCTTTCCACTCTTTGTTCCATAGTCCATCAAAGCAATACTCAAAACTTGAAAACTTCACAACACAAAACTTAGACAAAAATCTCGTGAGCTCCGTTAGTATAAGAAAGCAAACCACTACTCAAAGGTACTGCAATGAATTCATTATTTGTTTATATTGGTGTTAAACCTACTGTATTCCAACTTCTCTATGGTTCATACCTCCCAATACTACTCATAGATGCATTGAGATAAGCAAACAACACATGAAAAACAGAATCTGTCAAAAACAAAACAGTCTGTAGTAATCTGCAGGTTTCACATACTTCTGTAACTCCAAACAATTCAAACTAAATTGGTAAACGTGTGGAATTTTTCTATTAATCATCTTCAAAAAGAATCAACTAAATAGCACGCTCCAGTAAAATCTGATGACCATTCTAGCGAGCGCTAACGATTCTGTTTTTCACAGCAAGATCACATAAACTTCACACAAGTCTTCCCAAAGGTTCTACTTGGCACAAACACTAAACAAAACACAAAACCACATCTAAACAGAAGCTAGATGCAATATTTATTCCTTAACAGAAGCAAAAACAAAAAAAAATATAAAATTGGGTTGCCTCCCAACAAGCGCTATCGTTTTACGCCCCTAGCTAGGCACGATACATGGATAGATCTAGGGAATGCCATAATGATACGATATGTCGCGAAAGCTCATCTCATATTCCCTAAGTTCAACAGCAAGTTTCCTTTGTGGCAAGCAAAAGTAATCAAAAGGGCTAAATTTAATGGGACAAAAGTCCCCCACATCAATCTTGGGAGGAATAGGTTCCTCTTTTGGCCCTTTGTAAGGACAACTAATTCATCATTATAGGCGTTCTTTTGGCAGAAGGTCATAAGCCTTCGCTCAAGGGAGAAGCCTAACCCATTGTTTTGAATAGCAAAATCATCATTCATCTCAGAAATTCTGTCAACCAAGATATCGGTAGGAACCCTTTTTCTAAGGTTTTCATTAAAAGCAACATGATCAGGGGATCGCAACCGCATTATGTCTTCTTGATTGAACAAGATAGCGTCTATGGGAGGTCGACCGGCATTGATACGTCTCCAACGTATCTATAATTTTTGATTGTTCCATGCTATTATTTATGAAGTCTTGGATGTTTAATGGGCTTTATCATTCACTTTTATATCATTTTTGGGACTAACCTACTAACCCAAAGGCCCAGTCCAGATTGCTGTTTTTTTGCCTATTTCAGGGTTTTGCAGAAAAAGAATATCAAACAGAGTCCAAACGGAATGAAACCTTCGTAAGAGATATTTTTGGAGAAAATCACGCACGCGGAGCTTGAGGACCAAGTCAGGGGACAGAGAGGTGGCCCTCGAGGGTGGGGGGCGCGCCCTCCTTCCCAGGGCGTGCCCCCTGCCTCGAGGCCCCCTCAAGTGGCCCCCGGTGCCCTCCTTCTTCCTATATAAGTCCACGTACCCCAGAAACTCCGTAAACAGATAGAAACCCCTAATTCCACCGCCGTAGCTTCTGTTCCCATGGAGATCCCATCTTGGAGCCTGTTCCGGAGCTCCACCGAAGGGGGGTCCATCACGGAGGCCTTCTTCATCATCATCATCGCCCTCACCATGAGTTGTGAGTAGTTTACCATAGACCTTCGGGTCCATAGCTAGTATCTAGATGGCTTCATCTCTCTCTCTGGATCTCAATACAAAGTTCTCCTCGGTCTTCGTGGAGATCTATTCGATGTAATCTCTTTTTGCGGTGTGTTTGTCGAGATTCAATGAATTTTGAGTTTATGATCAAGGTTTTCTATGAAAGATATTTGGGTCTTCTCTGAACTTTTTATGTGTGCTCATAATATCCTTACAAGTCTCTTCGAATTATTGGTTTGGTTTGGCCTACTAGATCTTGATACGTCCAAAACGTATCTATAATTTCTGCTTGCTCCATGCCTCTTTTGGGTGATATTGCTATGATATTTATACACTTCCATACACTTTTGATCATATTTGGACTAACCTATTAACTCAGTGCACCCCAGTGCCAGTTTCTGTTTTCGGCTGTTTTTGTATTTCAGGTTTTCACATTACGAGAACTGCCAGGAAAAATCTAGAAAAATTATATATAAAATCAGCGTTCCAAAAACTACCGTACGCCCGAAGGACAGCCGGGGGGGGGGGCACCACGGCTCCAGGCGCCCTGGTGGCGCCCCCCCTCTGGGCCGCGCCGGGGGGGCGCCTGGGCCCCCCGAGGCTCCTCCGATGCCCCCCTTTGGCATATATTTAAAGCGTCTCGAGAAACCCTCGAAACAGAAACTCTTTTTCACGATCTCATCTCTGTTCCGTCGCCGCCGCCGCTTCCAAGATTGGGAGCACCAGGAGAACCCTTCCCGGCACCCTGCCGGAGGGGAGGATCACCACCGGGAGCCTCTCCACCACCATGGACGCCTCCCGGATGAGTTGTGAGTAGTCTCCCTTGGACCATGAGTCCATGACCAGTAGCTATGTGATGTTCTCCTCCCGTTCTTGTGCTTCACTAATTAGTCCTCGTGAGCTGCCCTACATGATCGAGGCACATATGTAATCCTTATGCTGTTGCTATGATGAGTTTGCTGGGATCCGATGGATTATGAGATTATGTTCAGATTGTGCTTGAGTAATATATTTGATCTACCTCTTTTATATTTATGTTCGTAAGTAATTCTTGCATGTTCTCCGTTGTTATTTATTGCTTTGGCCAAGTAATAGGTAGTGTGTGACGACCCCGGCCCGACCGTGCACTAATCATACACGCAAATGCACACGATCAAGCCTAAGGACTCACGTGAAGGAATCACAGCACAACTCTAAAACATAAATAAATACATGCAAGTTATATATTACAAGCCAGGGGCCTCGAGGGCTCGAATACATAACAAGTGTAATACACATAGTCAGCGGAAGCGTTAGGTATCTGGGTACAGATACAACACAGTAAAGATAGGCCTGTTACACAGGCGGGGCAAAAGAAAAGCTACGATCGAAAAGGCGCAGGCCTCCTGCCTGGGACCTCCGATCCTACTCCTGGTCGTCGTCCGCCGGCTCCTCGTAGAAGTACTCGCCGGCCGGGTAGTAGTAGTAGCCAGCCTCGGGCTGGTAGTAGTAGTCGTCAACAGGGGCTGCGGGCACCATGGCTCCGTCGTCTGGTTTATCATGCGGGTAGGACAAAAGAGGAAGCAAAGCAACCGTGAGTACTCATCCAAAGTACTCAGCAAGACTTACATCAGATCTATACTAGCAATGCATTATTTTCAAAGGAGGCTTTATGTGGGTGGACTAGACTGCAGAAAGCCAGAGTAGGGAGGGGAAAAGCCTAGTCCTGACGAAGACTAGCATCTTCAGCATCTTGCAGCAATTAGAAGGGAACAGAATAGTTCATCATAATAATGTATAGTGTTTACAGCAATATCATCTTCATATCTCAAGTCACCAGTTCTAGTTGTACCGAAGTGGATACAACTCCGAGTGTCCGTTACCGTAGGACAGGCTATCGATAGATTGTTTCTTCCCTGCAGGGGTGCACCAAGTTACCCACCACGCTCGCTTAACTCCGGCCGGACACACCATCAGGTCGTGCCCGCCCTCGGCCAAACAATACGACGCAACCCGACCGGATACCGCCAGAGAGGATCGAGCACGCCGGACTAATCCTATGCCCCCGGGGGTCATGGCCGTCGCCCCGGACACTCCGCACGTTGCGAGGCCGTTCGGTAGCAGACCTAGCAACCCCTTATACAAGCGCAGTTGCATCCTAAGTCCAATCCGAACGGGCCGCTCAATCGCTGACGTCGTGACGACTCCGGCTGATGTATACGAC
>LR738714.1:12215650-12230104 GCA_902687465.1 Secale cereale | reverse complement strand
CGACCGCGGCGCAGCTTCTGGACAAGGTCACGGCGACGGTGGACGCTGGTGGCCGCGGCAACAACGGTCGAACGGCGGCGGGGCTTCGGGCGCCGACGGGATCTGGGAGGAGGAGAGGGGAGGAGAGGCCCAGCGAGAGGGGGAAATGGATAGGGATGGAGGGGGAGGGCGCTGGGGCTCGGTCTTATCCCCTCCGGCGCCCTGTGGCGGCAGGTGTCGACGGAGCGGCGGCGAGCGCGCGGTGGCCACAGCGAGCGCGACAGCGGGGCGGGAGCAGGTAGGGGAGGAAGAGATGGGCCGGCTGGGCCTCGCCCTGGCGCCAGGTAAGTTCTTTTAACTCTGTTTTCTTTTATTTATTTCACAGAGAAGAAAAGAATAGATTAAGCCTATAAACACTTTAGTAAAAATGTGGTAGTTGGACCACAATTCACTTTGCAATATTCTTAACCACCAGAAATTGGTTTGGGCATATTTGGCTCATTTATGAAATTTTCAAAAATGAAAAGGCATATTAGAGTGCTGTTTTTGGCACTGTTTGATGCCCTAGCCCTCATTTGGAGTTGCTGTTGATGCTATTTTCAACAACAGCATTTGTTTTGGAATATTTGCAATGAGTTGAACATTTTTCCCAAATTTTTGGAACATCTTCACTTTGCATTTGAAGTTTGAATTTGAATTTTCAGGGGCAAATTGAGTTGACTTGATTAACCACTGAGATTACCATTGTAAATGAACATGACATGGCATGATTAGCAGTTGATCACAGTAGTTAGTACATAGGGGTGTTACAAATTCTCCTCCTCTAAAAGAAATTCTTGTCCCGAGAATTTAGGAGGTAGAAGCAAAGAGGTCGGGGTATTCCGCCCGAAGATTTTCCTCGCGTTCCCAAGTGGCTTCATCTTCAGTATGATTTGACCACTGCACTTTCAGGAACTTAGTTGTCTTCTGGCGGGTCCGACGTTCAGTTTGATCGAGGATACGGATCGGATGCTCCTTATAAGACAGATCATCTTGAAGCTCGAGCATCTCGTGATCCACAGCACGATGCGGGGACTCCTTGAAAGATCGGCGAAGTTGCGACACATGGAACACATCGTGGATATGAGAGAATTGCGGAGGCAATTGCAATTTGTAAGCCACGAATCCACGTCTAGCAACCACGGGAAAGGGGCCAATGTAGCGTGGAGCTAACTTGCCCTTGATACCGAAACGATGCGTGCCCTTCATAGGGGTGACACGAAGATAAACTTGATCACCTGGTTGATAAGTCAGACCCCATCGCTTGCGATCATAGTTGCTCTTCTGACGGTCTTGAGCCGCTTTGAGATTTTCACGCACGATACGGACTTGCTCTTCGGCGTGTTGAATAATGTCCGGACCAATAACTTGTCGTTCCCCAGTTTCTGACCAGTTCAGAGGGGTTCGACACTTACGTCCATACAGAACTTCAAAGGGAGCCATCTTCAAGCTTGCTTGATAGCTGTTGTTATACGAGAACTCGGCATATGGAAGGGATTCTTCCCATTTCTTACCGAATGATATAACACAAGCTCGCAGCATATCTTCAAGCACTTGATTGACTCGTTCTACTTGACCTTGGGACTGGGGGTGATAAGCTGAACTCCAGTGGATATGTGTTCCCAAAGCTTCTTGAAAACTTTCCCAGAACTTGGAAGTGAACAGGGTGCCACGGTCCGAACTGATCTCCTTCGGAATTCCGTGGAGGGATACAATTCGGGAGATATACAGTTCTGCTAACTGGCTAGCAGTGATAGTTTCCTTGACTGGCAAGAAGTGTGCAACCTTTGAGAGTTGGTCGATGACGACAAGAATGGCATCGTTACCCTTCTGAGACTTAGGAAATCCAGTAATGAAATCCATCTGCACCTTATCCCATTTCCACAGCGGAATAGGAAGAGGTTGCAGAAGTCCAGCAGGCTTCTGATGCTCTGCCTTCACGCGACGACAGACATCGCATTCAGCAACATAACGAGCAATATCCCGCTTCATATTAGGCCACCAGTACCTTTGGCGGAGATCACGATACATCTTGGTACTACCAGGATGAATAGACAGCGGTGTATCATGTGCCTCCTTCATGACCTTGTCAGTCATTAGGTCGAAACGAGTTACCACAATGCGACCTCGGAAATACAAGGTTCCATCTTCGGATATTGAGAAATCCCTGTATTTCGGAAGATGCAGTTCCTGTTTTATAACATCAACGTGAGCATCTTTGGTTTGCGCTACCTTGACAGCCTTCTCCAGATCCGGCTGTATCACAAGGTCATTAAGCGAACCATGTGGAACGATATGCAGATTCAGCTTGCGTAACTCCTCATAAAGACGAGGCTGAGCTCGCCTAACCTTAAGGTTGGTGCTGTATGACTTGCGACTCAAGGCATCGGCCATCACATTAGCCTTGCCAGGGGTATAAGAAATACCACAGTCATATTCAGAAATAGTTTCCAACCATCGCTGTTGGCGGAGATTAAGATCCGGCTGAGTGAATAAATACTTCAAGCTTTGATGATCAGTATAAATCTCACACCGGTTACCGAGAAGGTAATGTCGCCATAGCTTCAATGCAAAGATCACTGCAGCAAGTTCAAGATCATGCACTGGATAATTCTCTTCATGCGGACGCAATTGACGCGATGCATAAGCAACTACTCTTCGTTCTTGCGTTAGGACACAGCCTAATCCTTGCCGAGAGGCGTCACAATATATCACGAAGTCCTTGCGAGAATCTGGAGGAGCAAGCACTGGAGCAGAAACGAGCTTGTCCTTAAGAGCTTGAAAGCTTTCCTGGCATTTATCTGTCCACTCAAACTTAACGCCTTTGTGAAGCAGATTAGTCAGGGGTTTAGCAATCTTGGAAAAGTTCTCGACGAAGCGACGACAATAGCTTGCAAGGCCGAGAAAACTTCTCACTTGCTTGACATTCTTCGGAGGAGTCCAGTCAAGAATAGCCTGAACCCGTTCCGGATTAACAGCAATGCCATCCTTGGAAATCACATGTCCAAGGTAGGTCACTTCAGAAAGCCAGAACTCGCATTTGGAAAACTTAGCATAAAGCTGATGTTCTCGCAGCTTCTCCAGAACAAGCCGAAGATGTTCGGCGTGTTCTTCCTTGTTCTTTGAGAATACCAGAATATCATCCAGATATACCACGACAAACTTGTCGAGGTAATCCATGAATATATAATTCATCAGGCGGGAGAAGGTAGCTGGAGCATTAGTCAGTCCAAAAGACATGACGGTGTACTCATAAGAGCCATAGCGAGTAACAAATGCAGTCTTTGGAATATCCTCTTCACGAACACGGATCTGGTGATAACCCAACCTCAAGTCGAGTTTAGAAAACACCGATGATCCAGCCAGTTGATCATATAGGTCATTGATCCGAGGAAGCGGATATTTATTCTGGATGGTTGCCTGGTTGATAGGTCGGTAATCTTGTACCAGCCTATTCGTACCATCTTTCTTCTTGACGAAAAGAGACGGTGCTCCCCAGGCAGAGGAACTAGGACGGATGAAGCCCTTCTTGAGTGACTTGTCGATTTCCTCCTTAAGCTCGAGGAGCTCATGCGGTGGCATCTTGTAAGGACGCCTCGCAATAGGAGTAGTACCCGGCTTCAAGTCAATAACAAATTCGACGGCTCGAGCAGGGGGTATTCCTGGAAGTTCTTCTGGTAAGACATCCGGGAATTCACATACAACTGGTATGCTTTCGAGCCCTTCAAGTGGTGAAGCATTCAATGCATTTAAGGCATAGATTTGAGCTTCGGCATTATGGGATACACGAGCGCGGCAATTCACGAGTTGATTCGAGGGGTGCCGAAGACGTACAGTCTTGGTGGCACAATCAATTAGGGCCTCGTGAGCCTCCAACCAATCCATTCCTAGGATAAGGTCGATGCCGCAGGATTTCAGGACAATGGGGTGTGCCTAAAACTTCATTTCTTCTATCTCCACTACCACTTCCGGACAGAATAAGGTGGATTTGCACCGACCCGCGGAGGTTTGTACGGATACCGTTTGATATAGTTTATCTTGTTTAAAGCCATGTTTAAATGCAAATGGTTCTGATATGAAGGAATCAGATGCACCAGTATCGAACAAAACATTAGCAAATACTGAGTTGACAAGAAGTGTACCCATCACGGTGGCTGGCTGCTCTGGGTCTTCACTCAGATTGACGTGGTGAAGCTGACCACCACGAGCATACGAAGGCCTGATATTATTGTTGCGCTGTGGAGGAATTCCACGTCCACTGCCACGGCCAGCAGATGGAAGAGCCAGCTGACCCTGAGCCTGCGGACAGTCTCTGGCACGGTGACCCGGACGGCCACACTTGAAGCAGAGTCCACTCTCTGGACGAATCGCAGGTGCTCGAGGAGCTGGGACAGCAGGCCTGTACTGCATTGGCGGTGGAGGAGGCAGACGAGGTGCAGCATAAGAAGGCCTGTACACTGGAGCGTTGGGACGATACATGCTCTGAGGAATCCATATGCGGCGCTTCTGAGAAGACGAGCCCGAAGATGAGCCCGACTCGCGAGAGCGCTTAAGAGCATCCTTATGTAGCTTGAGTCCAGTTTCAACCTGTATGGCCTTGTTCACTAAAGTGGCGAAGTCCGGAAAGTCCAGTGCCACTAAAGCAAGCAGAATATCATGATGAAGTCCGCGCCTGAACTTCTCTTGGCGTCTTGCGTCAGTAGCGATATCCTCCTCAGCATAGCGGGACAGCTCAAGGAACTCCCGCTGATAAGCATCAAC
Source organism: Secale cereale (assembly GCA_902687465.1). Classification (NCBI taxonomy): domain Eukaryota; kingdom Viridiplantae; phylum Streptophyta; class Magnoliopsida; order Poales; family Poaceae; genus Secale; species Secale cereale. The sequence goes on along the minus strand of LR738714.1, from coordinate 12,225,325 downwards.
TGACTTGTTGCCCTGAATCAGGTTACGGAACTCCGTACGCTTGCGGTCGATAACCCCTTCCGGGATGTACCGAGCACGGAAGGCAGTCTTGAAGTCTGCCCAGGTAATGACAGTTCCAGCAGGCACTGTGTTCCGGTGAGTGTCCCACCACTGGGCCGTCGGACCCTTCAGGAAATATGTCGCAAACTTGACATAGTTGTCAGGGGACACGGCGGCAGAATCCAGCTCAAAGAAGATGTCACGCAGCCAGTCATCGGCATCCAACGGGTTGGCGGCACTGCGAAATATCGTTGGATTGAGCCGCAGAAATTCTTGCAGAGTGATAGCGGCTGGCTGATGCTGAGCATTGGCGTTGACCTGGGGTATCTGGTTGAGCATACCCTGCAGCACCTGACGCTGCATGTCAAGGGTCTGCATTACGGCAGCCATATATTATGGCGGCGGAGGCGGAGGCGGAGGTGGAGGTGGATCACCGTTACCAGCCATCCTGATAAATCCAACAGGGGTGGTTTAGAGACAAGGATACACGTTGCATGAATTCAACAATGAAGTAAATATGCACGACATAAGGGAAGTGCACTAATACCACATCATACACATCATGACATACGGGTTCGTACATAGCGTCGGTTACAAACGGGCAGCATAACGGCGCAAAATCAAAGACTAGACATAGTAGGCGGTGCGCAGACCGCGGTAAGGAAGTACACAACGAGACATAGCAAAGGCTACATCAGCGTCGGAGAAGGGAACTGAAACGGGGTAGCTGCAAGTGCGGACGGCGGATCTCGATCGCATAAGGTTCCTGAGCTCCATGTGCACTCTGATGCAGAACCCGGTATCGATCGGGAATCAGGGGTCCACGAACTGGCGTGTGACCTCCAACCGCAGGCCACTCGACACCTGGAGGTGTGTTGATCCTGCGCGGGCAAAGGATAGACTGAGGAAGTGTCCCTGCTTGGACAGCCGGTACCAACTGCGTCAACGTCTGGTAGAGAACTGTCCGAGTGACGGACAACTCAACCGCCAGGGCCCGAGCAGTACGATCCAGCGCCTGAGTGTGCTGAATCAGAACCTGCGGGTCATAACGTCGACTCTCGTACGGGGCACAGATAGCTGAGTAGTATCCATGTGACGCCCGAGACTGACGTCCCAGAAGATTCCCGAAGATTCCAGAAGCTTCCAGAAGGATCCAGATGTTCCGGGTTGCCCGGGTGTTCCTTTTGTGCTTGTGTTTTTGTTTTTGCATTGCATCATGTCATCATGCCACCATGTCATATTTTATTTGGCATCTCAACCAAATAAACCGTGTGGACCTTCGGTCCATTTAAATCGAGGGAAGGTGACTTCTCTTTATAACATATAAAAGCCTCTCTATATTTAGGGAGCTATATAATAAATATTCCATTGCTCCGGAATCACCATTACACACTTGCATAATTTTCCCCATGTCTCTTAATTCTAGTTTCACCTCCAAAAATCTTGCCGGTAATTTTTTTCCGTTGTTTCGAGGCTCCTCCAAAAATCTAAACTCCTTTTGTTGCAAGCTAAATGTTTTAGTTGCACTTCCTTTGTGTTGGAACTATTTTTGTTGGGTTGGTAATATCCCGTAAAGCCTTATAAAAATGTTCCATATTTTATTTTTCCGTTCTTTGCCTCTTTTCTTTTATTTTGGCTCTCTCCTTTTATTCTTTTCTGCTAAGTAATTAAAAGAAGAGGTGCAGCCAGTTTCCTCCTGGCCCGTCTTCTCCTCTCCTCCCCTAGGCCTCCCTGGCCCAAACCTCACCTCAGCCGGCCAGCTCCCAGGCCCGGCCCGTTCCCCACCGAACCCTAGCACTCCCGACCGCATCTCTCCTCACCCCTCGCTCGCTCCTTCCCTCACACCGCCGCCACCCATCTCGCATCCCTCTGCCCGACCCTCTCCCTCTCCCTCGCGCACCTCTCTCTCAGTCCCCGCTCGCTCGTGCCTGAACCCCTCGACCCCGTAGCCTTTCCTTCCGCGAGCGGCAGCCAAGCCAGCCGCCCCGCCCAGGCCTCTTGCTCCTCCTGTCGCGCGGCCTGGTCTCCTCGCCGTGGATGCAGCAGAGCAGCTCCTCCTTCGGTCCCGAGCAGCGCCTCGCCATGGGACGAACTTCAGCGCGATTCCTCGTCGGGGCCCCTCAAGCAGCGCCGCGCGGAGCTTCTGCTCTGCGCCGGCCGGACTCGCTCCCTCCGACCGTTCTCCCCTCGCCTCTTCTCCAGGCCGGAGGCCTCGTTCCCCGACCTCCTCCCGGCTCCCTCCGTCGCCCCGCGAGCCCGAACCTCGTCGGCCCTCCTCCAGCGACGCGGTGCCGCACCTCCGTCGCCCCGCGAGCGGCCGCCTCGACCCGTCCGCGCGCCTCGAGCCGGCCCCCTGGCCCCGAGCGCCGCACCCCAGCAGTCCGTCGATCCGTCGCGGCTCCCTTCTCCAGCGCCAGGAGCTGCTGGCCCTCGCCTCGTCGTCCGCAAGAGCAGCGCCGCGCCCCGTGTCCCGGCCCCGAGCGCCGTTCCCAGAGGCCTCCTCCTCTGCTGTCCCGTGTCCCTGCTGCTGTAGTTTTGTTTTGTTCTTTTTTGTTTTGTTGCTTGGATGTTAACCTGAACAGAGAACGACTACCGGCAAGACCGCCCGACGCTTGAACATCTACGGATATGTGTACATCTACGAAAACGAGTACCCCTCCGATGGCATGTACCTCTACGAACGAGCTCCGTGAACATCTACAAACGCCCCGTGTACGACTACCGACGCCCGGAAACACCAAGTACCTCTACATGACCGACAAGTACCACGGCGACCCGACCAAGTACCCCTTCGATGCGCCGAGACCAAGTTCCACTACGTCCACGACGACCTTATGACAAGTACCACGACACGATGACGGATGAACATCTACGAACGTGTACCACGACGACCGAGTACATCTACGGCCCGAACGTCTACCGTCGCCCGAACGTCTACTTCCCTCTACGGCCGTGTACAACTACTTCCCCTACGTTCCTCGACGAACTCGAACCGTCCCGAAACGAGTGTTTCGAAGGTATAACCCGAGACGATGAACCGTGGATGCTTGTTATGTTGTATGAAATGCTCCTCGTGTGTGCTTCGTGTCCGCTGTGCCCTCTTTTGTCGTGTTCCTCGGTTGCCTCGCCACCGACTCGTGGGAACCCGGCAACGGGATCACCCCATCATCTCGTTTGACTCGCTTCGTCACCTTTTGCACCGGTCTCTCAACGAGATACCGGAACCGATATGATGCCGTTGCATCATTTTCGGATCGTTGTCGTGGCCCCCTTCCTTTTCCACCACGGTGACAATACTTCATATCTCCTTTAAGTCAACCTTTTAATAAAACTTGCATAAACTTGATCATGTCATCCGCATCATGTTAACAACCTTGAATGTTTAATTGTTGTTTGCTTATAATTACTAAACATGCTCATGGGGTTTTTCCGGATATGTTGTTGTTATTTCCGGCCTCATTTAAAATGTCTTAATAGTGTAGTTTTATTATGCTTCACCTCTTGCATGTTAAAAACAATTAATCTTGTCTTGTAATTAATGAGAGTCAACTAAATAAATAATGTGGTGTTTCGTCAATATGCAACTCGTTGCATATTGCGCTCCACTTAACTTGTAGTATTTGTTTGTGCACTTGCCTGCCATGCATAATTAAACCGGACATGCATCATGCTTGCTTGTGCATCGTATGCCTTGTTGATGCTTGTGTGTTTACCGTGTTGTTTGTTTCTTTCCGGTTTGCTTCTCTTGATAGCTTCGGTTTCGTTCCGGAGTTGTGAGGTTTCGCTCGTCTGTGTTGCTCCGTCTACTTCTTGGATCCGTTCTTCTCCCTTGTGGAATTCCAGGCAAGATGACCGAACCCGGATACCATTACTATTTTTGCCTCTTGCTAGAATATCGCTCTATAGTTTTGCCTCGATGCCCATGTCTTTCTTGTCAGCCTCCTACTTGTAACCAATTGCCATGTTTAACCACCCTACCTATGCAAACCGTTGCTTGGCTAAGTACGCTTCGCTCAGCCCCTCTTATAGCATTGTTAGTTGCAGGTGAAGATTGAAGATGATTGCTTCATGTTGAAGTTTGGTTGGGTTTTATCACACTATATAAATGCTTAAATTAATGAAATCATCTATATACTGGCAGGGTGGAAGGCTAAGCCTTTTGCTTGGTGTTTTGTTCCACTCATGCCGTTAGGAACCGTATAAACCGGTGTTATGTTCCTTGATTTTTGCGTTCCTAACACGGTTGGGGTGTATGGGACCCCCTTGATAAACCGCTAAGTGCTAAGTCTTTTCCAGCAAGTCCCAACTTTGGTTCTATTTGCCTCATAATAACAACTTAATTAATTAATGAAATTTGCATAAGGGGGACGCTCCTTGGAGTTTCTTTTCTACATAGCAGGGGGGGCCAGTGCTGATGGCGTTGGTCCCAAACGGGGGTCCTGCAGGGCCGCCTTGGGGCAACCCGAGGTATCTGGTATAACCTGTAGCATCACCCATCCGGTCGTGTCCTGAGACTTAGATACGCGCGGCTACTATCAGGGTGTCGACACGCCGGGAGGATTTGCTGGATTAGCCTTACCTTAGTTTGGTTTAACTTGAGCACGGGATTCCAAGAATACTCGGGCCTTCCCAACTATGGAGTTGCGACTCCGCGGATCGTGGGCTTGTGATGGGCCAAGTTGGAACACCCCTGCAGGGTTTGAACTTTCGAAAGCCGTGCCCGCGGTTATGTGGCAGATGGGAGCTTGTTAATTCCGGTTGTAGATAACTTGACACAATGTTTCAATACACTACCAGCGTGTGTACCGTGACTGTCAATTTCCGAATAGGGATTCGGAAGTTGAACACGGTGGGGTTATGTTTGACCGGCTTTAGTTAGGATCACTTCGTGATCATCTTTCGACCGATGCTCTTCTCTTCTCGCTCTCTATTACGTAAGTTAGTGCTAGTTGCTGCTGCAGACTCTTGTTTGTTCCTTCACCTCATATTCTTTCTTCAGCCTTGTCCTCACCCAAGGCTTAAATAGTCTTGTTACCCGGGAACGGGATTGCTGAGTCCTCTGTGGCTCACAGTTACTTCACCACACCAGATGCAGGTTCAGCCGAGTTTGAAGCAGGAGTTGGATCAGTTCTTCACCCGGGAGCCCGATGAAGTTTGTGGCCGTTTGCTCGTGACGTTTCGATGTTCAGTAGTGGTTTCTACTAGGATTCGATCTTGACCTGTGGCTTTATGTTGTTTTGGTATCTTTCTTTTGGTTCTTCACCCGTAGTCGGGTTGTGATGTTTTGAATGATGTTTGTTTATGTAATGTATTGTGTGAAGTGGCGAGTGTAAGCCAACTATCTCCTTTTGCAATTTAATCCCTCTTTTACATGAGTTGTGCAAAGATACCAAACTTGAGATCATTCTAGGATGGGCTTATACCTTTAAGTCGTGCCTCGACACGTAGGAGGTATAGTCCCATCCTGGGCATTACAAGTTGGTATTCAGAGCCTTCTCCGACCTAGAAGCCCCCACTGTTTGATCGAATCGTTGACGGTTGAGTCTAGGCACACACTGAAAAACTTTTTGAGTCATATATTATATCGGAGAGTAGGATTTCTGTTTGCTTCTCATCTCCTTTCTCTCTGGTGAGGACTCCTGACGTCTACTCTTACCTCTTCTACTTTCAAAAATTGCACCAAATTTTTTTTAGGATCCCGCGAGTATTCTGGGATTGTTTCGATGTTCTTGTGACAAAGATATTGTTCTCGATGCCTCCTGTTCCCGAGGAGTTGAGCTTCGAGGTATCATTGACACAAGCATATCGCGGCAGTACTAAATACTTAAGACGGCCGACATCGAAAATCTCTCCTATGCGGCCAGTGGCAAGATAACCCCGACATCACCCAGTACTGGGGAGGTAGTTCGAGAGTATTGCCATAGCTTGTTATAGTGGATGCTTTTCGAAGGTCCGAGGTAAACAGTTTCCGAGAAAGACTGGTTATGTGTTGAAGGATGGATACACCTGGATGTAGGTTTAGAGTTGATTGCGCGGTGCTTCCCGTGTATCCCCAACACCTGATTGCATAACTGGAAACTTTCGGAAATCTATAGGTGGGTTCATCAAGTAGTTCTAGGCATTCTTCCAACGGATGCTCGATATGGAGTTTGGGGCTTTACATTGAGTGAAGTGGTTTTATGGACTTGTTCTGATCGGGAGTTGCATCTTAAAGGGTCCTTGGCTATGCTGATCCAGGGATTGCAAAACCCTTTTGTAACACGTTCCATGAGCTTTCAGCACGAAGATGTCAAACGAAGCTTCTATCTTGTATTTGTTCCATCTGTTCCTTGTTCCTTTTTATTTACTTTTGTTCTCCAAGTGGTTTCTCGACCAGTTGATGTACCTGCGGAATTCATTCGTTCAAGTCTCTGTTCGAATGATATTGTGAAGATCATGTTGCATATCTATCCTTTGTCTTGTTTTGATTCTGGTATTCGAGTTGCTTCGATGTCAAATGTTGATTCCATACCTTTCTTAATCGGTATTCTCATATTTCTATGGGAGTGCTAGTCCTTTTTGATCATCAAGATCTTCATGTTAATTCTTTTTCAACCGGTGTCCATTTTGTTCATCCCAAGTCGTCTTTGTTTTTTCCCCGCCCTCCCACCCTTCTTCTTCTTGGAGCCAGGAATTCTCAAACGAAATATCCATTTTATTCATGTGATGTTTCTTCATTCATTTCCCTCAATGTTCTTATTCCGGTGATTTATCGTGAAGATGCTCAAGAGCTTCAAGTTCATCATTCTTTTGTTCTCTAATTCTTCCGGTGGATGTAATTCAAGATTTCGGTGTTGATCTTATCTTTTTCCTCTTTTCACAATGTTTTCTTATTCCGGTGCACCAATTAATCATTCTCCTCTTGCTATTCATATCCGGAGTGCTGAAGATTCATAATTCCATTCTTAATCCGTTCAAATTATTTTGAGCATTGTCTTCTTATTCAAGCCATTTAATTCAACCGGTGCAATATCTCTTAAGCAATCTTTTCTAACGGTGATTTCTTTGAGTGGGCCCTAACCCACAGGTCTTTTCCAGGATCTTACCTGACTCTTCTATTTTCTGGAGTTATACTCAAATTCTTTTAAAGTGTGACGTAAGAATGATTTCCATCAGTCATATGCCTTCTCCAAGTTTACTTTCAAATTCTTTTCATCGTTGGTTCAACCTTTTTAATTTTTCATTCCAGAGTGCTCAACAATTCTTCATGGCATTTCTCGTCTTCATTCTCAACATTTGAAGACCGGAGAAGTGTTTTTCTTAATTTTGACCCGTTCTCTTGAAGATTCGTGGTTCTAGCTTCATGCCATCCTCATAGTTGTTCCGATTGTGAGGAATCATTTTCATACCCATCCGAAGCATTTCATGAATTCTTTTCTTTGTGATCCTCCGAAGGCCATCATTTCAGCATATTTCTTCGTTCTCAGTTTTCAACTTCGTCCTCCAAATATTCTGCATTGATGTCTCTTCGTTCGTCTCCATATTTTTACGGTGGTTCATTCAATTTACTCTTCCTTGTTACCATATCAATTCATTTGTTCTTTCATAATTCTACCGGTGCTTTGTTGAAGTTTATCCAAGCTTGTGCCAGATCTCTCTTTAATTCTTTGCAACGAGAATAAGTAGTATGCCAAATCCTTTGGTTGTCATCAATTTAAATTGGTGATGGATATGCATAACATAATTCTTATTCTTGTTTCCTTCCAAGTGTTTAATCTTTGTTTTCCGGAGCTTGTTTATCATATCATATTCTCAGTTCTAGGTTGTTCATCTTGTTTTCCGGAGTTCCAAGTTTTTCAATTATCCTTCAAACATCCATCTAATTCATCGCAGGTCTTGAATCTTATTCTTTTCGTCTTTCACTTCTCATGCTTTCATTACCGGAGTTCTCATGGTGGTTCATCATGTTTTAATTCATCCTTAAAGTCTTCATCAAGATTCTTGTTGGAGCTCAAGCAGTCTTCATCATGCTTCCAAGTGCAATCCTTTCTACCTTTTCTTTTTAGATGGTGTTATGTCATTCTTGACAATTCCTTCATGTTTCATGATTCACGAGTTTTCAAGAATGAGATATTTAAACCCATCATTTTCTTTGTTCAGGAGATCTTTTCAACCCTTCAATCTATTCATTGGAGTTATCTTGGGTTATATTTCACCTAAAGCTTTCCCTAAGGATTGTTGCTATTATGGTGCTTATAAATGACCCAAGTTCTTCATTTATCATTCCGGTGATAAGTTTATCGTCTCCTTGTAGATCTCAATCCAATCAAATGTTTCCGTTAGTGGCTGGTTGTCACCTCATAACTTTGAGATGTTTTCCATAAGCCCACATGAAGCTTATTCTTTCGTTGTTGAATTTCCAACAACTCTTTTCAACCCTTCTTTGTAAGGATGCTCTTTCAAATTCATTTTGGGAGAAGTTGTCATTTTCTTCTCCATTCATTTCTTTCGTTGATCTATATTCTAATCTTTCATTCCGGAGGCTTTGTAATGTTGCTCTCTCCAAACCATCATCTTGTTTTCTTTTCAAGATCATGTTCTTTTCCCTTGCTTATCATTTAACCGGAGTGTTATATTCTTCATCAGCTTCGTCTTTTATCAAGTTTTAACTCTCTTTTAACCGGAGTGCTGTCTGAATCTTTCTTACCCCTTGTGCCATTCTTTTAATTGTTTCGGAGGCAATATGTGTTGTTGTTTTCATCAAGTATCACTCCATCTCCTCAAGTTCTATTCAATTCCTTCCATTTTCAGACGGAGTGCTGCCCAAATTCTGTCATTCTTATTCCTTGGCTACACCATTGCGGTTTCATATTCTTTTCGTTCTTAAGCTCTTGGTTTATGTCTTTCAACCTCCAAGGTTCTCTTAATACTCCTTGTTCCTCCTTTTACCGGAGTGCTCTTAACTTCGTTCATCTCCATTCTATTCTTTCTTTCAAGTTTGTTTAACCTCTCAGGTTCTTTGGTTTCACTCGTCTGTCAAAGAAGCAACTTTGTTTTACCTCTTCCTCTTCCGTTTTTACCCGGTGATATCTCTAGGATCTCGGGTCGAGATCCTCTGTTAGTGTGGGAGAGTTGTGACGCCCGAAACTGACGTCCCAGAAGATTCCAGAAGATTCCAGAAGCTTCCAGAAGGATCCAGATGTTCCGGGTTGCCCGGGTGTTCCTTTTGTGCTTGTGTTTTTGTTTTTGCATTGCATCATGTCATCATGCCACCATGTCATATTTTATTTGGCATCTCAACCAAATAAACCGTGTGGACCTTCGGTCCATTTAAATCGAGGGAAGGTGACTTCTCTTTATAACATATAAAAGCCTCTCTATATTTAGGGAGCTATATAATAAATATTCCATTGCTCCGGAATCACCATTACACACTTGCATAATTTTCCCCATGTCTCTTAATTCTAGTTTCACCTCCAAAAATCTTGCCGGTAATTTTTTTCCGTTGTTTCGAGGCTCCTCCAAAAATCTAAACTCCTTTTGTTGCAAGCTAAATGTTTTAGTTGCACTTCCTTTGTGTTGGAACTATTTTTGTTGGGTTGGTAATATCCCGTAAAGCCTTATAAAAATGTTCCATATTTTATTTTTCCGTTCTTT
>LR738714.1:12198412-12214327 GCA_902687465.1 Secale cereale | reverse complement strand
GATCCGTTCTTCTCCCTTGTGGAATTCCAGGCAAGATGACCGAACCCGGATACCATTACTATTTTTGCCTCTTGCTAGAATATCGCTCTATAGTTTTGCCTCGATGCCCATGTCTTTCTTGTCAGCCTCCTACTTGTAACCAATTGCCATGTTTAACCACCCTACCTATGCAAACCGTTGCTTGGCTAAGTACGCTTCGCTCAGCCCCTCTTATAGCATTGTTAGTTGCAGGTGAAGATTGAAGATGATTGCTTCATGTTGAAGTTTGGTTGGGTTTTATCACACTATATAAATGCTTAAATTAATGAAATCATCTATATACTGGCAGGGTGGAAGGCTAAGCCTTTTGCTTGGTGTTTTGTTCCACTCATGCCGTTAGGAACCGTATAAACCGGTGTTATGTTCCTTGATTTTTGCGTTCCTAACACGGTTGGGGTGTATGGGACCCCCTTGATAAACCGCTAAGTGCTAAGTCTTTTCCAGCAAGTCCCAACTTTGGTTCTATTTGCCTCATAATAACAACTTAATTAATTAATGAAATTTGCATAAGGGGGACGCTCCTTGGAGTTTCTTTTCTACATAGCAGGGGGGGCCAGTGCTGATGGCGTTGGTCCCAAACGGGGGTCCTGCAGGGCCGCCTTGGGGCAACCCGAGGTATCTGGTATAACCTGTAGCATCACCCATCCGGTCGTGTCCTGAGACTTAGATACGCGCGGCTACTATCAGGGTGTCGACACGCCGGGAGGATTTGCTGGATTAGCCTTACCTTAGTTCGGTTTAACTTGAGCACGGGATTCCGAGAATACTCGGGCCTTCCCAACTATGGAGTTGCGACTCCGCGGATCGTGGGCTTGTGATGGGCCAAGTTGGAACACCCCTGCAGGGTTTGAACTTTCGAAAGCCGTGCCCGCGGTTATGTGGCAGATGGGAGCTTGTTAATTCCGGTTGTAGATAACTTGACACAATGTTTCAATACACTACCAGCGTGTGTACCGTGACTGTCAATTTCCGAATAGGGATTCGGAAGTTGAACACGGTGGGGTTATGTTTGACCGGCTTTAGTTAGGATCACTTCGTGATCATCTTTCGACCGATGCTCTTCTCTTCTCGCTCTCTATTACGTAAGTTAGTGCTAGTTGCTGCTGCAGACTCTTGTTTGTTCCTTCACCTCATATTCTTTCTTCAGCCTTGTCCTCACCCAAGGCTTAAATAGTCTTGTTACCCGGGAACGGGATTGCTGAGTCCTCTGTGGCTCACAGTTACTTCACCACACCAGATGCAGGTTCAGCCGAGTTTGAAGCAGGAGTTGGATCAGTTCTTCACCCGGGAGCCCGATGAAGTTTGTGGCCGTTTGCTCGTGACGTTTCGATGTTCAGTAGTGGTTTCTACTAGGATTCGATCTTGACCTGTGGCTTTATGTTGTTTTGGTATCTTTCTTTTGGTTCTTCACCCGTAGTCGGGTTGTGATGTTTTGAATGATGTTTGTTTATGTAATGTATTGTGTGAAGTGGCGAGTGTAAGCCAACTATCTCCTTTTGCAATTTAATCCCTCTTTTACATGAGTTGTGCAAAGATACCAAACTTGAGATCATTCTAGGATGGGCTTATACCTTTAAGTCGTGCCTCGACACGTAGGAGGTATAGTCCCATCCTGGGCATTACAATCCAGTCTCATCTCCAGCAGGTGCATACGGAATGTACCGAAACTCAGAGGCATCCAAGCTATCTCTGTGCTCTCCTCGGAGACGTGCGACAGCAGCGTAGGCAGCATCATGGACTGCCATCGCAACCGTCACGCCACTACCGCGAAAGCGGTACAGCTCGGTGTCTGAGTCATCCTGCCGGTCGTAGATACGAACAACAGCATAATACTGCTCCTGGTTGAACTCGCGATACTCCTCGTAGACCATGTACTCGGGATACCAGCGGTAACCCAGCCTGGTCAGGAGAGCGACTAGAATGGCCGGAAACCCAGGGGCATCTCGAGCCCAGGTGCGAAGCACAAGCTGAGTCTCCGGGTGCGGTGGAAACAGAGGATTCATCTGAAAGAAGAAGAATCAGACTTGTCAAGTTCCGATGATAATTAAACAGAACTTGATAGGAAAGGTTAAACAAACAAATGGAAAGGAATGATTATCAGACTATTTAGATCAATGATAAGAAATCGCACTGATATCCAGCTCTCCGGGTAGAAGTGGAAACGAGAACCTAATGGAGTTAGTAAAACTTAACCCGAATAGACGAGAGAGAAGAGTCCCAGAGTATATATGAGGAATAAAAGAAGCTACACCACCCAAGTGGCGACGTGGGGCCATAAGCCACACAGCCAAGTTAGTAAAACATTTTGGACCTCTAGACTCGACTTCGGCCAAGGAGTTGGAAAGGGGGTTCCTACAGGCAGTCGGCTCTGATACCAACCTGTGACGACCCCGGCCCGACCGTGCACTAATCATACACGCAAATGCACACGATCAAGCCTAAGGACTCACGTGAAGGAATCACAGCACAACTCTAAAACATAAATAAATACATGCAAGTTATATATTACAAGCCAGGGGCCTCGAGGGCTCGAATACATAACAAGTGTAATACACATAGTCAGCAGAAGCGTTAGGTATCTGGGTACAGATACAACACAGTAAAGATAGGCCTGTTACACAGGCGGGGCAAAAGAAAAGCTACGATCGAAAAGGCGCAGGCCTCCTGCCTGGGACCTCCGATCCTACTCCTGGTCGTCGTCCGCCGGCTCCTCGTAGAAGTACTCGCCGGCCGGGTAGTAGTAGTAGCCAGCCTCGGGCTGGTAGTAGTAGTCGTCAACAGGGGCTGCGGGCACCATGGCTCCGTCGTCTGGTTTATCATGCGGGTAGGACAAAAGAGGAAGCAAAGCAACCGTGAGTACTCATCCAAAGTACTCAGCAAGACTTACATCAGATCTATACTAGCAATGCATTATTTTCAAAGGAGGCTTTATGTGGGTGGACTAGACTGCAGAAAGCCAGAGTAGGGAGGGGAAAAGCCTAGTCCTGACGAAGACTAGCATCTTCAGCGTCTTGCAGCAATTAGAAGGGAACAGAATAGTTCATCATAATAATGTATAGTGTTTACATCAATATCATCTTCATATCTCAAGTCACCAGTTCTAGTTGTACCGAAGTGGATACAACTCCGAGTGTCCGTTACCGTAGGACAGGCTATCGATAGATTGTTTCTTCCCTGCAGGGGTGCACCAAGTTACCCACCACGCTCGCTTAACTCCGGCCGGACACACCATCAGGTCGTGCCCGCCCTCGGCCAAACAATACGACGCAACCCGACCGGATACCGCCAGAGAGGATCGAGCACGCCGGACTAATCCTATGCCCCCGGGGGTCATGGCCGTCGCCCCGGACACTCCGCACGTTGCGAGGCCATTCGGTAGCAGACCTAGCAACCCCTTATACAAGCGCAGTTGCATCCTAAGTCCAATCCGAACGGGCCGCTCAATCGCTGACGTCGTGACGACTCCGGCTGATGTATACGACGCAGAGCACCCACTCACACCCACGTGGTGGTTAGTGCTATCGGACCCGAAGGCCCCTCGGATCAAATATCCAAATCGCTTAGTGTATTGGGAGCGCGCGGTAACGAGCAGAGCCTACGATACTGTTGGCCCCGTCGTCCCGTCTCGAGGACTTGTGACAAGGACTGGGAAAGACCGGCCACGCCTCGTAGTTATCTCGCGGGTACCCTCTCTGGTCACCCGACTCCACAGCTCACGCCTCAAAGGCACTCGCGGGTACCCCTCTGGGTCAACCCGCCTCCATCCCACATGTGCAGTAGTAACTTCAAAGTGTCATCAGACACACGATACCTCTGGCCGCACGCCTTTGTTCCTGGCGACGTCCGGCCTCGGGGATCGATACGTCTTTAAACACGGTATGGTGAAACAGGGCATCCGTGTGGTTTCCATGCCGATGAGGAATCCGAGGAATCACCCTCGTTGGACTCCTAAACGACAAGTCCCGTTAAGGTGGTACCGGAGGAATCACCCTCGGCGGTAATCACCATAGCGGATGCACGACAACAGCTAAGTCGGTAGTGGGAAGAGGAATCACCCTCGGTAACCCATATCGAGCTAGCTATACTACAGGGACAACATCGAAAGTGAGTTCGGAGGTATCACCCTCGTCACCCGATGTTAACTCTGCGGAGTCGAGCATATTAGGGGGGGTTGTGCGGTGATGTGAAGAAGGTCAGGGGAAGGGGGCTCGATCGCTTGATCGAGACAAGGGTACTATGCGAGGCAACTACGAGAGTGCGGGACCATAGCAGTGCTACCCAACCTATACTAAGCAGTTTATGAATAAGACAGGTATCAACAATTTAGCAAAGACAGGCTATGCAACAGTAATAGGAGCAGTAGCAGTAGCAGCAATTCTAATGCAAGAAATAAGAGAGAATAGACATAGGCGATATCGGAAATGCTCAAGGGGGGTTGCTTGCCTGGTTGCTCGGCGGCAAAAGCAAGGTCGTCGGAGGGGGAACCAATCACCGGGACGGCGTCGGTCTCGGGATCTGCGTCAGCGTCGGGCTCTACCGAGAGAGAAGAGGGGGAAGAAACAGATAAATACACAAGCATATGCAACACAGAGCGTGCTAAGCTAACGTGCAGTGCAGGGTTGCCTAAAAACATGTCTAGGTCATATTAGTTATTTTTAAGAATTTGTTTGGATTTATTTTATTAAAGTTGAGCACTATTCATTTATCGAAAACAGGCCGAAAGTTCCATGTTCATCTAGCTAGGGGCATCTGACGGGAATACGGAGGGCGTATCTAGATTCGTATCGAAATTCTGAGCAACTTTCATATATAAATTATTTTCATCGGAGTTACGGATTAAAAGATATGATTTTCTAAAGTTTAAATGATTTTCTGGAATTATTTTAATTATCAAAAATGAATTGTGACGTCAGCATGATGTCATCACTGCGTCAGCAGTCAACAGCCGCACTGGTCAGGTCAAACCTGACCAGTGGGTCCCACCTGTCATAGACAGGGATCCTAACAGGGTTTAAATTAACTAAACAAAGATTAATTAGCTGCTGGGCCCCACATGTCAGTGACTCATTAGCATTACTAATTAAGTTTATTTTTTAAAAAACGATTAATTTATTTAAACATGCGGTGGGGCCCGCGTGTCAGTGGCACAGGGCTGCCCAGTCAGCCAGTTGACCAGTCAACGTGGTCAACTGGGCCCGTGGGGGCCACTGGCAGCGACCCTGGGGGTGGCCCCAGGTCAACCACGTCGGCCGGCCGGCGTTTAAACGCCGGCGAGCACGAAAACGCGGCGGCGCTCATCGGGACCTCGTCGGAAAACCGCTACGGTGGCTCGTTCGGGCCGTGGCTGGGCGCGTTCGAACGGGGAGAGAGTGCCGCATCTGGTGGTGGTCGCCGTTGGGCCGGAGGTGGCCGGAAACGGCGCCGGCGACGAGCTATGGCGGCGGTGGTTACGGGTGCTCGTCGGAAACGGCGAAGCCGTGGGTGTTAGCTCGATCTAGGGGCGTGGGGGTGATCTACGCTACGTGGTGAGGCTGCTGGACAAACGCCCATGACCATTTGGTCACCGGAACCTCGCCGGCGACGAGGTCCGCGGCGATGCGTGCGGGCTCGAGCGACGCGACTGCTACGGACTAGCCGGAGCGAGGAAAGAGAGTGGGGAGGGACGGTACAACCTGTGACGACCCCGGCTCGATCGTGCACTAATCATACACGCAAATGCACACGATCAAGCCTAAGGACTCACGTGAAGGAATCACAACACAACTCTAAAACATAAATAAAACGTACAAGTTATATATTACAAGCCAGGGGCCTCGAGGGCTCGAATACATAACAAGTGTCACACACATAGTCAGCGGAAGCGTTAGGTATCTAGGTACAGATACAACACAGTAGAAGATAGGCCTGTTACACAGGCGGGGCAAAAGAAAAGCTACGATCGAAAAGGCGCAGGCCTCCTGCCTGGGACCTCCGATCCTACTCCTGGTCGTCGTCCTCCGGCTCCTCGTAGAAGTACTCGCCGGCCGGGTAGTAGTAGTAGCCAGCCTCGGGCTGGTAGTAGTAGTCGTCAACGGGGGCTGCGGGCACCATGGCTCCGTCGTCTGGTTTATCATGCGGGTAGGACAAAAGAGGAAGCAAAGCAACCGTGAGTACTCATCCAAAGTACTCAGCAAGACTTACATCAGATCTATACTAGCAATGCATTATTTTCAAAGGAGGCTTTATGTGGGTGGACTAGACTGCAGAAAGCCAGAGTAGAGAGGAGAAAAGCCTAGTCCTGACGAAGACTAGCATCTTCAGGGTCTTGCAGCAATTAGAAGGGAGCAGAATAGTTTCATCATAATAATGTATAGTGTTTGCAGCAACATCAACCTCATATCTCAAGTCACCAGTTCTAGTTGTACCGAAGTGGATACAACTCCGAGTGTCCGTTACCGTAGGACAGGCTATCGATAGATTGTTTCTTCCCTGCAGGGGTGCACCAAGTTACCCACCACGCTCGCTTAACTCCGGCCGGACACACCATCAGGTCGTGCCCGCCCTCGGCTAAACAATACGCCGCAACCCGACCGGATACCGCCAGAGAGGATCGAGCACGCCGGACTAACCTATGCCCCCAGGGGTCTTGGCCATCGCCCCGGACGCTCCTGCACGTTACGTGGCCGTTCGGTAGCAGACCTAGCAACCCCTTATACAAGCGCAGTTGCATCCTAAGTCCAATCCGAACGGTCCGCTCAATCGCTGACGTCGTGACGACTCCGGCTGATGTATACGACGCAGAGCACCCACTCACACCCACGTGGTGGTTAGTGCTATCGGCCCGGAGGCCCTCGGATCAAATATCCAAATCGCTTAGTGTATTGGGAGCGCGCGGTAACGAGCAGAGCCTACGATACTGTTGGCCCCGTCGTCCCGTCTCGAGGACTTGTGACAAGGACTGGAAAAGACCGGCCACGCCTCGTAGTTATCTCGCGGGTACCCTCACTGGTCACCCGACTCCACAGCTCACGCCTCAAAGGCACTCGCGGGTACCCCTCTGGGTCAACCCGCCTCCATCCAACAAGTGTAGTAGTAACTTCAAAGTGTCATCAGACGCACGATACCTCTGGCCGCACGCCTTTGTTCCTGGCGACGTCCGGCCTCGGGGATCGATACGTCTTTAAACACGGTGTGGTAATCCAGGGCATCCGTGTGGTTTTCATGCCGATGAGGAATCCGAGGAATCACCCTCGTTGGACCCCTAAACGACAAGTCCCGTTAAGGTGATACCGGAGGAATCACCCTCGGCGGTAATCACCATAGCGGATGCACGACAAAAGCTAGGTCGGAAGTGGGAAGAGGAATCACCCTCGGTAACCCACAACGAGCTAGCTATTCTACAGGGACAACATCGGAAGTGAGTTCGGAGGTATCACCCTCGTCACCTGATGTTAACACTGCGGAGTCGAGCATATTAGGGGGTGTGCGGTGATGTGAAGAAGGTCAGGGGAAGGGGGCTCGATCGCTTGATCGAGGTAAGGGTACTATGCGAGGCAACTACGAGAAAGTGGGACCTCAGCAGTGCTACCCAACCTATACTAAGCAGTTTAAGAATAAAGACAGGTATCAACAATTTAGCAAAAACAGGCTATGCAACAGTAATAGGAGCAGTAGCAGTAGCAGCAATTCTAATGCAAGAATAAGAGAGAATAGACATAGGCGATATCGGAATGATCAAAGGGGGGTTGCTTGCCTGGTTGCTCGGTGGCAAAAGCAAGGTCGTCGGAGGGGGAACCAATCACCGGGACGGCGTCGGTCTCGGGATCTGCGTCAACGCCGGGCTCTACCGAGAGAGAAGAGGGGGGAGAAACAGATAAATACACAAACATATGCAACACAGAGCGTGCTAAGCTAACGTGCAGTGCAGGGTTGCCTAAAAACATGTCTAGGTCATATTAGTTATTTTTAAGAATTTGTTTGGATTTATTTTATTAAAGTTGAGCACTATTCATTTATTGAAAACAGGCCGAAAGTTCCATGTTCATCTAGCTAGGGGCATCTGACGGGAATACGGAGGGCGTATCTAGATTCGTATCGAAATTCTGAGCAACTTTCATATATAAATTATTTTCATCGGAGTTACGGATTAAAAGATATGAATTTTCAAAGTTTAATTGAATTTCTGGAATTATTTTAAATAACAGAAAAGAATTTATTGCGTCAGCATTGCATCAGCATGACATCAGCAGCCCTTTGACTCGGCTGACTGGTCAAACCTGACCTGTGGGTCCAGTGGGACCCACATGTCAGTCTCTGCTCTTTTAATAGTGAATTAAACTAACTATTTAGGTTAATTAGGGGGGTGTGGGACCCACCTGTCATAGACTTATTAGTTAAACTAATTAGTTTTTATTTTTAAAACGTTTTAATTAGCTTTTAACCGCAGGGGCCCCACATGTCAGTGACTGGGGTTGCCCAGTCAGCAAAGTTGACTGGTCAAACCAGTCAACGGGGCCCCCAGGGCCCACTGGCAGTGACTCTGGGGGTGGCCCCAGGTCAACCACGTCGGCGGCGGCCGGTGTTTCGCCGCCGGCGACCTCCAAACGCGGCGGAGGGCCACGGCCCTCGTCGAAAATGCGCTACAGAGCACGGGGAAGGGCGCGGCTAGGCTCATTCGAGAGCCTGAGCTCGGCCGCATCTAGTGGTGGTGGTGGCCGAGCCTAGGGTGGCCGGAAACGGCGCCGGCGACGAGCTATGGCGGCGGTGGTTACGGGTGCTAGATGGGGTCGACGCTGCGGCGGGCTAACAGGCCAAAAGAAACGCTGGGGAGCACCCACGCGACACGGCGAAGCAGAAGGGCATGCGCCCGTGACCATAAGGTCACCGGAGACTCGCCGGCGGCGAGTTCCGCGGCGCAGCGTTCGGGCGCGCGGGGAGGAGACAGCTACGGCGTGCAGGGAAGCTACGGAGAGGAACAAGAGGTGCAGGAGCTCACCGAGCGGCACACACGGAGGCCCGTGACAGTTTAGTAGCAGCAGAAGGCTTGAGCTCGCCGGAGTTGCGCCGGAGATGCAGAAGAAGGGGGCGGCAGCGTGCGCTCGCTCCCGAGCCTCCCAGCTCCGGCTCGTGGGCAAGGAGGGCGTAGTCGACCGCGGCGCAGCTTCTGGACAAGGTCACGGCGACGGTGGACGCTGGTGGCCGCGGCAACAACGGTCGAACGGCGGCGGGGCTTCGGGCGCCGACGGGATCTGGGAGGAGGAGAGGGGAGGAGAGGCCCAGCGAGAGGGGGAAATGGATAGGGATGGAGGGGGAGGGCGCTGGGGCTCGGTCTTATCCCCTCCGGCGCCCTGTGGCGGCAGGTGTCGACGGAGCGGCGGCGAGCGCGCGGTGGCCACAGCGAGCGCGACAGCGGGGCGGGAGCAGGTAGGGGAGGAAGAGATGGGCCGGCTGGGCCTCGCCCTGGCGCCAGGTAAGTTCTTTTAACTCTGTTTTCTTTTATTTATTTCACAGAGAAGAAAAGAATAGATTAAGCCTATAAACACTTTAGTAAAAATGTGGTAGTTGGACCACAATTCACTTTGCAATATTCTTAACCACCAGAAATTGGTTTGGGCATATTTGGCTCATTTATGAAATTTTCAAAAATGAAAAGGCATATTAGAGTGCTGTTTTTGGCACTGTTTGATGCCCTAGCCCTCATTTGGAGTTGCTGTTGATGCTATTTTCAACAACATCATTTGTTTTGGAATATTTGCAATGAGTTGAACATTTTTCCCAAATTTTTGGAACATCTTCACTTTGCATTTGAAGTTTGAATTTGAATTTTCAGGGGCAAATTGAGTTGACTTGATTAACCACTGAGATTACCATTGTAAATGAACATGACATGGCATGATTAGCAGTTGATCACAGTAGTTAGTACATAGGGGTGTTACATAGTGACTCCAAGAGGGAACGTTATGCTCGATTGTGGGTTCATGCCCCTCGATGACTAGTTTGAGTGACAGAAACATGAGTCTAGGGGATGTGCTGTTGCCACAAGGGGAAAACAACGGTGATTGTGCCCGCGGGTGCAAGGATTGTTTACTTTACGCAAAGTTCTTTTAATGCAGTTGTCTGTTGCTTTGAGTTTACACTATGGGTGGGACTCGCAACTTAATACCAGCGAGATGTTCTGGATAGATATCTCAAGGTGGATGATTAGTAGTAGATATTGATGGATTTCGGTCTACTTACTTTGGCGTACCACCCATGCTTTGAACCTCAACCTTTCTTGCAATGTAGTCAGCATTGGTTTGCGTTCGTGGTCCTGTCAATTGCCCAGCTGTAATTCGTTTACCTCACATAGCTGTTTTATCGTCTTTTGGGAGAGAGACATCACTAGTGAACATCATGAGACTCCGGTCCATATTACCATCATTGATCACATCCGCTATTTACTTTTCGCTATTATTTACTATTGCAAACATTATCTATCACTACGATCATTTGCGTTTAATCCTTTGTGAACTACAAGGTCGGAGGGATTGACAACCTCTCTGTACTCGTTGGGAGCAAAGTTATTTGTATCTGTGTGCAGGTCCACGTTGATTGCTAATATCTGGCGCCGTAGCAGTTGACACCTTCTTGTTGAACCTAGGAGTCTCTGGGGATTCGATCCTTGGTATCTTTGCCAAGGGAAAAACTTCCGCAACACTGCATCTCACACCTTCCACTTGGGGTAACCAACGAGGGGCGAGAAGCCTAGCAAGAGTTTTTCTGGCGCCGTTGCCGGGGACTCCACTCTTCAAGATAGGGGAGTTGCATGCTATCTTTTACCTTTGCTTTTTAGTCTTGTTAGTTTACCTTTCAGTTTTTGCTTTAGTATCTTTTATCGAAAATCACAAAAATAGTTATCTTGCTTGCTTGCTACTATGGGTTCCACCGAGAACACCAAGTTGTGTGACTTCACTAGTCACAACAACGATGACTTTATCAGCACACCTATCACTACACCTGCCACTTCAGCACCTTCGTATGAAATTAAACCTGCTTTACTGAACCTAGTCATGAAAGATCAATTCTCCGGTGCTGGAGATGATGCTGCTTTACACTTGAACAACTTTGTTGAACTTTGTGATATGCAAAAGTACCAAGAAATAGATGGTAATATTGTTAAGCTTAAGCTTTTTCCTTTCTCCTTGAGAGGAGGAGCTAAAATTTGGTTTCAGTCTTTGCCTAGAAATAGCATAGATTCATGGGACAAGTGCAAAGATGCTTTTATTGGAAAATACTATCCACCTGCTAAAATTATCCAACTGAGAAGTAACATAATGAATTTTAAACAATTGGATAATGAACACGTTGCCCAAGCTTGGGAACGTATGAAATCTCTTATCAAGAACTGTCCTACTCATGGTTTGACTACTTGGATGGTTATCCAAACTTTTTATGCAGGCTTGAACTTTACCTCGCGGAACTTGTTAGATTCGGCCGCGGGAGGAACCTTTATGTCAACTACACTTGGTGCTGCCACAAAGCTTCTCGATGAGATGATGACCAACTATTCCCAATGGCACACCGAACGCGCTCCAACAGGTAGGAAGGTAAACTCTGTCGAGGAGATTTCCTCCCTTAATGAAAAAGTTGACTTGATTATGTCTCTACTTTCGAAGCAATCTACTGTTGATCCTCGTGATGTTCCTTTAAATTCTTTGATTGCTCAAGAACAAGTAGATGTTAACTTTATCTCTAGAAATAATTTCAACAACAATGCTTATAGGAGTAACTTTGGTAACAATTCTAGACCGTTCCCCTCTAACTCTTATGGGAACAACAATGCTTATCCTAATACCAAGAACTCCAACACTGAACTAGAGAGCATGCTTAGAGATTTCATCACTACCCAAAAAGCCTTTAATAAGAATGTAGAATAGAAACTACATAAACTAGATGATCTTTCTTTTAAGGTAGACCACTTAGCCAATGAGTTAAAATTGCTAAAAATTGAAACTTCTTCTCTTAAGGAGAAGGAAGTCATCCCTATTAATGCTACTCAAGTGCAAATCAATGAAAACATTAGGATGATGGCTAAGCTTAAAGAGAGATGGGCTAGAGAAAGGGAGGAAGAGGAAAGAATTAAGAGCCTTCCTACCCACCACACTGTTGCTACTATCCAAGTTATTGAGAATGTTCACACTCTTAGCACCCAATGTACTCCTGGTCCCAATGGACCTATTAATGGTGATGCTATAGAAACTACCAAACAGGTGAGCCTTAAGGACACCACTACTACCTTACTTGATGCTCGTGACCTTGATTTTGATAATTGCACTCTTACAGAAGTTATTGATTTCCTTCACAAGATGTCTAGAGATCCCCGCACTAGCACGCTTAACCTTGCCTTCACAGAGCATATCACTAATGCTCTCATCAAATCTAGGGAGGAGAAACTTAGAGTAGAAGCCTCCATACCTAGAAAGCTAGAGGATGGTTGGGATCCTATGATAAAAATTTATTTGAATGACTTCTCTTGTTATGCATTATGTGATGTTGGTGCTAGTACTTCTGTTATGCCCAAAAGGATATATGATATGCTTAAATTGAAACCTTATGATTCTTGTTCTTTTGGTGTTCGTCTCGTTGATTCTTCCATAAAGAAACCTTTGGGGAGGATCGACGATGTTCTTATTGTTGTCAATGATAATTATGTGCCCGTTGATTTCACTATTATGGATATTGAATGTGATCCTTCGTGTCCAATTATTTTGGGACGTCCCTTTTTGCGCACCGTTGGTGCTGTCATTGACATGAAAGAGGGTAATATAAAATTTCAGTTTCCTCTCAAGAAAGGGATGGAACACTTCCCTCGTAAGAAGGTCAAGTTACCTTTTGAGTCCGTTGTACGGGCTAGCTATTCTTTTACTCTTGATAAAACTTGATCTTTGCATTATGCCTAGCTTAAAGGCATAAAAGAAAGCGCTTTTGGGAGGCAGCCCACATGAATAAAATTTTTGCTTTTGTTGTGTCTTGATGTTGTTTACTTCTGTAGCATCATCATTGTATCTTTGCTTTTCATATTTGTGCCAAGTATAGCCTCTGATTGCTAGAAAGTTCAAAAGTTGTGAGGTGCTGTCCAGGAAACAGATTCTGTCCTTGGATAGAAAAATTCGTATAAAATCACCAGATCATCTTTTTGGTCTGAATTTTTTCGACAGCGTTCTCTATATAATTGTCTTTCGTGCGTCAGTTCTGAGTTTTTTGATTTGAGTTGCAGAAGTATCCCGAACAGGTCAATTACTGCCTGCTGTTCTGTTTTTCACAGATTCTGTCCTGTTTTGCCTTACCTTCACTTTGCAAATTAAGAACTTGCTTTTTCTTTGCAAAAACCTTTTGGCAATCTTGAGAAACAGTAGAACTTCAAGAATACCCTTATTTCCAGCAAGGTATAATTATTTTATTAAGGGTACTAACCTCGCTAATCAGATTATGATGAGTTATGTATGAAGGGAGTTTTCAAGTGTGCGAGGGAAGATGATAAAAAGATTCAGGAGTGTCAAGCGCTCAAGCTTGGGGATGCCCCCGTGCACCCCCAAGAAATATTCAAGGAGACTCAAGCGTCTAATCTTGGGGATGCCCCCGTGCATCCCCTTCTCCATCAACATTATCAGTTCGTCTTTCGTTCCACTATATTTTAATCACTTCATGTGTTATGTGCTATGCTTGGAGCGTCTTGCTTTTAGTTTCCTTTTTAGTTTTTCATAACGAGTCGGAACTCAGCGTTCTTTATGTGGGAGAGAAACACGCTCCACTTCTACCTAGAACATAACATAGAATTTTCATGACTATCTTTGCTGTGTGTGTTCTTTGTCTTTTAATAGCTACTATCATGCTCTGCTCTTAGTATTCATGCTTATCTTTTTAAAGAGCTTGTGTTTAGTTGGTTGCTTGAACTCTCTTTAATTATCATGCTTATCTTATTAAGAGAGTTTGCTCCCGTTGCATTGGTTAATATGTCTATGATAAAGATGCTACGTGCATAATGGCGCTTAGTAGTTCAGGTTTTCTTATGGTTAGTCTCAAATAGCTGGGGGATTCCCAATGTGTTATTGGAGTACCAACATGATTTGTTTGCCAATGATGTGGTATGGTTTAGTAATATCTTCCCTCGAGAATTTATTTTGATTGACTTGGCGTATGCTCACGCATATTTAAGACTGTAAAGAAAGTCTGTCAAGCCTTGATGATCTTTTGTTTCTGAGTAGCGATATAACTTCCATGCCTGATTCAATGTTGCTTTGTCGCTCTGCATGATTATGACCGTCATTGCTCTCTTAGTTGGTCGCTCCCAGTCTTTTGCTAACCTCCACCTGTACTAAGCGGACTGACTGCTTGTGCATCCACATCCTTTTAAACCAGTTATGCCATATGAGTCCACCATACCTACCTATATGTGGTATTTCACCGCCACTCCAAGTAAATTTACATGCGCTACCTTTAAAACCTTCAGTTTTTGCAATACATAGCTCATGGGAAAGTAGCTTAAAAACTATTGTGGTAAAGAATATGTCGCTTATGTATCTTATTTCTTATAAGTTGCTTGCTGAGCGGTAACCATGTTTCTGGGGACGCCATCAACTGTTACACTTTTGTTGAATATCATGTGAGTTGCTATGCATGTTCGTCTTGTCTAAAGTAAGGGTGATTTGCCATGGGTTGAATGGTTTGAGTATGCATATTGTTAGAGAAGAACATTGGGCCGCCAACCAAAGCCATGTATCATGGTGGAAGTTTTAGCTTGGACATTAATCCTCAATCTCTTATGAGAATATGCTTAAGCATTAAAGAGGAGTCCATTATCTATTTTCTATGTTGTCCCGGTATGGATGTCCTCAAGTTGAGATCTATCAAAAACGAGAAATCAAATGCGATCTATCTCCTTGGACCTTTGTACATGTGACATAGAGGTACCCCTTTGTGACACTTGGTTGAAACATATGTAATGCAATGATAATCCATGGAAATCCGAGCTAATTAGGACAAGGTGCGAGCACTATTGGTATTCGATGCATGAGGCTTGCAACTTATAGGATGTCTTATGCATAACACATATGAAGTACTACTACCGTTGACAAAATTGCTTCTATGTTTTCAAAATAAAAAGCTCTAGCACATGAGTAATCCCTGCTACCTTCTGCGAAGGGCCATTCTTTTACTTTTATGTTGAGTCTCCACCTTCTTTTAAAAGCACCAACTACTGAGAGCATGATTGTCATTCTGAGTGTAATGTGCATTGTCCCAAAGTAGCATTGTCTTTTGCATGATTGTGATATCGTTTATTCTAAAATCATTGTATCTAGTCATCACTTAAACCTTGGAGGTGCCCCTGCACTTATGTTTTGCATCACTAAAAGGGGGCAAGCTAGATATCACTTTATCATATTTGCACATCATGTTCATTGCAAATCTATTTGATGTTTCAATGTCATGTTGTAAAACTTTCAGTTCTTTTGTGATTTTCTCATGAGGTAACTCAATTACTATAGATTCATTGTCTTAGTAAGCTTTTGTCATATGACTATGAAAAGTCCTATATGGTTAATAGCATGTCACCACAGAAATTATTCTTGTTATCATTTACCTACTCGAGGACGAGCAGGAATTAAGCTTGGGGATGTTGATACGTCCAAAACGTATCTATAATTTCTGCTTGCTCCATGCCTCTTTTGGGTGATATTGCTATGATATTTATACACTTCCACACACTTTTGATCATATTTGGACTAACCTATTAACTCAGTGCACCCCAGTGCCAGTTTCTGTTTTCGGCTGTTTTTGTATTTCAGGTTTTCACATTACGAGAACTGCCAGGAAAAATCCAGAAAAATTATATAAAAAATCAGCGTTCCAGAAACTACC
>LR738714.1:12125558-12193290 GCA_902687465.1 Secale cereale | reverse complement strand
CAGCTGTAATTCGTTTACCTCACATAGCTGTTTTATCGTCTTTTGGGAGAGAGACATCACTAGTGAACATCATGAGACTCCGGTCCATATTACCATCATTGATCACATCCGCTATTTACTTTTCGCTATTATTTACTATTGCAAACATTATCTATCACTACTATCATTTGCGTTTAATCCTTTGTGAACTACAAGGCCGGAGGGATTGACAACCTCTCTGTACTCGTTGGGAGCAAAGTTATTTGTATCTGTGTGCAGGTCCACGTTGATTGCTAATATCTGGCGCCGTAGCAGTTGACACCTTCTTGTTGAACCTAGGAGTCTCTAGGGATTCGATCCTTGGTATCTTTGCCAAGGGAAAAACTTCCGCAACACTACATCTCACACCTTCCACTTGGGGTAACCAACGAGGGGCGAGAAGCCTAGCAGATCTATAGTTCTTGCAATGGGAGAAGTGCTTGGCTTTGGGTTCAATCTTGCGGTGTCCTTTCCTAGTGACAGTAGGGGCAGCAAGGCATGTATTGTATTGTTGCCATCGAGGATAAAAAGGTGGGTTTTTCATCATATTGCTTGAGTTTATCCCTCTACATCATGTCATCTTGCTTAAGGCGTTACTCTGTTCTTATGAACTCAATACACTAGATGCATGCTGGATAGCGGTCGATGTGTGGAGTAATAGTAGTAGATGCAGGCAGGAGTCGGTCTACTTGTCTCGGATGTGATGCCTATATACAATGATCATGCCTAGATAGTCTTATAATTATTCGCTTTTCTATCAATTGCTCGACAGTAATTTGTTTACCTGCTGTAAAATATCACTATCATGAGAGAAGCCACTAGAGAAAACTATGCCCCCCGGGTCTTCTCAACATATCAATCTACATCTACTTTACTTTTACCGCTTTTATTTGCTGTCTTATTAAGCTAAAAATACCAAAAATATAAACTATCATCTCTATCAGATCTCACTTTCGTAAGTGACTGTAAAGGGATTGACAACCTCTTATCGCGTTGGCTGCGAAGTTCTTATTTGTTTGTGCAGGTGCGAGGGACTCGCGCGTGGTCTCTTACTGGATTGATACCTTGGTTCTCAAAAACTGAGGGAAATACTTACGCTACTGTGCTGCATCTCCCTTTCCTCTTCGAGGGAATACAACGCAAGCTCAAGAGGCAGCAGGCATCTACTCCATAATGAGCAAAGATTTCTTTGGCCTCTTTTATGATAAATCTAAATTCATGAGCCAAAAATATAGTAGCTGCACGCTTAACTGAATAATGCTCAATATTGGAAAACTCCAAAAAGATTCTCTGAATACAGGGATGCATATGGATAAATTGCCTTTCAGTTTCTACTATGAGCATAGATACATCATCCGCAAGGCTACTAGTTCTATGAAGAATAGAGCCACCCATAGTGGGCAAAGCACTGACACAAGTAAGGAAGTCTTGAAGAACTCTTTTTCCAATGATATTACCACTACCAACCCGGAACTTCTCAAAATGTAAAGTGGTAGTTTCATCCGGGGGGTCAACATAGACGTTGCCCTCGACATTACTACCCTTCTTGATAAAATCGTCCCCCATCTTAGACATGAGGGCAAGCAAGCAAGAAACACACAGCGGAAGAAGGGCAAATAAAACGGCAAGGGTGAAGTGGGGGAGAGGAAAACGAGAGACAAAAATGTAATGCGAGGATAAGGGTTTGTGATAGGTACTTCGTATATGACTTTTGCGTAAGCCTCCCCGGCAACGGCGCCATAAATTCTTCTTGCTACTTCTCGAGCTTGTGTTGTATTCCCTCGAAGAGGAAAGGGAGGTGCAACACAGTAGCGTAAGTATTTCCCTCAGTTTTTGAGAACCAAGGTATCAATCCAGTAGGCGACCACGCGCGAGTCCCTCGCACCTGCACAAACAAATAAGAACTTCGCAGCCAACGCGATAAGGGGTTTTCAATCCCTTTACGGTCACTTACGAAAGTGAGATCTGATAGAGATGATAGTTTATATTTTTGGTATATTTTGGTTATAAGAACAGAAAGTAAAAGCGGAAAAAGTAAAGTAGATGTAGATTGATATGTTGAGAATAGACCCGGGGGCCATAGTGTTCTCTAGTGGCTTCTCTCATGATAGCGATATTCTACGGCGGGTAAAAAAATTACTGTCGAGAAATTGATAGAAAAGCGAATAATTATGAGACTATCTAGGCATGATCATTATATATAGGCATCACGTCCGAGACAAGTAGACCAAAACGATTCTGCATCTACTACTATTACTCCACATATTGACCGCTATCCAGCATGCATCTAGTGTATTGAGTTCATAAGAACAGAGTAACGCCTTAAGCAAGATGACATGATGTAGAGGGATAAACTCAAGCAATATGATATAAACCCCATCTTTTTATCCTCGATGGCAACAATACAATATGTACCTTGCTGCCCCTACTGTCACTGGGAAAGGACACCGCAAGATTGAACCCAAAGCCAATCACTTCTCCCATTGCAAGAACTATAGATCTAGTAGGCCAATCCAAACCAATAATCCGAAGAGACTTGCAAGGATATTATAATCATACATAAAGAGTTCAGAGAAGAACCAAATATTTCTCATAGATAATCTTGATCAGAAACCCACAATTCATCGGATTTCGACAAACACACCGTAAAAAGAGATTACATCGAATAGATCTCCTCAAAGACCAAGGAGAACTTTGTATTGAGATCCAGAGAGAGAGAAGAAGCCATCTAGATACTAGCTATGGACCCGAAGGTCTGTGGTAAACTACTCACAACTCATGGTGAGGCGATGATGATGATGTAGAAGCACTCCGTGGTATATCCCCCCTCTGGCGGAGCTCCGGAACAGGCTCCAAGATGGGATCTCACGGGAACAGAAGGTTACAGCGGTGGAACTAGGGTTTTCTCTCCTCTTCTGATGGTTTCGGGTTACGTAGGCTTATATAGGAGGAAGGGGGGCACTGGGGGCCTTACGTGGGACCCACGAGGCAGGGCGCGCACCCTAGGGGGGAGGCGCCCCCACCCTCATGGGCACCACATGGCCCCTACTCCGTGGTTCTCAAGTCTCCCGTGCGTGATTTTCTCCAAAAATATCTCTCCCGAAGGTTTCATTCCGTTTGGACTCCGTTAGATATCCCTTTTCTGTAAAACCCTGAAACAGGCAAAAAACAACAATCTGGACTGGGCCTTTGGGTTAGTAGGTTAGTCCCAAAAATAATATAAAAGTGTATGACAAAGCCCATTAAACATCCAAAACGTCATAAATAATAGCATGGAACAATAAAAAATTATAGATACGTTGGAGACGTATTACAACGCTACTGTCTTGTTATGCTTGCACCTGATTATCTATTCCGCTGCTAAGTAGTTCGTTGCTTAGGAAATTACTCAGCTAGAATTTCCTCGGTGATGAATTTGTAAAAATCGCCTATTCACCCCCCTCTAGTCGATATAACACACTTTCAATTGGTATCAGAGCAAGGTACTCCCTTGTTCTGTGTGATTTTGGTTTAACCACCTCGAGTTTTAATTATGTCGACTTCAGGTATGATCAAAGTCTCGGCTGGGTATCCTACCTTTGATGGGGCGGACTACTCCTACTGGAAGAACAAGATGCGCATGCTTCTAGAGGCTATTGACAATGATCTGTGGTATGTTGTGGAAACTGGTGCCCCCTCCGTCTCACCTTCCGTGAACGTTGCTGATGTGAAGAGATTCAAGCAACTCGACTCACAAGCGAAGAATATCATATCTGGCCATCTGAGCATAGGGCAGTATGGTAGAGTGAGTGCTTTGGAGACCGCAAAGCTTATCTGGGACAGGCTGTCCAAGGTCAACGAAGGAGTCTCAACTCAACGCGACTCTCGAGTTGATGTACTTCGCAATCTCTTCAACCGCTTCAAGAGACTCGACAATGAAAATGTTCAGCAAACCTTCGATCGCCTCACTGATATCTCAAATGAGCTGCAAGCACTTGGTGCTACAGACATCACAGACCACGAGGTGGTGAAGAAACTGCTGAGATCACTTAACTCCTCATTTGTCACTCTGGCACTGATGATTCAAGAGCGTGGAGACTACATGTCACTTGATCCTGCTGATATACTCGAGAGGCTAAACACTCATGAGTTCCAACTTGCTGAAAAGAGAGATCTCTATGGTCCAAACTATGGTAGATCACATGCACTGAAGGCCAAGGCAGTTTCCTCATCTGAAGGTGAAGAATCTGATAGCACCCTTGGCGATCCTGAAGAACTAAGTCAGGAGTTAGCAATGCTCATGAGGAAATTTCAGAAGTTCTCAAGACGTGGTCGCTTTGTAAAATCTTCAAGAAGTGATGACTTAAGATCCGATTCTTCATCTCGCGATCCCAAGAAGAGGACCTGCCACAAATGCAAGAAACCTGGTCACTTTATCACTGATTGTCCTCAGTGGGTAAAGGAATCAAAGAAGAAGAAATACAAGGACTACAGCTCAGATGACTCGAAGAAAAAGAAGAAATCTTCAAAGTCCTCATCATCAAAATCTTCAAAGTCTTCCTCTAACAAAAAGAGCAGTTCCAGGAAAGCTCGAGCGTTCATTGACAAGGAAATGGACTCAGCTGAATCTGAAGAAAATGGGAAGAGGAGGAATCTTAGGAATCAGACTCTGGTGCGGCGAACCTGGCTCTCGCTACCACATTCGTCAGCAAGTCCATCTTCAACACTGAGGAAAACGACTTCCCCGACACTGGTGACGACGGCAACGATGACTATGCTCCCACCTACTGCTTCATGGAAAAAGGTGCCAAGGTACTCAATCGTTCCATGTATGATTCTAGTGAAGATGAATCTGATGAAAACCTCAAACCTAGCTATTCAAACTTGCTAAAATTGCCATAAAATAGCAAAAAGCCTTTGATAAAGTTCAAAATCTGATAGAAAGAAGTGATGACCTGCTGGGTGAAGAAATGGATTGATCTAAAATCTTGACGGAAAATCTTCAGAGACTTCAGTCCAAGTATGATAACCTTTAGGATAATCATAACACTCTCTTATCTGATCATGAGAAGCTTTCCTATGAATTTATTCAAAGAAAGCAAGATCTTGAGAATCTAAGGGAGAGTTATGAAGATCTTCAGAAGGAACGCGATTCATTACTTGCTCAACAGATCAGCGCTACTCAGGAGGAATTCATTCCACCATGTCTTAAATGCATTGAACGTGAAACTGCAAATTCTTCACCCGAAAGTTCAAATGCTTCTACGGTTACAAATTCTTCAACTATTTCTGTGGTGAAAATTTCCTCAACTGAGGAAAACACTGATACGTCCAAAACGTATCTATAATTTCTGCTTGCTCCATGCTTCTTTTGTGTGATATTGCTATGATATTGATGCACTTCCATACACTTTTGATCATATTTGGACTGACCTATTAACTCAGTGCACCACAGTGCCAGTTCCTGTTTTCTGCTGTTTTTCTATTTCAGGTTTCCCCCATATTAAAAGTGCTCCAAAAATTCTGGGAAAAATACAGGAAAAATCAGCGTACAGGAAGCTTCGCGAAGAACCAAAGCGGGGCCAGAGGGGAGCTAGGGGAGGCCCAGGCGGCCACCTGGCGCGGCCCCACCCCTGGCCGCGCCAGGGGGGCGCTTGGGGCGCCGGCTCCGCCTCTGGTTGCCCCCCTTCGCATATATATCCCTCTCGTCCCGAAACCCTCGAGGACAGAACCCTTTTTCATGATCTCGCCTCTGTTTCGCCGCCGCAGCGCTTCCAAGATCGGGAGCATCAGGAGAACTCTTCCCGGCACCCTGCCGGAGGGGAGAACCACCACCGGGAGCTTCTCCACCACCATGGACGCTTCCCGGATGAGTCGTGAGTAGTCCACCTTGGACCATGGGTCCATGATCAGTAGCTATGTGATGTTCTCCTCCCCTCTTTGCTCTTCATGGTTTAGACCTCGTGAGCTGCCCTACATGATCGAGGCACATATGTAATCTTTCTGCTATTGCTTTGCTGAGTTTGCTGGGATCTGATGGATTATGAGACTATGTTCAGATTGTGTTTGAGTAATATATTTGATTCACCTCTTTTATATCTTTGTTCTTGAGTAATTCTTGCATGTTCCCCGTTGGTGTTTATTGCTTTGGCCAAGTAGTAGGTAGTAACTCCAAGAGGGAGCGTTATGCTTGATTGTGGGTTCATGGCCCCTGACGACTAGCTTGAGTGACAGAAACATGAGTCTAGGGGATGTGCTGTTGCCACAAGGGGGAAACAACGGTGCTTGTACTTGCGGGTGCAAGGATTGTTTACTTTACGCAAAGTTCTTTTAAAGCAGTTGTCTGTTGCTTTGAGTTTACACTTTGGGTGGGATTCGCAACTTAATACCAGCGAGATGTTCTGGATAGATATCTCAAGGTGGATGATTAGTAGTAGATGCAGATGGATTTCGGTCTACTTGCCTTAGCGTACCGCCCATGCTTTTGAGCCTCTACCTTTCTTTGCAGCATAGTTAGCATTGGTTTGCGCACATAATCCTGTCAATTGCCCAGCTGTAATTTGTTTACCTCGCTTTGCTGTTTTATCGTCTTTTGGGAGAGAGACATCACTAGTGAACATCATGGGACCCCGGTCCATATTACCACCGTTGATCACACCTTCTATTTATTTCCTGTTTTTATTTCCTAGTTGCAGTCATAGCTATCATTATTATCTCTTGTGTTTGATCCTTTGTAAACAACAAGGCCGGAGGGATTGACAACCTCTCTGTACTCGTTGGGAGCAAAGTTATCTGTATCTGTGTGCATGTCCTGTCAACCGCTAAGTTTCTGGCACCGTTGACACCTACTTGTCGACCCTCGGAGTCTCACGGGATTCGATCCTTGGTATCTTTGCCAAGGGAAATTTGCCGCTACGCTACATCTCAACCTTCCACTTGGGATAACCAACGAGGGGCGATAAGCCATCAAGCAAGTTTCTGGCGCCGTTGCCGGGGACTCTACTCTTCAAGATAGGGGAGTTGCACGCTATCTTTTATCTTTGCTTTTTAGTCTTGTTAGTTTACCTTTCAGTTTTTGCTTTAGTGTCCCTTACCAAAAATCACAAAATAATTATCTTGCTTGCTGTTGCTATGGGTTCCACCGAGAACACCAAGTTGTGTGACTTCACTAGTCATAACAACAATGACTTTATCTGCACGCCTATTGCTACACCTGCCACTTCAGCACCTTCTTATGAGATTAAACCTGCTTTACTGAACCTAGTTATGAAAGATCAATTCTCCGGTGCTGGAGATGATGCTGCTTTGCACTTAAATAATTTTGTTGAGCTCTGTGATATGCAAAAGTACAAAGAAGTAGATGGTGATATTGTTAAGCTTAAGCTTTTTCCTTTCTCCTTGAGAGGAGGAGCTAAAATCTAGTTTCAATCCTTGCCTAGGAATAGTATAGATTCTTGGGACAAGTGCAAGGATGCCTTTATTGGGAAGTACTATCCCCCTGCTAAAATTATCCAATTAAGGAGTAACATAATGAATTTTAAACAATTGGATAATGAACACGTTGCCCAAGCTTGGGAACGCATGAAATCTCTTGTCAAGAACTGCCCTACTCATGGTTTGACTACTTGGATGGTTATCCAAACTTTTTATTCAGGCTTGAACTTTACCTCGCGGAACTTGTTAGATTCGGCCGCGGGAGGAACCTTTATGTCAACTACACTTGGTGCTGCCACGAAGCTTCTCGACGAGATGATGACCAATTATTCCCAATGGCACACCGAACGCGCTCCAACAGGTAGGAAGGTAAACTCTGTCGAGGAGATTTCCTCCCTAAATGAAAAAGTTGACTTGATCATGTCTCTACTTTCCAAGCAATCTTCTATTGATCCTCATGATGTTCCTTTAAATTCTTTGATTGCTCAAGATCAAGTAGATGTGAACTTTATCTCTAGAAACAATTTCAATAACAATGCTTATAGGAGTAATTTTGGTAGCAACCCTAGACCGTTCCCCTCTAATTCCTATGGGAACAACAATGCTTATCCTAGCACCAAGAACTCCACTTCTGAACTAGAGATTATGCTTAAAGACTTCATCACTAACCAAAAGGCCTTCAATAAGAGTGTAGAAGAAAAACTAGACAAACTAGATAATCTCTCTTCGAAGGTAGACAATTTAGCCCATGAGGTATAGTTGCTTAAAATTAGAACTTCTCCTCTTGAGGAGAGGAATACCACTCCTATGAATGCTATTCAAGTGCAAATTAATGAAAACATTAGGATGATGGCTAAACTTAAAGAGAGATGGGCTAGAGAAAAGGAGGAAGAAGATAGGATTAAGAGCCTTCCTAACCACCACACTGTTGCTATTATCCAAGTTGTTGAGGATATCCAAACTCTTAGCACCCAATGCACTCCTAGTCCCATTGGACCTATTAATGGTGATGCTATGACCTCAACCGTAGAAGAAGAAACTCCTATGACCATAGAAGCTACCAAACAAGTGAGCCTAAAGGACACCACTACCACTTTACTTGATAGTAGTGACCTTGATTTTGATAATTGCACCCTTTCTGAAGTTATTGGTTTTCTTCACAAGTTGTCTAGAGATCCCCACACTAGCACACTTAATCTTGCCTTCACGGAGCATATCTCTAATGCTCTCATCAAAGCTAGGGAGGAGAAGCTTAGGGTAGAAGCCTCCATACCTAGAAAGCTAGAAGATAGTTGGGATCCTATGATTAAAATTAAGTTGAATAACTTCTCTTGCTATGCTTTATGTGATGTTGGAGCTAGTACCTCCGTTATGCCCAAAAGAATGTATGATATGCTTGAATTGAAACCTTTTGATCCTTGTTCTTTTGGTGTTCGTCTTGTTGATTCTTCCGTAAAGAAACCTTTGGGGAAGATCGACGATGTTCTTATCATTGTCAATGATAATTATGTTCCCGTTGATTTTACTATTATGGATATTGAATGTGAACCTTCTTGTCCAATTATTTTGGGACGTCCTTTTCTTCGCACCGTTGGTGCTATCATTGACATGAAAGAGGGGAATATAAAATTCCAATTCCCTCTCAAGAAAGGGATGGAACACTTCCCTAGAAAGAATATTAAGTTGCCTTTTGAGTCCGTTATACGGGCTAGCTATTCTCTTACTCTTGATAAAACTTGATCTTCTCTTTTTGCATCATGCCTAGCTTAAAGGCATAAAAGAAAGCGCTTTTGGGAGGCAGCCCACAACGAATTAGGTTTTATTTTGCTTTTGTTGTGTCTTGATGTTTGTTACTACAGTAGCATCATCATTGTATCTTTTCTTTTCAGCTTTGTGCCAAGTTTAGCCTCCGATTGCAAGAAAGTTCAAAAGTTGTAACGTGCTGTCCAGAAAACAGATTCTGTCCTTGGACAGAAAAAATCGAATAAAATCACCAGATCATCTTTTTGATCTGAATTGTTTTGACAGCGTGCTCTATACAATTGGCTTTCGAGCGTCTGTTCTGAATTTTTTGATTTGAGTTGCAGAAGTGCCCCAAAAAAATTATTTACTACCTGCTGGTCTGTTTTTCATAGATTCTGTCCTGTTTTGCTTTTTCTTCGTTTTGCAAACCTTGAGCTTGCTTTTTCTTTGCAAAAACCTTTTGGCAATCTTGAGAAACAGTAGCTCTTCAAGATTATTTTTATTTCCAGTAGGGAAAAGTTATTTTATTTTGGGTACTAACCTCGCTAATCAGATTATGATGAGTTATGTATGAAGGGAGTTTTCAAGTGTGTGAGGGAAGATGATAAAAGAAGATTCAGGAGGGACAAACGCTCAAGCTTGGGGATGCCCCCGTGCACCCCCAAGAAATATTCAAGAAGACTCAAGCGTCTAAGCTTGGGGATGCCCCCATGCATCCCCTTCTCCATCAACAATTATCAGTTCGTCTTTTGTTCCACTATATTTTTATCACTTCATGCGTTATGTGCTATGCTTGGAGCGTCTTGCTCTTAGTTTCCTTTTTAGTTTTCTTTAGCTTTGCTTGCTGTTCATAACAAGTTAGAACCCAGCTTTCTTTGTGTGGGAGAGAAACACGCTCCACTTCAACCTAGAACACAACATAGGATTTTCATGCTTATCTTTGCTGTGTGTGTTCTTTGTCTTTCCATAGCTGCTGTCATGTTTAGCTCTTAGTTTTCATGCTTTTCTTTTTAGAGAGCTTTTGTTTAGTTGGTTCCTGAACTCTCTTGAGTTTTCATGTTTATCTTGTTAAGAGAGTTTGTCTGTTGCACTGAGTTGTGTGTCTTAACTTAAAGTAGGTAATTGAGGTTGCTATTTAATTTTAGTAGTAACTTGCAATAGTTTTGAGGTATTGCCATGAGTAATGTCTGAACTTTTGGTGTCAAGAGCTTTAGCCTATTAGTGATAGATGTCGTATTTTGGGCAATCCGTGTTTATTTTCGAAAACCTACAAAATAGTTGAGAACTTTAGCTACTAGATGGATCACTAATCTTTGGAGGGATCGAATATTAGAGTACACTCACGTACCATGAGTCGAGGATGCGCAAGGATAACCAAACCCCCATACACTCCTCCTTGGGGTACTTGTCTCTTTGTGAACCTCCTAATTAGATTGAGAGTTACCGATAATAAGTGCATGAGTTCTTCGGACTAATGTGAGTATTCGAAAGTTGACACTTCCACCTAGCCATATTTTTCTAGCCTCTTCGGTACCGTACATTGCCCTTTCTCACCTCGAGAGTTGGCGCATACTTCGCCGGTGCATCCAAATCCTTGGCACGATACGCTCTGTCATTATAAGCCTCATTATATCCTTCCTCAAAACAGCCACCATACCTACCTATCAAGGCATTTCCATAGCCTTTCCGAGATACATTGCCATGCAACATCCATCTTCTCATGACTTGATCTTCATGTCATACATGCTTTTTGCTTGATCGATGAGCCGCATGCTAGTTGGGCCTTGCCCTAATCATTTCTACATGACGCGCTAGTATCATTGCATATCCTGCTACACTGGCAGAGGCATACATTTGCATACATCATGATAGTTTCATTTTCTTTATGTTGAGTACTTTTGTAAAGTGTGAAAGATCTTCTATACTTCTTGTAATATATAGAGTGTTGCCCCTAAAGTGAGGAAAAGATCCCAAAGAGGACAAAATCAAAAGATCCCAAAGAGGACAAAATCAAAAGATCCCAAAGAGGACAAATGAGAGTTAAATAGAAAGAGCCATTGAGGCCACAAAAAAATAAAAAAAATAGAAAAAAGAAATAAAGAAATAAAAAGAGAGAAGGGGGCACACTACTATTTCTTTTGAGAGATCCACACTCGTACTCCATCTTATACCTTGTACTCCATAGAGATTATCATTCATGCATATAGCTATGTGGGGACCTTCACACTATAGAACTTGGCTTGTATATTCCAATGATGAGCCTCCTCAAAAGAGCTCTAGGTCTTCTTGAGCAAGCAAGTTGGATGCACCCCCACTAGTTCCATTGGAGAGCTTACCTTAGCTCATATGTGCATCCGTTGCATGGCAATCCCTACTCCTCACATCATATCTATCATTTGGCTTTCTCTCGCCTATGATTGTCCTCATTGATGTGAGCCTTTCACACCTTTTTTGTCTTCCCCCTCCATCATTTTTCTCTCTTTGCCATCCTAAGTGTAAACTTTCTTGCTTACGCTCATCCATTGCATGAGTGCTCAAAATATCGAAAGGGAGTGGATCATTTTGACTTGTACCTGACTGGTGGTCTGGGGATGAGTCAAGATAAGATTCCAAAGAAGACCAAGTGTGAAACTTTAGTAGATTAAGTTCTCAACAATACAAAGACTATGTTTTACTCTCTCATATATCCCTACCCCCTTTCTTGCACGCAAACACCATTTGGAGACATTCGAGTCACGGACAGCGAGAGCTCTTGCACCTTTATGTTCTTATGTTGCTTGTTACAATGCTAATATAGACTCTTGCTTGTTATGACTTGAATTGAATTACATGCCTTGATTGCTTTACTTAAAAGTTCTTATATGGTTGATAGCATGTCACCACAGAAATTATGCTTGTTATCATTTACCTACTCGAGGACGAGCAGGAATTAAGCTTGGGGATGTTGATACGTCCAAAACGTATCTATAATTTCTGCTTGCTCCATGCTTCTTTTGTGTGATATTGCTATGATATTGATGCACTTCCATACACTTTTGATCATATTTGGACTAACCTATTAACTCAGTGCACCACAGTGCCAGTTCCTGTTTTCTGCTGTTTTTCTATTTTAGGTTTCCCCATATTAAAAGTGCTCCAAAAATTCCGGGAAATATACAGGAAAAATCAGCGTACAGGAAGCTTCCCGAAGAACCAAAGCGGGGCCAGAGGGGAGCCAGGGGAGGCCCAGGTGGCCACCTGGCGCGGCCCCACCCCTGGCCGCGCCAGGGGGGCGCCTGGGGCCCCGGCTCCGCCTCTGGTTGCCCCCCTTCGCATATATATCCCTCTCGTCCCGAAACCCTCGAGGACAGAACCCTTTTTCGCGATCTCGCCTCTGTTCCGCCGCCGCAGCGTTTCCAAGATCGGGAGCATCAGGAGAACTCTTCCCGGCACCCTGCCGGAGGGGAGAACCACCATCGGGAGCTTCTCCACCACCATGGACGCTTCCCGGATGAGTCGTGAGTAGTCCACCTTGGACCATGGGTCCATGATCAGTAGCTATGTGATGTTCTCCTCCCCTCTTTGCTCTTCATGGTTTAGACCTCGTGAGCTGCCCTACATGATCGAGGCACATATGTAATCTTTCTGCTGTTGCTTTGCTGAGTTTGCTGGGATCTGATGGATTATGAGACTATGTTCAGATTGTGTTTGAGTAATATATTTGATTCACCTCTTTTATATCTTTGTTCTTGAGTAATTCCTGCATGTTCCCCGTTGCTGTTTATTGCTTTGGCCAAGTAGTAGGTAGTAACTCCAAGAGGGAGCGTTATGCTTGATTGTGGGTTCATGCCCCCTGATGACTAGCTTGAGTGACAGAAACATGAGTCTAGGGGATGTGCTGTTGCCACAAGGGGGAAAACAACGGTGCTTGTACTTGCGGGTGCAAGGATTGTTTACTTTACGCAAAGTTCTTTTAATGCAGTTGTCTTTTGCTTTGAGTTTACACTTTGGGTGGGATTCACAACTTAATACCAGCGAGATGTTCTGGATAGATATCTCAAGGTGGATGATTAGTAGTAGATGCAGATGGATTTCGGTCTACTTGCCTTGGCGTACCGCCCATGCTTTTGAGCCTCGACCTTTCTTTGCAGCATAGTTAGCATTGGTTTGCGCACATAATCCTGTCAATTGCCCAGCTGTAATTTGCTTACCTCGCTTTGCTGTTTTATCGTCTTTTGGGAGAGAGACATCACTAGTGAACATCATGGGACACCGGTCCATATTACCACCGCTGATCACACCTTCTATTTATTTCCTAGTTGCAGTCATAGCTATCATTATTATCTCTTGTGTTTGATCCTTTGTAAACAACAAGGCCGGAGGGATTGACAACCTCTCTGTACTCGTTGGGAGCAAAGTTATCTGTATCTGTGTGCAGGTCCTGTCAACCGCTAAGTTTCTGGCGCCGTTGACACCTACTTGTCGACCCTCGGAGTCTCACGGGATTCGATCCTTGGTATCTTTGCCAAGGGAAATTTACCGCTACGCTACATCTCAACCTTCCACTTGGGGTAACCAACGAGGGGCGAGAAGCCATCAAACACCGATGCTACTGACGAAAATGTAGGTTGAAGGAATTGTATGTAACAGGCATGTACAAAAGCCTCAAAGGTCACGAGACTCTTTGTCATGTGCTTAAAAAACAGATTCTGAACAGGAGCCCTAGGAAAGAGGGAATTGGCTTTGAGAGGAAACTCAATGTTGATGGGACCTACTGGAAACCTGAGCAGTATTCCAAAACCTCATGGGTTGCTGCAAAAGAACCTCTTGTAGATCCATCTACCTTATCTGGCTTTGCTTGTGAATCTTCATATTCTTCTGATGAGTCATTTGACTCCAACTATAAACTGTTCAAAAATCAGAATGGTGAAGTATTTGCTAGATATGTTGGAACTAACTGCAGGAATGGTCCCCCTATGAAGAAAATCTGGGTCCCTAAGAGGCACCTTGAAAATATTCAAGTGAATGTCCTCATGACACCTCCTGTGAAGAACAGGGTCCCCAGATCAAATTCTTCATATGGATCCAAATCCTCATATGGACAAAATTTCTCATATGATCATCATCGTGCTAACACATCTGTTTCACAGGGAAAGAAGGATTGTGAATATGTGCATTATTCTTCAAATCATTATGTTCATAAGTCCTCAAAGAATTTCTCTGCTTACTCATATTCATACTCTAACCCCTCTCCTGTGAAACGAAGTGCACTTGCTTCTATGCCACCATTCTCAATTGGTGCTCGTCGAATGATGAACTCTTTGCCACCCCTCCAGATGTGGGTGGTGAAGAAAAAGAACTAATCTCTTATGTAGGGTCAGGTCTCGAGACGAACGTAAACGTCTGAAGAATTTGCTGGAGACCTGAAAATGCTTGAAAGGACGCAAGCTAATCATGCAGAAATGATTCATTCGTTTCTTATGTCCTCATTCTTCATATATTGCTCTTACTTATGAAATTCATTCTGATGAAATTGATGTCATATTCTTCACAATGAAGCATATGAGTTGTAAGATGTACTAAATCTTCTACAGGATGACTCTCTCAAAGCTACTGAGTGGGTCCTCGACAGTGGATCCACAAATCACATGACCGGTGACAAGAACCAACTAATGGACTCTGCTTTATCTCCATCTCACCTGAAGCATATCACCTACGCTGATAAAGGAAAAATCAAGGACCACAACCTGCCACATGCCTACTTGCAAAAGCTTCAGAAGGATGGCTATGGCATCGACGACTTGGTCATGCTGGCATGAGGAACTTGCACACGCTTGTGAAGAAGAAGCATATCCTTGGAATTGAGGGTGTCAAATTCCACAAAGATCATCTTTGTGGGGCTTGTGAAGCTGGAAAGATGACCAAATCCAAGCATCCCTCAAAGACTATCATGACTACCACTCATCCTTTTGAATTGCTTCACATGGACCTCTTCGACCCTACACATTATTCTGCATTCACAAATGCAGCATCTCTTTATGGCTTTGTCATTGTTGATGACTATTCTCGTTATACATGGGTGCATATCATCACATTTAAGCATGAAGTGCAGGAAATCTTCAAGCAATTTTCCTCCAGGGCCTCGACGAATTTCGGTGTGAAGATCAAGCATATCCGAAGTGACAATGGGACCAAGTTCAAGAACACTGTTCTTGATGACTATCTTGATGAACTTGGTATTTCTCATGAGCTATCAGCCCCATACACTCCTCAGCAGAACGACGTTGTGGAGCGCAAGAACAGAACTCTTGTTGAGATGGCTCGCACTATGCTTGATGAATACAAGACGCCTCTTTGGTTCTGGCCTGAGGCTATCAACACTGCGTGCCACATCATCAACAGGGTATATCTTCACAAACTCCTCAAGAAAACCTCATATGAACTACTCACTGACAAAAAACCCAATGTGAGTTATCTCAAAGTCTTCAGTGCTAAATGTTGGGTTAGAGATCCTCATCACAATTCCAAATTTGCAGCGAAAGCACATGAAGGTTTTATGCTTGGTTACGGAAAGGACTCGCACACCTACATAATCTTCATCAATCATATGCACAAGATTGTTAAGACTGTAGATGTGCGGTTCGATGAAACTAATGGCTCGCAAAGAGAGCACCTGCCTTCTGTGTCAGGTGAAATACCTCCTGAGGAATCCATAAAGTTCAGAGCTACTGAAGATATCATCCCCACTAAAGAATCAGCTAAAGAAGTCATTCCTGACAATGAAGAAAATCAGTCTGGTGCTCCTGAAGAAACTGCTGCTGAAGAAAATGCTCAGCCAGACCAAAGTCGTCAACCAGCTCATCCTCGTGTCGCAAAAGAAGTGCAGATCGAGAAAATCATAGATGACATCAATGCACCAGGTCCTCTCACACGCTCAAGAGCTTCACACTTATCTAACTTTTGTGGGCACTTTGCTTTTGTCTCTATCACAAAGCCCACCAAAGTTGATGAGGCATTTCTGGAACCTGAGTGGATTCAAGCTATGCAAGAGGAATTGTATCAATTCGAGCTCAACCATGCGTGGGAACTCGTCAAGCGACCAGATCCTTGGAAGCACAATATCATCGGCACCAAGTGGATCTATCGAAACAAGCAAGATGAAAATGGCCTTGTGGTGAGGAATAAGGCTCGTCTCGTAGCTCAAGGCTACACAAGTTGAAGGAATTGACTTCGATGAAACCTTTGCTCCTATTGCTAGACTTGAAGCTATTCGCATACTACTTGCTTATGCTAACCATCATAATATCATCTTATATCAAATGGATGTGAAAAGTGCATTCCTCAATGGTAAGCTTGAGGAAGAAGTATATGTTGCTCAACCCCCAGGTTTTGAAGATCCTAAACATCATGTCAAAGTCTTCAAACGCAACAAGGCCCTCTATGGCCTCAACCAGGCCCCTCGGGCGTGGTATGATACTTTGAAGGAATTTCTCATGAAGAAATGCTTCAAACCCGATTCACTTGACCCAACTCTTTGCACTAAATCATATGATGATGAATTATTTGTGTGTCAAATCTATGTGGACGATATTATCTTTGGCTGTACTGATGAATGTTACAGTGATGAATTTGGCTACATGATGCGTGAAGAATATCAAATGTCCATGATGGGAGAGCTGAAATTCTTTCTAGGCCTTCAAATTCGTCAACAACGCAATGGCATCTTCAGATCTCAAGAGAAATACCTCAATGATGTTCTGAGGAAATTCGGCATGCAAGTTTGCAAAGGCGTCAAAATCCCTATGCCCACAAATGGCCAACTGTGCACTGATGAAAATGGTAAATACTTCGATCAAAAGGTATACCGCTCCATGATTGGCTCTTTATTGTATCTATGTGCATCCAGGCCAGATATTATGCATAGTGTTTGCATGTGTGACCGATTTCAAGCTACACCGAAGGAGTCACACCATAAGGCTGTGAAGCATATTCTTCGATATCTAGCTCACACTCCAACACTTGGATTATAGTATCCCAAGGGCTCTGATTTTGATCTCATTGGATATTCTGACTCTGACTATGCTGGTGACCGAGTGGATCGCAAGTCTACATCCAGCACATGCCATTTCCTCGGGTGATCCTTAGTATGTTGGTCCTCAAAGAAGCAAAATTGTGTATCACTCTCCACTGCTGAAGCTGAGTACATAGCTGCTGGTTCATGTTGTGCTCAATTACCGTGGATGAAGCAAACCCTCAAGGACTATGGTGTCAACATGAAGAATGTGCCACTCTATTGTGACAATGAGAGTGCCATCAAGATTTCTCACAACCCAGTTCAGCACTCAAGGGCAAATCATATCCAAATCCGTCATCATTTTCTTCGTGATCATGTCTTCAAGGGTGACATTTCCATCTACCATGTGAAGACTGAAGATCAGCTGGCAGATATTTTCACTAAGCCCTTGGATGAGAAGAGTTTTTGCAAGTTGCAGTGTGAGCTAAATATCTTAGAATCTTCGAATGTTCTTTGAAAGGACACACATCCTAAATCTTATGAAAAATTTATGACTTTGATGCGCAACACACGAAATAACGTTTTTCTTCAATCAATGAAGACTAACCCTCTAAGTGTGAAGAAATTAATGAAGAAACTGATTCTCAGAGCCCCACGACAATTGTACGTGGTGTCTGAAATCATCATTCTTATACGGTGGGTTACGCCACCACCCAAAGTTGAGATTTGAGTTTTTCTTCAATTTTCAAATTCCTCAAAATTTGCAATTTCATCAACTTTCTCTAATGTTCTTCATTGGCTATATATATAATGTTTGAGTTTTTATGTCCTCTACAACATTCACTTATTGCTAATTCTTCAAGTTGACTTTTCCTCTAAGTGAATGTGATCGGACCCTTCCCCCTCTATGATTAACTCAATCCAGTCTATTCACAATTTCTCCATATGCGTTCTATTTGAAACTTGTTCAAAATCTTCACTGTGTCCTTGACAGCTGAAGAATTTGTGAACACAACGTTAAAATTTTCTTACC
This sequence comes from Secale cereale, assembly GCA_902687465.1. NCBI lineage: Eukaryota > Viridiplantae > Streptophyta > Magnoliopsida > Poales > Poaceae > Secale > Secale cereale. The sequence continues at coordinate 12,175,090 of LR738714.1, read as the reverse complement.
CAAAATTTTCGGCTTTTGCCGCTCAAACCATTCCGCATCCCACGATGGATTAAACAACTCATCCATGATCCCCACTATCTTTACTCCTCAGAACGTGGGTGACACATGTCGCTAGGATAGCAAAGGGCAGGGGCACGTTCGTCCAAATTATTCTGACGAGTTGTTTTTTCACCGTTGGCTATAAATACCCCCCCTTTCATAGTGCCTCATTTACTCTGCTCGACATCTCCCTCGCTGGAGCTCAAAGACCTAGCGCTGCCGCTACTTTCATCGACCCCGGTGAGGAAGAGCTTCGCTGCCTCGACCTCTTCATCGTTGTACTCGCGCCGGCTGCGGAAATCTTCACTCCGCCGCCGCCGTAGCTGTCTCCTTCTGCCAAGTTAGGGCTTGGGAGATCTGGACCGACGAGCTTCACCACAGTTCATCTAGTTCGTCATGTTCTTCACCAAGGGTAATTAAAATCTAATTTTACTACCCTTCTTTGATTCCCGTGTTTTCACAATTTCTTCAAAAGGTGTTTATTCTTCGACTCCCCACTACTTGAACACCTAAAATCTGTCTGCTCTTGATCTATTTCTGTAAGATGAGTTTTTCTTCATGATTCCTCAATTTTGTGGATTTTCTGATCTATACAACTCTGGAACCTAAAGCAAGAACACTTAGTGAAAGTCTTCAAGACTCCCATGGTCAAATTCCTCAAACTTGATACTTTTGACAAATTTCTGAGAACGCATATGACTTCTCCAAATTCTTCGCACATATACTCTGTTCACAGGTACAAAATGTCTGGTGCTGAATCTCTAGGTTCTCATCAACTTAACTCATTTGCAACATTCCTCGAAGAAAAGCTACATACTTCCTCAGAAACCTCAATTGTTCAAAATCCTCAAGTGAGGAAAATGGCTGAAGGCAAGAGACCACAGAAGTGTAATGCCCAGGATGGGACTATACCTCCTACGTGTCGAGGCACGACTTAAAGGTATAAGCCCATTCTGGAATGATCTCAAGTTTGGTATCTTTGCACGACTCATGTAAAAGAGGGATTAAATTGCAAAAGGAGATAGTTGGCTTACACTCGCCACTTCACACAATACATTACATAAGCAAAACATCATTCAAAACATCACAGCCCATCTAAGGGTAAGATCCAAAAGACAAGATACCAAACATAACGTTAAACCACAGGTCTAGATCGAATCCTAGTAGAAACCACTACTGATCGTCGAAACGTCACAAGCATACGGCCACTCTCTTCATCGAGCTCCCAGTGAAGCACTTGAACCAACTCCTGCTTCATTCTCAGCTGAACCTGCATCTGGTGTTGTAGTAACTGTGAGCCACGAGGAATCAGCAATCCCATAACCATGGGTATCAAGACTAGCAAAGCTTTATGGGTAGGAAGAGGTAAAGTGGTGAGGTTGCAGCAGCGACTAAGCATAATATGGTGGCTAACTAATGAGTACAAGAATAAGATGAGAATCTACACAAACGGTCGCAAAAGTAGTGATCGCTAAAGATCCTGAACTACATACGAGTCAAACATAACCCCACCGTGTTCTCTTCTCAACGTGAAAAGAGACAGTCACGGTTACTCACGCAGTTGTGGGTTTTATCTCAGATCCTTTGTCAAGTTTTCTACAACCGGACATTAACAAATTCCAATCTGCCACATAACCGCGGGCATGGCTTTCGAAAGATCATAACCCTGCAGGGGTGTCCCAACTTAGCCCATCACAAGCTCTCACGATTAGCTGAAGTGATAAATATAATATCATCACCCGTTATCTTAGGGAAATCCGATCAGGCTCGGTATCCCGGTGCACAAGACATTTCGACAATGGTAAAACAAGTCCAGCAAGACCTCCCTGTGTGTCGACACCCTGATAGTAGCCATGCGTATCTTATCTCAGGCCACGACCAGATGGGCGATGCTACAGGTAAAACCAAACCTCGAGATTCCCCGTGGTGGCCCTGCAGGACCCCCGTTTGGGACCAACACCATCAGCACTGGCCCCCCTGCTATGTAGAAAGAATCCTCGGGTAGCGCTAACTCCCTATGCAATTTAATTAATTAATTAAGTTGTTATTATGAGCAAATTAAAACCAAAGTTGGGCCTTGCTGGAGGAGTTTTATTCAAAGTCGAACTGTCAAGGGGTCCCCATCCACCCATCGTGTAAGGAACGCAAAATCAAGGAACATAATGCCGGTTTATCGGCGCCTAAGGTGGCATGAGTGGAACAAAACACCGAGCAAAAGGCCAAGCCTTCCACCCATGCCCAGTATATAGGTGTGTTAATAATAATTATAGATATTGTGATATATCCAACAACAAGTTCCCTCCTGGAACGAACTTCATCTTCACCTGCAACTAACAACGCTATAAGAGGGGCTGAGCAAGCGGGTAACATAGCCAAACAGTGGTTTTGCTAGGAAGGTGTCAAAGGTTAGAGGTTTCATGGCAACAAGGAGAGGCTGACATAAAAGATGGGTAGCGCGACATGTAACGATAGCATCGAGACAACTAAGCATGGCAATGGTAGTGAAGGTATCCAAGGGTATGATCATCTTGCCTGGGATTCCGCGAGGAAGAAGGACGGATCCATGAAGTAGACGGAGCAACATAGTCGAGCGAATCCTCACAACTCCGGAACGAAACCAAAGCTTCGAAGCGTTCGTTCTCGAAGCGGTTCGAGTCGTCGAGGGACGTAGTGGAAGTAGTCGTTCTCGCGAGTCGTGGTACACATTCGTAGAGGGAAGTAGGCGTTCCGTTCGTCGAGGAAGTAGTGGTACACAATCATCGGTAGGGGTACATGTTGCGGCATCGGACGTCTTCGGGGCGACGGTAGTCGTACTCGTTCGTAGATGGAAGTAGTCGTACACGAGGCAACGAGGTCGTCGTGGTACACGTTATGTAGCCGTACTTGCGGTCTCGGCGATGGTAGTTGTACTTGGCGTGTCGTTCATGGGTCTTCGGCGAGGGTAGTGGTACACGGCGATGTAGTGGTACTCGTTCATGTAGTAGTCGGATTTGATGGAACCGAGGGCTCCGAGCAAGCGTCGTGGTACTTGTCAAAACAACAACGGATGTAGTGGTACTTGAAGAGGACTTGGCGGATCCAGCCGTCGCGGTACTTGACCGCCTAGGTCCTGGGATAAACAACAACAGCAACAAAACACCGAGCAAAGGTCTCGGTCACATCAACATCCCGGAGCAGCGAGGAGGAGAAGCCGGGGCGTCGGGCCTGGGGCGAGCTCCCACGGCGGCCATCCATGGCGCTGGAGCATGGAGGGGTCGGGCGCTGCGGCCTCTTGGCGCTGGAGAGGACGAGGCTGGATTCCCGCTGGAGAAGACGACGATGGAGGCAGGGCCTGCGCGGCTGCTGCCTGGCCGAGGGAGGACGAGGCGCGCGGTGAGCCAGGCGCGCGCTGGGCGGCCGAGGCGCTCGGAGCTGGGGCTCCAGGAGGCGAGGAGGCTCCTGGCCGGACTTGGGCGGGGAGGACGGGGCGCGGTGATGAGGCAGCCGACGAGGTGCTGGAGCTGCGGCTCCTCATCGGGGCGCGCAGGGAGACGAGGCAGAGGCCTGGAGGGAGGCGCTGGACTCGCGCGGAGGAGGTGAAGGGCCTGAGGCCGGTGGTGCGGCGAGGCGAGAGGATGGAGACGCGCTGGAGGCGAGGCGCGGGCTTCGCGGCGCTGGGGCTCGGAGGCGACCTGGCGGGGCGCTCGGTAGGGGGAGGAAGGAGGCGCTGCGGTGGAGGCTGGCCTGCGCGTCGGGGCTCCTGGGAGATCGAGATGGGGACGAGGGAGGACGAGAGTGCGGCGCGCGATGGGAGGAAGAGGATCGAGCGCAGCGATGGGGTCGGTGCGCTAGGGTTGAGGGGCGGTTGGGCCAATGGGCCAGCTAGGAGGGATGGCCTGACTAGGCAGCCAGCTGGGCCAGAAGGCTGGTGGGAGGCCCAAGAGGGATGGAGGCTGGGCCGGCTGCGACTGGTAGCTGGGAGGCCGGCCCAGCTGGGCTGCTCTCTCTGCTATGAAGTTGCTCTCCCAATAAAAATAACAGAAAACAACACCGAAGAAAAGAAAAGGAAGGAGGTGGCTAGGGATAGAATTAGGGCATGAGGTTATTTTTCCCGGACTCGCAAAAATGTCCACGGTCCACGAAAAATAGGAGAGGCAAGAAAAGAGAAAGAGAAGGCATGGTGAAGATATGCAAGTGTGTTGCGGTTAATTCCAAACAAATGGAATATTTATTATATAGCTCCATAAATATTAGGAGGATATGTTATAAAGAGAAGTCATCCTTCCCTCGATTTAAATGGACCGAAGGTCCACACAATTTATTTAGGTTGAGATGCAAAATAAATATGACATGATGGCATGATGACATGATGCAATGCAAAATAAATAACACAAGCAGAAATAAAACACACGGAAGAACCCGGAACATCTGGAATCTTCTGGGACGTCGGTCTCGGGCATCACAACTCTCCCACACTAACAGAGGATCTCGACCCGAGATCCTAGAGACATCACCGGGTAAAAACGGAAGAGAAAGAGGTAAAACAAAGTTGCTTCTTTGACAGACGAGTGAAACCAAAAAACCTTGAGAGGTTGAACAATCTTGAAGGAAACAATACAACAGAGATGAACGGAGATGAAAACACTTCGTTAGAAAAGAGGAACAAGGAGCACTATGAGAACCTTATAGGTTGAGACATTAAACAAGAGTTCACGGATCAAAGAATATGAAACCGCAATGGTATAACCAAGGAATAAGAATGACAGAATTTGGACAGCACTCCGTCTGAAAATGGAAGGAATCAACATGAGCTTGAGAAGATGGGATGATACTTGATGAAAACAACAACACATAGCCTCTGAAACAATTGAAAGAATGGCACAAGGGGTAAGAAAGATTCAGACAGCACTCCGATTGAAAAGAGAGGCAAAACTAGATAAGATGACGTAACTTGAATGAAGAATACAACACTCCGGTTAAATGATAAGCAAGGGAAAGAACATGATCTCGATAAAACGAGATGATGGTTTGGAGAGAGCAACATCACAAAGCCTCCGGAATGAAAGAATAGAATATAGTTCAATGAAAGAAATGAACGGAGAAGAAAATGACAACTTTTCCCACAATGAATTAGGAAATCCTCCTTGCGAAGAACGGTTGAATGGGGTTGATGGAAAAAAATCAACACGAAATGAATAAGCTCGTTGTGGGCTTATGGAAAACATCTCAAAATTATGAGGTGACAACCAGCCACTAACAAAAACAATTGATTGGAATGAGAACAACAAGGAGATGAAAAACTTTCACCGGAATGGCAAATGAAGAACTTGGGTCATTTATAGCACCATAATAGCAACAATTCTCAAGGAAAGCTTCTAGGTGAATTATAACCCAAGATAACTCCAACGAATAATTGAATGGTTGGAAAGATCTCCTGAACAAGGAAAATTATGGGGTTAAATATCTCATTCTTGACAACTTGTGAATCATGAAACATGAAGGAATTGTCAAAATGACATAACACCATCTCAAGCAATAAGGTAGAAAGAATTGCACTTGGAAAGCATGATGAAGAATGCTTGAGCTCCAACAAGAATCTTGATGAAGACTTCGAGAATGAATTAAATCTTGATGAACCACCATGAGAACTCCGGTAATGAAAGCATGAGAAATGAAAGACGAAAAGAATAAGATTCAAGGCCTGCGATGAATTAGATGGAGCTTTGAAATGATAATTGAAATAACTTGGAGCTCCGGAAAACAAGATGAACAACTTAGAACCGAGGATATGATATGATGAACAAGCTCCGGAAAAAGAGATTAATCACCTCGAGGAAATAAGAATAAGATTTACTGTATGCTTATCCTTCCTCAAATTAAATTGATGACAAGCAACGGATTTGGCATACTACTTATTCTCGTTGGAAAGAATTTAGAGAGATCTCGCACAAGCTTGAGAATAATCTTGAACGACTCACCGGTAGGATTATGAAAAGAACGAGTGAATTAAAACGATAACAACGGAAGAGTAATCTTGAAAGAACCACCGTAAGAATATGGAGACGAACGAAGAGACATCAACGAAGAATATTTGGAGAACGAAGTTGAAAACTGAGAATGAAGAATCTTCTGAAATGTTGGCCTTCGGAGGATCACAAAGAAAAGAATTCATGAAATGCTTCGGATGGGTATAAAAATAATTCCTCACAATCGAAACAATAATGAGGATGGCAAGAAGCTAGAACCACGAATCTTGAGAGAACGGATAAGGATTCAAGAGGAACTCGTCTTCGAGTCTTCAAAATCTGAGAAGACGATTAGATACACCACCATGAATTGTATAGGCCCTCCGTAATGAAGAGTTAAAAAGGTTGAACCAATGATGAAAAGAATTTGAAAGCGATCTTGGAGAAGGTATGTGACTGATGGGAATCATTCTTACGTCACACTTTAAAAGAATTTGAGTATAACTCCAGAAAAATAGAAGAGTCAGGTAAGATCCTGGGAAAAAACCTATGGGTTAGGGCCCACTCAAAAGAAATCACCGTTGGAAAAGATTGCTTAAGATATATTGCACCGGTTAAATTAAATGGCTTGAATAAGATGACAACCCTCAAAATAGCTTGACAGGATTAAGAATGGAAACACGAATCTTCAGCACTCCGGATATGAATAGCAAGAGGAGAATGATTAATTGGTGCACCGGAATAAGAAAGCATTGTGAAAAGAGGAAAAAAGGATAAGATCAACACCGAATTCTTGAATTACATGCACCGGCAGAATTTGAGAACAAAAGAATGATGAACTTGAAGCTCTTGAGCATCTTCACGATAAATCACCGGATAAGAACATTGAAGGAAATGAATGAAGAACCTCACATGAATAAAATGGATACTTCATCTGAGAATTCCAGCTTCATAAAGAAAAGGGAGGGAGGGTGGGGAAAACAAAGACAACTTGGGATGAAAGAAACAGACACCGTCAGATTTCTCAACGGCGTTTGTATGGAATAACTTGAAGAGAAGGCACACCGGTTGAAAAGAATTAACATGAAAATCTCGATGGTCAAGAAGAATAGCACTCCCATAGAAATATGAGAATACCGATTAGGAAGGTATGGAATCAACACTTGACATCGAAGCAACTCGAATACCAGAATCAAATCAAAACAAAGGATAGATGTGTTGCAACATAAACTTCACAATATCATTCGAACAGAGAATTGAACGAATGAATTCCGCAGGTACATCAACTTGTCGAGAAGCCACTTGGGAGAACAAAAGATAAATAAAAACAACAAGGAACAGATAGAACAAATACAAGATAGAAGCTTCATTCCACATATTCGTGCTGAAAGCTCATGGAACGTGTTACAAAAGGGTTTTGCAATCCCCGGATCAGCATAGCCAAGGACCCTTTAAGATGCAACTCCCGATCGGAACAAGCCCATAAAACCACTTCACTCAATGTAGAACCCCGAACTTCATATCATGCATTCGTTGGAAGAATGCCTAGAACTACTGGATGAACCCACCTATTAATTTCCGAAAGTTTCCAGTTATGCAATCAGGTGTTGGGGATACAGGGGAAGCACCGCGCACTCAACTCTAATCCTACATCCAACTGTATCCATCCTTCAACACATAACCAGTTTTCTCCGGAAACCGTTTACCTCGGACCTTCGAAACGCATCTACTATACAAGCTATGGCAATAATCCCGAACTACCTCCCCAGTACTGGGTGATGTCGGGGTTATCTTGCCACTAACCGCATAGGAGAGTTTTCGATGTCGGCCGTCTTAAGTATTCCAGAACTGCCGCGATATATTTGTGACGACAACACCTCGGAGCTCAACTCCCCGGGACACTGCCACAATCCCTAAATGATAGGAGGCATCGAGAACAATGTTCTCGTCACAAAGACATCGTAACAATCCAAACAATACTCGCGAGATCCTAAAAAAATTTTGGTGAATTTTTGAGAGTAGAAGAGGCAAGAGTAGTCGTCAGGAGTCCTCACCAGAATGAAAAGAGATGAGGAGCAAAGAAATCCTACTCTCCGATGTAAATATAGGACTCAAAACATTTTAAGTGTGTGCCTAGACTCAACCGTCAACGATTCGATCAATCAGTGGGGGCTTCTAGGTCGGAGAAGGCTCTGATACCAACTTGTAATGCCCAGGATGGGACTATACCTCCTACGTGTCGAGGCACGACTTAAAGGTATAAGCCCATTCTGGAATGATCTCAAGTTTGGTATCTTTGCATGACTCATGTAAAAGAGGGATTAAATTGCAAAAGGATATAGTTGGCTTACACTCGCCACTTCACACAATACATTACATAAGCAAAACATCATTCAAAACATCACAGCCCATCTAAGGGTAAGATCCAAAAGACAAGATACCAAACATAACGTTAAACCACAGGTCTAGATCGAATCCTAGTAGAAACCACTACTGATCGTCAAAACGTCACAAGCATACGGCCACTCTCTTCATCGAGCTCCCAGTGAAGCACTTGAACCAACTCCTGCTTCATTCTCAGCTGAACCTGCATCTGGTGTTGTAGTAATTGTGAGCCACGAGGACTCAGCAATCCCATAACCATGGGTATCAAGACTAGCAAAGCTTTATGGGTAGGAAGAGGTAAAGTGGTGAGGTTGCAGCAGCGACTAAGCATAATATGGTGGCTAACTAACGAGTACAAGAATAAGATGAGAATCTACGCAAACGGTCGCAAAAGTAGTGATCGCTAAAGATCCTGAACTACATACGAGTCAAACATAACCCCACCGTGTTCTCTTCTCAACGTGAAAAGAGAAAGTCAGGGTTACTCACGCAGTTGTGGGTTTTATCTCAAATCCTCTGTCAAGTTTTCTACAACCGGACATTAACAAATTCCAATCTGCCACATAACCACGGGCACGGCTTTCGAAAGATCATAACCTTGTAGGGGTGTCCCAACTTAGCCCATCACAAGCTCTCACGATTAGCTGAAGTGATAAATATAATATCATCACCCCTTATCTTAGGGAAATCCGATCAGGCTCGATATCCCGGTGCACAAGACATTTCGACAATGGTAAAACAAGTCCAGCAAGACCTCCCGGTGTGTCGACACCCTGATAGTAGCCGCGCGTATATCGTCTCAGGCCACGACCGGATGGGCGATGCGACAGGTAAAACCAAACCTCGAGTTTCCCCGTGGTGGCCCTGCAGGACCCCCGTTTGGGACCAACACCATCAGCACTGGCCCCCCTGCTATGTAGAAAGAATCCTCGGGTAGCGCTAACTCCCTATGCAATTTAATTAATTAATTAAGTTTTTATTATGAGCAAATTAAAACCAAAGTTGGGCCTTGCTGGAGGAGTTTTATTCAAAGTCGAACTGTCAAGGGGTCCCCATCCACCCATCGTGTAAGGAACGCAAAATCAAGGAACATAATGCCGGTTTATCGGCGCCTAAGGTGGCATGAGTGGAACAAAACATCGAGCAAAAGGCCAAGCCTTCCACCCATGCCCAGTATATAGGTGTGTTAATAATAATTATAGATATTGTGATATATCCAACAACAAGTTCCCTCCTGGAACGAACTTCATCTTCACCTGCAACTAACAACGCTATAAGAGGGGCTGAGCAAGCGGGTAACATAGCCAAACAGTGGTTTTGCTAGGAAGGTGTCAAAGGTTAGAGGTTTCATGGCAACAAGGAGAGGCTGACATAAAAGATGGGTAGCGCGACATGTAACGATAGCATTGAGACAACTAAGCATGGCAATGGTAGTAAAGGTATCCAAGGGTATGATCATCTTGCCTGGGATTCCGCGAGGAAGAAGGACGGATCCATGAAGTAGACGGAGCAACATAGTCGAGCGAATCCTCACAACTCCGGAACGAAACCGAAGCTTCGAAGCGTTCGTTCTCGAAGCGGTTCGAGTCGTCGAGGGACGTAGTGGAAGTAGTCGTTCTCGCGAGTCGTGGTACACGTTCGTAGAGGGAAGTAGGCGTTCCGTTCGTCGAGGAAGTAGTGGTACACAATCATCGGTAGGGGTACTTGTCACGGCATCGGACGTCTTCGGGGCGACGGTAGTCGTACTCGTTCGTAGATGGAAGTAGTCGTACACGAGGCAACGAGGTCGTCGTGGTACACGTTATGTAGCCGTACTTGCGGTCTCGGCGATGGTAGTTGTACTTGGCGTGTCGTTCATGGGTCTTCGGCGAGGGTAGTGGTACACGGCGATGTAGTGGTACTCGTTCATGTAGTAGTCGGACTTGATGGAATCGAGGGCTCCGAGCAAACGTCGTGGTACTTGTCAAAACAACAACGGATGTAGTGGTACTTGAAGAGGACTTGGCGGATCCAGCCGTCGCGGTACTTGACCTCCGAGGTCCTGGGATAAACAACAACAGCAACAAAACACCGAGCAAAGGTCTCGGTCACAGCAACATCCCGGAGCAGCGAGGAGGAGAAGCCGGGGCTTGGGGCGAGCTCCCACGGCGGCCATCCATGGCGCTGGAGCATGGAGGGGTCGGGCGCTGCGGCCTCTTGGCGCTGGAGAGGACGAGGCCGGACTCCCGCTGGAGATGACGGCGATGGAGGCAGGGCCTGCGTGGCTGCTGCCTGGCCGAGGGAGGACGAGGCGCGCGGCGAGCCAGGCGCGCGCTGGGCGGCCGAGGCGCTCGGAGCTGGGGCTCCAGGAGGCGAGGAGGCTCCTGGCCGGACTTGGGTGGGGAGGACGGGGCGCGGTGACGAGACAGCCGACGAGGTGCTGGAGCTGCGGCTCCTCATCGGGGCGCACAGGGAGACGAGGCAGAGGCCTGGAGGGAGGCGCTGGACTCGCGCGGAGGAGGCGAAGGGCCTGAGGCCGGTGGCGCGGCGAGGCGAGAGGATGGAGACGCGCTGGAGGCGAGGCGCGGGCTTCGCGGCGCTGGGGCTCGGCGGCGACCTGGCGGGGCGCTCGGCAGGGGGAGGAAGGAGGCGCTGCGGTGGAGGCTGGCCTGCGCGTCGGGGCTACTGGGAGATCGAGATGGGGACGAGGGAGGACGAGAGTGCGGTGCGCGATGGGAGGAAGAGGATCGAGCGCAGCGATGGGGTCGGTGCGCTAGGGTTGAGGGGCGGTTGGGCCAATGGGCCAGCTAGGAGGGATGGCCTGACTAGGCAGCCAGCTGGGCCTGAAGGCTGGTGGGAGGCCCAAGAGGGATGGAGGCTGGGCCGGCTGCGACTGGTAGCTGGGAGGCCGGCCCAGCTGGGCTGCTCTCTCTACTATGAAGTTGCTCTCCCAATAAAAATAACAGAAAACAACACCGAAGAAAAGAAAAGGAATGAGGTGGCTAGGGATAGAATTAGGGCATGAGGTTATTTTTCCCGGACTCGCAAAAATGTCCACGGTCCACGAAAAATAGGAGAGGCAAGAAAAGAGAAAGAGAAGGCATGGTGAAGATATGCAAGTGTGTTGCGGTTAATTCCAAACAAATGGAATATTTATTATATAGCTCCATAAATATTAGGAGGATATGTTATAAAGAGAAGTCATCCTTCCCTCGATTTAAATGGACCAAAGGTCCACACAATTTATTTAGGTTGAGATGCAAAATAAATATGACATGATGGCATGATGACATGATGCAATGCAAAATAAATAACACAAGCACAAATAAAACACACGGAAGAACCCAGAACATCTGGAATCTTCTGGAATCTTCTGGGACGTCGGTCTCGGGCGTCACAAGAAGGGAGGAAAGAGACCTGAGACAAACACTGATTTTGAGATCCCTGAAGACATCTATGCTGAATATTGCACACCAGATGAGGAAACTCATGGGAAAGAGAACAAGAATCAGCGCAAAGTGCGCATTCAGAGGATTGAGAGAAGATGGGCCAAGGAATGGAGGGAGTACCGATATGTGACTCCAAAGTACATGAAGAAATTCACTGTAAACCCTCCATGCACAAGACCTCCTCTAGCGCCAGGCCAAGTTGCAGATCCCTCAAGCGTCAGGCGTGGTGAGGAATTTCCAAAGGAATGGGCCAAGCATCAAGCAAATCTTCATAGTGCAGCTAGAGATGTAGTGAGGAAATTCAATGAAGATTGTGCTGCTGCTACCTCTGCCGCTCAGGCATCTGCTAGTAAGCCCAAGAAGGACATGCCGAAGAAATCGGCCGTCAAGCCACATTCCTCAACAACAATGCCCTCAAGGCGAAGCTCCTCAAAGCCTTCTGGACATATTCCTCAGGCGACTTCCTCAAGGGTCGCCTCAGTCCCCTCTGTTGCAACACAATCTTCAGTTGCTGCTACAAAATCCTCAACTCATGTGCACCGTGCAACATGTCAGCGAACCGCGGGGTTCTCAATTGCTTCAGGAGCCTTAGCAAGTTCATCAGCTCCATCAAAATCTTCACCCATTCCGGCCGTGCTGAAAGTGAAGACTACTGCAGGCCGTGGGAAGAGGCCAAGTTCTCAGAAGAAGGTGGCCTTTCAAGTTCCGTCTGATGACGATGAAGCTGACGATGAAGAACTTGCAGCTATCATCAGGGATAGGCAAATGAAGGCCGCTAGAGCCAAGGGCAGTTCTGTGCCTCTCATGTTGGATCCGAAGAAGATCGTAGACTACATTGATCTTTGGCACCAGAATCTTGATACTCCTCTTCCTGACATGAATCTCACACCTGGTCAAAGTCACATGCTGGCTGCTTTCATTGGTGAAGAGAAATGGAAGTTTGAACAAGCCAGAAGGGCAAGAAACAACAATACAAAAAGCAGCGTCTTCTGAAGAAAAATATTGTGAACATGACTCCTGAGAACCTCGTGAAACTGTAATCTGAAATCAAAGGCCCCAGCGATGAATTTGACAGATACCGAGCTGATTGGCTAGGAGCCAAAGTTAGATTCGTCAAGCTCTCCAAGTCACTCAAGCTTGGTGGTGAAAGCTCCTCACAAGAAGAAATTCATCTTGATGAGGAAACTGAAAGCACAGCTGACAATGTCACTGCTGAAGAAACTGAACATGCCAGGACTGATGAAGTAATTCCAGTCGCTGAAGAAACTGCCAGGGCAACTTCCAATGTTGCGCCTGAAGAACAACCCAGGGCTGCTGAAGAAACTGAAGCAGCGCGTGAAGAAACCGAGAATGCCAGGGCGACTGCAACAGTCGTTCCTGAAGAAACTGAACAAATGTCATCGGCACCTCCTACAAAGTCTTCACCTGTGAAGACTATCAAACTTCCTTCTGCATCAGAAGTGAAGAAGACAAAAGTTGCATAGAAGGCAACTATGAAGAAAAAAAAGCATCATCAACTGCAGAATCCTCAGCTCCCAAGAAAGTGAGGACTTTGTCAAGCTCCTTCATGGATCCCATTGATGTTGTTCCAGTCTCCATTGTGCCATCAAAGGAGATTGTTCCCTTTGGTGAGGATTATCAAATTCCCGATGACAATGCTAAAGATGATCCTTTTGCTGCTTCTTCAGAGCAGTTGGATGAAGAAATTGAAGTGGATGCTATCCCTTCAACTCCTCTGGTATCAGCGCTCATGCCTCAGTTCACTCAGAAAAGGCCGGCACTGAGGAATTGGAAGAAGATGATGATGTGGACATTGGGTCTACAACACTAGTGCTCAATGATGATTATTGGGAGATGACTCATCCAAATTCCCCTTTGACCACACCACTGCAGCAAGTTCCTCAGTCCCCTGCTCAAACTAAAGAAATTCAAATGGGCTCTGAAGAACTTCACATCCCACTTCTGTCCTTCCCAGAACAAGCTCCAGCTGCATCAGCTGAAGAACAAGCTCAACCCAAAGCTGTTGAAGAACCTGAAGCTCAAATTCCTCAGGCACCAACTCCAGAAGTCATAACTCAAGAGGCTGCAAAATCTTCATTAGCAAATCTTCAGCCCAAGCAGAAGAACCCTCATGCTACAAAGAAAAAGTTCAAGGCTGATGATTTCTTTGCTGAACACATATTCTTCACAGAGTTCAATCCCTATGACTCGGCAAGACTTCGCCGCAAGTGATTTTGGACTGCCACTCAGATGAACTTCTATTCTTCACTGCTTTTCAACAAGGATAAGGTATTTGAGCATCGTCAAATTCCTCATGTTGACATGGAGTCCATACCTTGCTTTGAGCCTGTGCTGAATTTGCTTCATGAGCCTGGGCTTCTGAGCTTCTGTTCTGATATATGTGATTGGAATGAAGAGCTAATTCTTTAATTCTATGCAACCTTGCACCTGACTAGTAATGCTACTGACATCAACTCATGGGTGTTGGACTGGATGACTGACAACACTCACTACAAAGCTCCGGCTTCTGAATTGCTTCATGCCGTCCCAGTTCACCCTCTAGCTGAAGGCGCAAGATTGATTTATGAGGAACCTGAACTTCCAAATCATCTGATGCAAGTTCTGATGAAGCCTTTGAAGGCTGGCAACCCTCCAAAAACAACCTTCCTAGTGAAGGATTTGCAATATGTGCCAAGGACAATTTACCGCATTCTCACCAAAACCCCCAGTCCGATCAAAGGCCACAACTCTGAAGAAGAAGACGTTGTTGCATCATGAAGAATCTGTTGTGAAATATCATGCATGGGATCCCCATCAACTATCATGATTTCTTCATGAGGACTTTGGCAAATGTTGCACTGTCACCTTTTGAATTGAAGCCTTATGCTCCCTGGATTATGAGATTCATCAGAACAAGGTCTTCAATCGCATACAAGGCTGACTTTTAGAATCATCTCAGCTATCTACCTCCACTTGAAGTCCTCAAACGGAATATTTCCTCAGTTGACGGAAAAGACAAAGCTATAATCATTGATGAAGGAACTCGTCCCTTGGATGGGAAGATTCGCAAAGCTGCATCCTATTCCACCAATGATGATTCTGCAACTCAAGACACTGCCGCAAATGCTTCAAAGCATATTCCTCAAGCTACCGTTCCTCGTGTGATGACTGATCGTGAGCTTCTCCTTAGTGTGCATCAGAAAGTTGATAGAAATCACAAGTGGGTCAAGCGCCAGTTTGCTGCAATTCTTCAAAACATGACTGTCACTCAGAACACTGTGAAAGAGAATCACTACTATGCGCATGAGATCTTCGACCACACTTGGGCTATTCTTTCACATCACTTCAATGTTGAAAAACTCAAGGAGATGGAATTCCAACAGTTCTTTGACTGGTCTCAGCCACCTTTGAAGAAATTCAAGAAGGTCAAAGTTCCTCAGCTGGTCAGAAGCTCATTTTCTTCATCGCGTGCGACGGATGAAGCTGAAGACTTGGACGACACTGCGGCAGGCCCTACTTCAATGGACGACCCCAACAACGCCGACGCTCCTCCATCAACTTCATGATGATATTCTTCAGGGGCGTTAGTCATCATTTTTCGTCCCTTTTGGTCATTTGATGAAAAAGGGGGAGAAATTTGAGTTAGTCTTCAAGCGGGTCTCTATTATGGGCTATTTTTTTTCTTTAAGTTACAACTCTCGTTCTTCTGAAGTGTTTGCTCGGATGAGATGTAAACTTAAGTCCTATGGTGGTGTGACACTTTTCGAACTGCTTTCTGCATGCTTATTTCCCCAATACCTTAATGCATGCATGCTGAATTTCGTCAGACACCATATTTCATCATGCATTTCAAATTCTTCATATCATATGTTAAATGCGTATATGAATTACAATATATAGGGGGAGATCTCCATGATATCACTCTACAATGTGCATTTGCTAACTCGAGCAAATTCCTCAAAAGTGCACACCTTCAGGGGGATTTCTCATATATCTTGTAATCAAATTACTCAAAATCAGTTGTTACACTTCATATGTTTATCCCCGTTGAAAATTTAACCTATTTGTCATCAATCACCAAAAAGGGGGAGATTGTAAGTGCATCTAGTGCCCCTTAGTGATTTTGGTGTATTGAAGACTTATAGGTTAAGGGACTAATGTGTTTTTGAGTGTACACAGGTCTTATAAGTATATGAGGAGTTTGATATTTACGATGAAAGTCGACCCCTAAAAATGTATGTCTTCAGTTGAAGACTTTGGTTTTCTTGAAGACTTTGAAAGTGAGGAAATTGGTGTGACCTTGAAGACTTGGATATTCATGCATGGATTATGAAGCGTGAATACTTTTGTTTTCGTAGTTTCATTTTCTCTTTCTTGAGTCATAGGAAACACCGTACTGTTAAAGGGGGTCGAGGTAAAACTAAGGAAACCTATTTCCAAGTGATTCTCAACTCAAAGTCTACACTACCCAATTCTTTCGAGTGAAGCCATTGGAAATCTCATACAGCTCAGTCAATTTCTTCAGTGACAGAGACGAAGTTCTTCTGGTCTCTGAGGAATTTGTTCTGCCTGAGGAGTTAGGAATTCGCCAGTGCGGATTGCCTACACGTGAGGAACATGATAGCCCTCAGGAATTTGAGAGCTCAATTTCCGACCGTTGTTGTGCTATGCGCGAGCTGTCCCAAAATATCTTATCCACCTAACGGTCATATCATTTAAGGGCATTTATGTCTTATCATGTCGGGATGCTCCCTAGGCTATAATTATCCGCCCCCTACAACCACTAGCTGGTTGGCTGCTCCGAGAGAAACTAACACTTGTCATAAGAGCAACCCATCCTTCGAGACTTTGAGCGAAAATCATCAAGTGAGGAAAAACCCCAAACCCAAACACCTAAAACCCAAATGTGATTGAGCATCACTAAAGAGAGTGTTCCTGTGTGGAGCCGACGCTTGTTACCTTGGAAGACTGTGATCTTCCAGATGGTTAGGCATCAATGGTCTAGAGCATCTAAGAGGAATTGTGGATCGCCAGGTGACCAAGTCTGTGAAGGTTTGGAAGTCACCTGTGAAGACTTACCACGAGTGATTGGGTGAGGTCTGTGTGACCTTAGCTCAAGGGGAATACAATGAGGACTTGGTGTCTTGGTGTGTGTGTCCAAGACTGGGTGTCCGGGACTGTGTGTCCTCAGTTTTAAATACCTACCCGCCCTAACCAGACGTACAACTATCACAACAGTTGGAACTGGTCTAACAAATCATTGTCTTCATCAAGCCTACTGGTTCTATTTCCTCAACTCTTTCATTTACTCATTCATCTGTTGATGAACTTGATCTGTACTGATTGAAGACTTTTACTGAAGACTTTCTCAATTTCCTCAACCTAATTTCTTCAGTCCTCAGTCCTCAGCCTGCTTATCCTGTTTACACGCTACTTATACTCTATGCTTGTTTTCATTTCATCATGATGACCATGCTACTGTCTTGTTATGCTTGCACCTGAGTATCTATTCCGCTGCTAAGTAGTTCATTGCTTAGGAAATTCCTCAGCTAGAATTTCCTCAGTGACGAATTTGTAAAAAATGCCTATTCACCCCCCTCTAGTCGATATAACGCATTTTCAGGAACATGTATAAGTCATGAAGAAAGCAATAGCAGTAAAACTAAACGATCATAGTGCGAAGCTAACGGATGGGTCTTGTCCATCACATCATTCTCATAATGATGTGATCCCGTTGCTGGGTTGGTCCCATTTTTTCACATTAGCCACCTATTCATATGTGTGGATAGCAAATCTAGTCCTGGTCATACAAGTGTGTACAGTGTTTCCCCTTTATTTCCGTTTTCGACCAAGAGACCGGTTGGAGGACCAGTCTGTACTACTTGCACCCCCATCCGTTCATGTTTGTACCAAGTCCTATGTACATTACATACTACATCTTTCCCCCTTCCTTTCCTATTTAAACCAAGTCACAAGATTTGACTCCATAAAGTAGCTTTACCTCTAACAATACAAAAAATTAGGTGGCATTGGACAATCCGATCGATCCTAGCTACGTGGGGGGCTCAGAGGTAGAAAATGATGCACATGCAGAGGCGTAACGAGCTGTGGAAGTAGAGCTAGGACGGTTTCAAAGGAAGATATACCTGAAGGTCGTCGGGTTGTGGCTAGGTGGGGGGTGTGAGGCCGGATCCGCCTACACGACGGTAGCGACGAAGGGATCGGAGGACCTCCCGTGCCAGTGCTCGGCCAGAGAGACAACAGTGCGATCGGCAATGGGTCTCCTCCCTCACCATCAACGACGACCTAAATGCGGCACCTCCTCCCCTTCCTCGGCGGAGGGGATGCGTCCGGATTTGTAACCAGCTTTGAGGATAGAAAGGTTGTGTGATATCTTTTTTAGATCTGGAGAGGATGAGAGTGTGTGAATAGAGCAATGATACATCTCCAACGTATCTATAATTTTTCATTGTTCCATGCTGTTATATTATCATTCTCGGATGTTTTACAATCATTTTATAGCAACTTTATATCATTTTTTGGGACTAACCTATTGATATAGTGCCTAGTGCCAGTTGCTGTTTTTTGCTTGTTTTTTACATCGCAGAAAATCATTATCAAATGTAGTCCAAACGCAGCGAATTTTTTTTGATGATTTTTTCTGGACGAGAAGACACTCGGTGGGCCAAAGAAGTACCAGAGGGGAGGCCCGAGGTGAGCATAAGACACCTGGGTGCGCCAGAGGCCCAGGCGCGCCCAGGTGGGTTGTGCCCACCTCGGTGGCCTCCCGCACCGCCTCTTCGCTCTATAAATGCCCAAATATTACAAAAACCCTAGGGGAGTCAACGAAATTTCGTTCCAGCCGCCGCCAGTTCCAGAACCACGAGATCCAATCTAGAGCCATTTTCCGGCACTCCGCCGGAGGGATAAATCATCACCGGTGGCCATCTTCATCATCCCGGTGGCCACCATGATGAGGAGGGAGTAGTCCACCCTTGGGACTGAGGGTTTGTACCAGTAGCTATGTGTTTAATCTCTCTCTCTCTCTCGTGTTGTTGAGATGCACAATATTGATGTATCACGAGCTTTGTTAATATAGTCAGATCATATGGTGTTTTTCCCTCTCTATCTTGTTGTGATGAATCGAGTTTCCCTTTGAGATTTCTTTGGAGTGAATACTTTTATGGATTTGAGAACACTTGACGCATGTCTTGCTGTGAATTCCTGTGGTGACAATGGGGTATCATATTTATTCACTTGATATGTGTTTTGGCACTCAACTTGCGGATTCCCGAAGTGACATTGGGGTAATTGATGACCCACAAGTATAGGGTATCTATCGTAGTCCTTTCGATAAGTAAGAGTGTCGAACCCAACGAGGGGCAGAAGGAAATCACAAGCGGTTTTCAATAAGGTATTCTCTGCAAGCACTGAAATTATTGTTAACAAATAGTTGTGTGATAAGATAATTTGTAACGGGTAACAAGTAACAAAAGTAACTAAGGTGCAACAAGGTGGACCAATCCTTTTTGTAGAAAAGGACTAGCCTGGACGAACTCTTATATAAAGCAAAGTGCTCCCAATGACACATGGGAATTGTTGTCAAGTTAGTTTTCATCATGCTCATATGATTCGCGTTCGTTACTTTGATAATTTGATATCTGGGTGGACCGACGCTTAGGTGTTGCCCTTACTTGGAAAAGCCTCCCACTTATGATTAACCTCTCTCGCAAGCATCCGCAACTACAAAAGAAGAATTAAGATAAATCTAACCATAGCATGAAACATATGGATCCAAATCAGCCCCTTACGAAGAAATGCATAAACTAGGGTTTAAGCTTCTGTCACTCTAGCAACCCATCATCTACTTATTACTTCCCAATGCATTCCCCTAGGCACAAATAATGGTGAAGTGTCATGTAGTCGACGTTCACATAACACCACAAGAGGAAAGACAACATACATCTCATCAAAATATCGAACGAATACCAAATTCACATGATTACTTATAACAAGACTTCTCCCATGTCCTCAGGAACAAAAGTAACTACTCACAAAGCATATTCATGTTCATGATCAGGGGGGTATTGAATAGCATTAAGGATCTGAACATATGATCTTCCATCGAATAAACCAACTAGCATCAACTACAAGGAGTAATCAACACTACTAGCAACCCACAGGTACCAATCTGAGGTTTTGAGACAAAGATCGGATACAAGAGATGAACTAGGGTTTGAGAGGAGATGGTGCTGGTGAAGATGTTGATGGAGATTGACCCCCTCTCGATGAGAGGATCGTTGGTGATGATGATGGCTTCGATATCCCCCTCCCGGAGGGAAGTGTCCCCGGCATAAGAGCCCTGCCCGAGCCCTAGATTGGTTTCCCCCAGGTTCCGCCTCGAGACGGCGGCGCTTCGTCCTGAAAACCTCCTTATGATTTTTTTCAAGTCAAAACACATGATATAGCAGAAGATGGGCTTCGGGGGCCTGCCAGGCTACCCACAAGGTAGGGGGCGCGCCTAGGGGGTAGGGCGCGCCCCCACCCTTGTGGATGGCAGGTAGCCCCCCTCTGGTGCTTTCTTCACCCAATATTTTTTATATTTTCCAAAATAAATCTCCATGAAGTTTCAGTACTTTTGGAGTTGTGCAAAATAGGTCTCTCAGATTTGCTGCTTACACAGTCCAGAATTCCAGCTGCCGGCATTCACCCTCTTCATGTAAACCTTGTAAAGTAAGAGAGCAAAGGCATAAGTATTGTGCCATAATGTGTAATAACAGCCCATAATGCAATAAATAATGATATAAAAGCATGATGCAAAATGTACGTATCAACTCCCCCAAGCTTAGACCTCGCTTGTCCTCAAGCGAAAGCCAAAATCGAAAAATATGCCCACATGTTTAGAGATAGAGGTGTTGATAAAAATAAATTACAAACATGAGGGCATCATGATCATCTTTAGCAACATATATTGTCATATATTCTCTTACGCCAAAGTAACAATTCATTCACAAGGTAAAGTATGAATCAGAAACTTTATTGAGAACTAACAAACTATGATCTCGGTCATTGAAGAAATTGCAATTTATCATAACATCGGAAAGAGTCAATATAAGAGCTTTTCAGCAAGTTCACATACTCAACTATCATTTAATCTTTCACAATTACTAACACTGATGCAATACTTATGAGTTCAAAGTTTTAACCGGACACAGAGAAAGATAGGGGCTTATAGTTTCGTCTCCCAATGGTTTACCTCAAGGGTAATGTCAACAATAATGGTTCATGACCCTCTACTCACCTCCCCGATTCATACACGATGGGCGCCAAAACAAACTCTCATCGGCCGAAACCTCCGGCGGCAAATATTCGGTGTATGAGAGATTACCGTCCTATCTCCAGCAGCCCAATATTCCTGTGATGTCTGAAATTTTAAACGGGGGATAAGTTGGTAACTTTCCCCGCATTTGAGACAAGCGCATCCCAAAGACATGGTCCCCCCTACCTCTCTCCCTCCATTCCCCCATTCGTACTCCGTGGGCGCCAAAACACCCTCTCTGTCGTGGAATTAGCACGGCAGATGTCCGGTTTAACGGACTTAATGATGGAACCATCACACGGGTTAGCTTGAAGGGGTTAAAAGCGCACAAAGGAAACAGAGGGTTTATACTAGTTCGGCCCCTTCGATGAAGGTAAAAGCCTACGTCTAGTTTGGTTTGGTATTGCTTGGGCGTCGATGAACAGGGAGCTGATTGCTTGCTTGCGTCTCGACGGGTTGTTGCTCGTCCCTGAACCGTCGCCGGGTCATCCCTTTATATAGGAGGTAACGCCAGGTCCGGTTTACAGAGTCCCGAGGCCGGCTCATAATTGTGTCCGCCTCGGTCTCTATTCTTTCTTTCCTTGTATCTCAAGTTACATGATAGGACGGTTTACAAACCGTAAACTTTACACATGGGCCCTAAGCCTTCATGGGCCGTAATCTCTACTGAGCTTACAATTATATAACTATATCACCATAATCCGGTTTACCCTAGCCGGTTTACACCTGCTAGTAATATCCCTGACATTAGGCCCCAGAATGAGTTGAACTTGTTCATGTCAGTCTTCTAAATCTTGCATAACCTTCTTTCTTGTATATTCTCGGTTTTTGTAAACCGGCTATGACGTCATCCCTGGAAATCATTTGGTTCGATCGTGACATCACTTTCACATTTATTGCGCGCAGCTGTTTTGTTACCTTTGTTTAAAGGTCATCCTGAAAATCGAGGCGACATGAGAATCTTTATCCAATCTCTGACTTCCTCAAATCCCGTGCTTGCCGTTTCGTCTCTCCCCCTTTATAAATACGGCCGCGCCCTTACTTTCTTCCTTCCGCTCATCTTCCTCCTCCGTCGCCCGAAGCTTCTCCGCTGCGCTCGAGCTCGTCGCCGTCGTCGACCAGGCCGCTGCATCAACCTGAATCGCATCTAGAGCCACTCCGCCGCCGTTTCCTTCTACCTCAGGTACTCCTTTTCCTTCGCTTCAGATCTGTAACTTAGGGTTTCTCCATTGACCCCGCCATTAGACCTCGAAGCTTCGGCTGTTCGTCCTATATGCCATGCTCATAGTAGATTCCTCCTTAGATTTATCTTTGAAACTTGCTCCTGCTCCATTGCTTTATGCTTAGACTTGGCATTTTTTAGATCCCTAGATTTGTATGCCCTGTATAAGACCTCCGCAGTTCTTCCGTGATAGACCTGCGTAAATTTCCTCTTTTCTTACTGCTCAGATCTGTTTTATCTTAGCCTTCTGTAGAAACTTGTTTCTTCGTTTTGATAGATCCGTAAAACATTCGCCGGTTTAGTCAATAATATATTACTTCTGCAACGCATCAACCATGAACCCGATGGTTTAGCTTCTCCCTTTTTTGTTGTCATAAACCGGTAGTAGCTCGTTTCCTGCTTACTTCCGGGTCGGCAATGCCATTAGTCCCTTGTCTAAACCGTCGATGTGATTTTGAATATATGATCCGGTTTATGCTTTTGTACTTTGAATGATCCGGATTTTGCACTTACTTTTACAGCGCTTTCCTTCCACCAATATGTCTGCCAAGCAGTTTGTTTCTTGCAATTGGGTCCCTTCTCGTATTACGGAAACGGACTTAACCAATGCTGCGTCAATTGGTGTTCTGGGCCCACGAGTAGTCCTAAAATGGTGGGCCCCAAAGGGTGAATGTCCTCCTACCCCCAGAGACGGAGAAATTATTGTTTTCTTCGACCACCTAGCCCGGGGTTTTAGTCCTCCCGGTTCAAAATTCTTCCGGGACGTACTGGCCGCTTTTCAACTTCATCCTCAGGACATAGGTCCAAATTCTGTATCAAACATCTGCAATTTTCAAGTCTTCTCCGAGCTGTACCTTCAAGAGGAGCCATCAGTCGACTTATTCCGTGATTTCTTCCACTTAAACCGGCGAACAGAGTTTACCGCTGGTCCTCATCAAGAACTGGGTGGGGTTAGTATTCAAAAGAGAAGAGATGTGGTCTTTCCACACGCCGCTCTTCATACACACCCCAAAGATTGGAACCAATCCTGGTTCTACTGCCAAGATACTTCGCCTGAAGGAGAGAATCCACTGCCGGGTTACCGCGAGCATCGTATTCCCGAAGATCATCCCCTGCCACAACGTCTTTCTTCCACTGAACGAGCCCGGTTTGCTCCTCAGCTTGCCAAGCTCAAAGCTTTCATGGCCAACGGTTTAACTGGAGTTGACTTCGTGCGCTGTTGGCTTGCTTGGAGCATTCTTCCTTTAAGCCGGCGCTCTGGTTTAATGTGTCAGTATAGCGGGAAGCCGGATGATCCTCAGCGTCATACCGACATAGTGCTTCCTGAGAAGGAAGTTATTGAATATGCTAAGAAGATGCTCAATATTTCTTTGGAGGAATGTAGCCAAACCGGATTGGCTCCATACTATAAGAAGAATAAACTGCCAGCGGTACGCTTTCAATCTCTTCTGCTTGCTTTTAATCCGTCCATTTAAATTATCTTCTATTTATCTTTCCTCTTGTATACAGGCCGACGATCCTTTTTGGAAAAGGAAACCTCAGGACAAGTCAGGCAAACAGCCACACCGGAAAACCTGTGCTGTTAAGAAGAAAAAGGCAGCTACTGGCTCCGGTTCACATGTTGAAGAAGATGATTCAGACTCTGAGGTATGAGTTAATCCTGACATGCTTTGATCTCTTTTATCCAGATTTATGTTAACGGTGTCTTTTCACAGGATTTGGCTGAAGAGGATAAAGCGGCAGAAACTGAGGTAATCACTCTTTCTTCAGATTCTGAATCGTCGGTGCCCAAGATTCGTAAGGAATCTCGGAAGTATCCTTTTTCTCATCCTTACGCTCAACTGGACCCCAATTTTCTTTTGAAGAAGCAGCAACATGAGGCCCGCCGGACTACACGCCATAGTGGCCATGTAGTCGAGTCTTCTGGAATATCTCTTACTCCTGCTCGGAGGCACCGCTCTGAGGTTTTACTTTCTCCAACTCTTCTTCATCCCAAGGCCGGACTTATACGCAAACCACTTAAACTGTCTGATCCTAATTATCAGGAGACACCTTTATCATCTTCCGGCGAATCAACCGCCACACAGGTCCCAACTCTGAAGACTGTCCCTGGGTAAGTCCTTTATCTCATCCAATTTACCTTTGAATTTGCTTTTGTGACTCTGATTTCTTTTTCAATTCCTTTCAGCAAACCTAAGCCTAGTAAAAGGGCAAAGGCCAGCAAAACTGTTGCTGAGACTGCTACCGATGATCCGGCAGCTGATCCGGACGAAGCCATCCCTCCGGAAAATGAACCCACGATTCAACTTGAAGATCCTGCTCCCATGGACCATGATCACACTGCTGCTCCTGAAGGTACAAATGCTGAAGATGTTTCTGAACCGGCAAATCCTGTCCGGGCTAGCCCTCCTCGGAATAGCCCGGCTCCTGCTAGTCCGGTTCCTACTGCTGCCCCTTCACAGCCAAATACTGCTTCTTCCCCGGATGTTCAAATAACCGGGACAGGTTTTACCGCTCCTGCTGAGCCTATCGTCTTAGCTAAGCATACTGCTAAAACGGAGAAAATCCAGCAGGAGAAGGGCAAGTGGAACACAGACTTGTCCAATTATGCCGAGCTGAGTGCCCAAGAGCTTTATTCCGGGTATTTGAACCGGCTTCATACCAGTCGGGACTATGAAGCGGGCTTGGTCAATATGATGAAGGACAAATACGAGGTATCTTATTTGTCTTTTGCTTTTGCCTTCTTTGTATTTCTGTCTGTCATAGTAGCCCCCAAGTTCCGGTTTAGCTTTGTTGGAGGTGAACCGGTACTTCCAACTGTGCCTTCTTACATTAGCCCCCAAGTGTCAGGGACATAACTCGTTTTATGTGCCTGGGACTTGTCTGGATTTCTCTTTTAATACTTCAACTGCCCATTAGCCCCCAAGTGTCAAGTGGATAACTTGGTTATGTGCTTGAGACTTGTCTGAATTTCTCTTTCAATACTTGAACTGCCCATTAGCCCCAAAGTGTCAAGTGGATAACTTGGTTATGTGCTTGAGACTTGTCTGAACTTGTCATTTATTCCATTTGATTTCCTTTGCAGGCTGATTTGACCCGGAGAGCCGAAGAGATAACTGAGCTCCGAAATAGACTTGCCGAAACTGATTCTGCTGCTGCCAAGGCCAAAAAAGATCTGGCGCTGAGCTTAACCACTGCTGAACAATTGAAGAAATATTTTGAAGCGGAGCGGACAACCTGGGAGGTGCAGAAGAATTCTCTTGAACAAAGAGCAAAGGATGCTGAGGAAGCCCTTAACCCGGTGACACAAGATCTGGTTGGTTTAAAGCGGCAAATAGAGCTTATGACTTCTGCCGTCTTTGGTAAATACTTTAACTTGCATGTGCTTTCATCTCTGCAATCTTTATTCCGCTCCGGTTTAACTGTGATAATCATATGCAGGGCGCCGCATCACCCATCTTGGGGATGATTTGCGGAAGAAACTCAAGGCCTCTTATACTCTGGTTGAGCAGCTGTATTCCGGCGCTCAAAGGATTATAAGTGCGATGTCTTTTAATAATCCGGCCCCCACCACTATCCAAGGTACTCTGGAGAAGTTGTCTATCTTGCCTGCACGCTTGGAAGAGGTGAAGAAGTCTGCTGCCCGAGCCGGTTCTCTTGTAGCGCTCACCAGGGCCAAAGCATGGGTTCCAGACTTTGATCCGGAAGAAGCCATGAACAGGTATCCCAGCACCAAAGAAGATGGATCGGCCTTCACTGGCAAAGATCTTCATGCTTTGACGAAGGAGATGCGTCCTCTTGCCAGCAAACTTGCTGTTGAATCAGACTTGACCAGGTATCATCCGGCGTACGATTTACAGAATGAGCGGGTGGATCGGCCGGTTTATGATACCGAAAATCTAATCCCACCAGTGCGCCCCCACACTTTCGCCCCAGATGTTGATCCGTCTGATCTCATTACGGAAGAGATGTACTTCCGTGCTTTATCAAAAATCGATTGGAGCGTTCCTGACTTTCAGCCGCTTCAAGAAGACGAAGAAGCTCCGGAACAGGTCGATCCTCAGCCGTCGCAGCAGGAGGAAGCATAGGCCGCACAGTTTATCTTTGTAGCTGCAGTATTATTTTGGCGGAAAAAACTTTAATCCGTTCAGGCTTGTTATGCCTTGTAATAGGATAGCTTGAAATATTGTCCGTCTTGATCCGGATGTCCCAACTTTGCTGTGGCGTATGCCAATTCGAATCCTTTGTCTGATATGGTTTATCTTGCATACTATCTATATCTGCATAGATAAACACTTGAAAGATGTCCTAGCGGTTTACCGCCGGACCGTTTAAAGCGCTCTTATAAATATATCAAACAAGTGTCTGTTTTATACCAGAAATAACTTCATACCTGTGACGACCCCGGCCTGACCGTGCACTAATCATACACGCAAATGCACACGATCAAGCCTAAGGACTCACGTGAAGGAAATCACAGCACAACTCTAAAACATAAATAAATACATACAAGTCATATATTACAAGCCAGGGGCCTCGAGGGCTCGAATACATAACATGTGTAACACACATAGTCAGCGGAAGCGTTAGGTATCTGGGTACAGATACAACACAGAAGAAGATAGGCCTTTTACAAAGGCGGGGCAAAATAAAAGCTACGATCGAAAAGGCGCAGGCCTCCTGCCTGGGACCTCCGATCCTACTCCTGGTCGTCGTCCGCCGGCTCCTCGTAGAAGTACTCGCCGGCCGGGTAGTAGTAGTAGCCAGCCTCGGGCTGGTAGTAGTAGTCGTCAACAGGGGCCGCGGGCACCATGGCTCCGTCGTCTGGTTTATCATGCGGGTAGGACAAAAGAGGAAGCAAAGCAACCGTGAGTACTCATCCAAAGTACTCAGCAAGACTTACATCAGATCTATTCTAGCAATGCATTATTTTCAAAGGAGGCTTTATGTGGGTGGACTAGACTGCAGAAAGCCAGAGTAGAGAAGGGAAAAGCCTAGTCCTGACGAAGACTAGCATCTTCAGGGTCTTGCAGCAATTTAGAAGGGAACAGAATAGTTCATCATAATGTATAGTGTTTATAGCAATATCATCTTCATATCACATGTCTCAAGTCACCAGTTCTAGTTGTACCGAAGTGGATACAACTCCGAGTGTCCGTTACCGTAGGACAGGCTATCGATAGATTGTTTCTTCCCTGCAGGGGTGCACCAAGTTACCCACCACGCTCGCTTAACTCCGGCCGGACACACCATCAGGTCGTGCCCGCCCTCGGCTAAACAATACGACGCAACCCGACCGGATACCGCCAGAGAGGATCGAGCACGTCGGACTAATCCTATGCCCCCGGGGGTCGGGGCCATCGCCCCGGACGCTCCGCACGTTGCGAGGCCGTTCGGTAGCAGACCTAGCAACCCCTTATACAAGCACGCAGTTGCATCCTAAGTCCAATCCGAACAGCCCGCTCAATCGCTGACGTCGTGACGACTCCGGCTGATGTATACGACGCAGAGCACCCACTCACACCCACGTGGTGGTTAGTGCTATCGGACCCGGAGGCCCCTCGGATCAAATATCCAAATCGCTTAGTGTGTTGGGAGCGCGCGGTAACGAGCAGAGCCTACGATACTGTTGGCCCCGTCGTCCCGTCTCGAGGACTTGTGACAAGGACTGGAAATGACCGGTCACGCCTCGTAGTTATCTCGCGGGTACCCTCACTGGTCACCCGACTCCACAGCTCACGCCTCAAAGGCACCCGCGGGTACCCCTCTGGGTCAACCCGCCTCCATCCAACATGTGTAGTAGTAACTTCAAAGTGTCTTCAGACGCACGATACCTCTGGCCGCACGCCTTTGTTCCTGGCGACGTCCGGCCTCGGGGATCGATACGTCTTTAAACACGGTATGGTGAAACAGGGCATCCGTGTGGTTTCCATGCCGATGAGGAATCCGAGGAATCACCCTCGTTGGACTCCTATACGACAAGTCCCGTTAAGGTGATACCGGAGGAATCACCCTCGGCGGTAATCACCATAGCGGATGCACGACAAAAGCTAAGTCGGAAGTGGGAAGAGGAATCACCCTCGGTACCCCACAACGAGCTAGCTATACTACAGGGACAACATCAGAAGTGAGTTCGGAGGTATCACCCTCGTCACCCGATGTTAACTCTGCGGAGTCGAGCATGTTAGGGGGGTGTGCGGTGATGTGAAGAAGGTCAGGGGAAGGGGCTCGATCGGTTGATCGAGGCAAGGGTACTATGCGAGGCAACTACGAGAGTGCGGGACCAAAGCAGTGCTACCCAACCTATACTAAGCAGTTTATGAATAAAGGCAGGTATCAACAGTTTAGCAAAAACAGGCTATGCAACAGTAATAGGAGCAGTAGCAGTAGCAGCAATTCTAATGCAAGAATAAGAGAGAATAGACATAGGCGATATCGGAAATGCTCAAGGGGGGGTTGCTTGCCTGGTTGCTCGGTGGCAAAAGCAAGGTCGTCGGAGGGGGAACCAATCACCGGGACAGCGTCGGTCTCGGGATCTGCGTCAGCGTCGGACTCTACCGAGAGAGAAGAGGGGGAAGAAACAGATAAATACACAAAACATAAGCAACACAGAGCGTGCTAAGCTAACGTGCAGTGCAGGGTTGCCTAAAATCATGTCTAAGTCATATTAGTTATTTTAAGATTTAACTGGAATTATTTACCGGTGTATGTGCACTATTCATCTGCCGGAAACGGGCTAAAAGTTGCGGGTTCACCTCCGTAGAGGGTCCCGACACGGAAACAGATAGCACGGTTAGATTCGTCTCGTCGTTCTGAGCAACTTTCATATAGAAAGTTTTTCGATACGAGCTACGGTTTAAAAGATATGAATTTTCTAGGATTTAAACATTTTCTGGATTTATTTTAAATAATGGAAATGAGTTATTGCATCAGCATGACATCACAGTGACGTCAGCAGTCTGCTGACCAGGTCAAACCTGACCTGTGGGTCCAGTGGGACCCACTTGTCAGCCTCTGTTTTCCTAACAGAGTCTTAAACTAGCTAAACAGATTAATTAGGGGAGTGGGACCCACATGTCATAGACTAATTAATTAAACTAAATACTTTTTATTTATGAAATCATTTTGATTAGTTTTAATTTCACAGGGGCCCACATGTCAGCGACTGGGGTTGCCCAGTCAGCAAGGTTGACTGGGTCAACCCAGTCAACAGGGGCCCACAGGGCCCACGGTCAGTGACACTGAGGGCGGGGCCTACCAGCCACGCCGGCGCCGGCGCTGGGAACAGCTCCGGCGACCGAAATCACGGCGGCGTCTCGCCGGACTTGGCCGGAATTGCGCTACAAAGCGCCGTTCGGCTCGTTCTTGAGCGCGTTGGATCGGCCGTTCGAAGCCGCACCGAATGGAGGTGGTGCTCGGAGCTGGGATGGACGGCGACGAGCGTTGCGACGTCGTCGGCGGCGAAGAGCGTTCGGGCGAGATCGGGCACGTAGCTACGGTGCGTTTTAGCACGCGCATTTGGTCGCGTTCGAGAGAGGGGCCAACACCGCGTTGATCTGTCCTGCAAGCGCGGCCTGAAACGACCGGAGACGAGCGCTATGAGCTCGCCGGCGGCGAGGTGTTTCGGGCGAGCGCGGATCCGTCGCTGTAGGGCACTACGATCTACGGGGCTAAGCGTGTTGGAACCGCGAGGAGGCACTGAGTGCGTTCCCGCACTCAGATGGCCATGACAGGGGCTGATGCCACGGCGGCGAGCTCCACGGCGGCGATGCTTTCGGGCAGCGATGGTGGCGATGGCTATGGTGACGCATTCGTACGGGAAGGAGAGGGGAAAGAGGGAGGAGCTCACCGGGCGGCTCACACGTAGGCCCGTGACAGTTTAGGAGCAGCAGATCGGCGTCGGGGAAGAAAGGGATCGCCGGCGGCCCGAGGAAGAAGACGACGCGTTCTCGGTGCGGTGGTGCTCCCCGGCTTCGTCCGTGGCCACCCGAAGAACGAGCAGTCGCCGGCGAAGCCCGCGGACACGGAGAGGCGGCGAGTGGGTGACCGTGGCCGCGTAGTTGACGACGAACGGCGGCGATGGCGCTCGGGCGCCGATGGGGAAGGAAGGAGGAGGCTCGGGGAGAAGGGGGAAATGGTCGAGGAGGACCAGGGGCTCCTTCTTATCCCCTCCCCGGTCCTGTAGTGTCGGTGGAGGCGCTGTAGTGGCAGGTGGCGGCGGGAGCGGCGGCGAGCGCGCGGTGGCCACGGCGAGCGCGACAGCGAGGCGGGAGCAGGTGGAAGGAGGCCGCGGGGCTGGACTGGGCCGGCGCTGGGCCGCGGGGAGGTGCCAGGTAGGTGGGCTCTGCCCCTTTTTCCTTCGTTTATATTTCTGTTTACCTTTATTTCAACAGCAAAGAGAAAAGGAAAAGGTAGGGCCATCAAATGGTGTTTGCAAAAATTGTGAGTTGGCCCAAAAATGAGGTTGCAATATTCCTCACCACAAAAAATTGCTTTGGACTATTTTGGATCATTTTTGAATTTTACAAAAATGAAAAAGCATTTAATAGTGCTGTTATAACACTGTTTAAATGCCCTAGCCCATTATTTGAGTTGATGGTGATGTTGTTTTTACTAACAACATTTGTTTTGAAATATTTGCAACAACATGGACATTTTTCCATAATTTTTGGAACAACTTCATTTTGCACTTGGATTTGGATTTGAATTTTTAGGGGCAAATTGAGTTGACTTGTTTAACCACTGTGATTTGCATTGTAAATGAAAATGACTCGGCATTATTAGCAGTTGATCACATTGATCATTACAAGGGGGTGTTACAATACATGTGATTAAGTATGCTTGATATCTTTAATCCGGCGAACATTGTTGTCTCTGAGGAAGCTCTTGGCACCGTTGGGGCGTACCCAATTATTCCGGGTTTGTAAGAACTACCGGTTTAAATAATGCTGGAGCTCTGTCCAGACTTTTGAAGATATGTGGTCAACTTTGAAGTTGGCCCTCTCCGGAACAAAAATCCATGAAAAACACATGAAAAATCATAAACACCAAAAACACAAGTTTGCAAATAAGACCATGTAGTCGAGGCTTTTTGCGAGCTGCCAGGCTCCAAATCGAGGCTTCTGATTCGAATACGATCAGTAAACCGGACCAAAGGGGTTAAGCTAGGATTCGAATACGACCGTATAGCCCCCAGTGGCTTTGAAATTTTAGCCAATCAATGGATTCGAATACGATCCAAGGAGCTTATGATTCGAATACGATCATATAAATCGGACCACAAGGGGTTAAGCTATGATTCGAATACGATCAAGAAGCCCCCTAGTGAGTTTGGCTATGTTCTCTTTGGTTCGAATACGACCTATGTTTGAACATGAATGGCTATGTTTTCTTTGGTTCAAATACGACCTATGTTTGAACAGGAATGGCTATGTTCTCTTTGGTTCGAATACGACCTATGTTTGAACAGGAATGGCTATGTTCTCTTTGGTTCGAATACGACCTATGTTTGAACAGGAAGCCCTCAAGTGAATTTGGCTATGTTCTCTTTGGTTAGAATACGACCTATGTTTGAACAGGAAGCCCTTAAGTGAATTTGGCTATGTTCTCTTTGATTCGAATACGACCTATGTTTGAACAGGAAGCCCTAAATAGACCGATGGACCGATCAAAGCATCTTATTTTTTTAATGAAAATAATATATATCAAGAGAAATAAACTTTAGATGGATAGCACCTGAGTGAATTCCCATAAGATATTTATATTTGAAAAAGGGCTGATCCCCCGGTTTACCGAGGGCGCCGGTTTATTCATTAATCAAAATATATACATAGGATACAGCAGAGCTCATGGCTCAGGTATAGTAGGGCCGCAAGAGGGCGATGTTCCACGGCCTCTTTGTCTCTTCCTCCGATGTCCGTGAGTCCTTGTGCTCTCGAACGTCCACCAGGTAATATGAACCGTTGTGTAGATTCTTGCTGACCACAAAGGGCCCTTCCGAAGGCGGGGATAGCTTGTGCATATCTGTTTGGTTTTGGATGAGCCGGAGTACCAAATCTCCCTCCTGGAACGTCCTGATTTTGATCCGGCGGCTGTGATATCTGCGCAAGTCCTGTTGATAAATCGCGGACCGTGCTGCTGCTATGTCACGCTCTTCATCTAGCCGGTCCAAACTGTCCTGTCTTGCCTGCTCATTGGCCGCTTCAACATAAGCCGTCACCCGTGGTGAATCATGACGGATATCACTTGGAAGGACCGCTTCAGCACCATACACCATGAAGAAAGGTGTATAACCTGTGGACCGGTTCGGCGTAGTATTGATGCTCCAGAGGACAGAAGGTAACTCCTCAACCCAGCACCCTGGTGTTCTTTGCAAGGGAGTCATAAGCCGGGGCTTGATACCTCGCAAAATCTCCTGATTAGCCCTTTCAGCTTGACCATTGGATTGAGGGTGAGCTACAGAAGACACATCTAGGCGAATATGCTCCCGTTGACAAAACTCTTCCATCTCTCCTTTAGATAAATTGGTGCCGTTGTCTGTGATGATGCTGTGTGGAAAGCCAAACTGGAAAAATTACCTTTTTGATGAATTTAACCGCTGTTGCCGCATCACACTTGCTCATAGGCTCTGCCTCAATCCACTTTGTAAACTTATCCACAGCAACCAACAGATGAGTTTTTTGATCTTGGGATCGTTTAAAAGGCCCAACCATATCAAGCGCCCAAGTCGCAAACGGCCAAGTAATTGGTATCATCCGCAGCTCCTGTGCCGGAATAAGAGCACGTCGTGAAAATTTCTGGCACGCATCACACTTCCGGACTAGATCCTCCGCATCAGCATGGGCCATCAGCCAATAAAACCCATGTCGAAAAGCTTTAGCCACCAAGGATTTCGAACCGGCATGATGACCGCAATCCCCTTCATGAATTTCTCGACGGATATCACAACCTTCTTCAGATGATACACACCGCTGAAATGCTCCAGAAACACTGCGGTGGTGAAGTTCTCCGTTTACAATTGTCATGGATTTGGATCGCCGGATTATCTGTCTTGCTTCAATCTCATCATCTGGCAACTCTCCACGGCTTAGATATACTAAATAAGGGAGTGTCCAATCCGGAATAACATGAAGTGCTGCAACTAGCTGTGCTTCCGGATCAATGTTAAGACTGTGCTCAGCGAGTTCCCTCGGTATACCTGGCATGTCAGATGGTTTCCATGCAAAGATATCCCGATTCTCACGGATGAACTCGATGAGCGCGCTTTCCTATTTAGGATCAAGGTTAGCGCTGATAGTGAACTGCTTGGATGAATCACCTGGCACAAAGTCAACTTGCTTGGTTTCCTCTGCAGATTTGAACTTCAATGTCGGATCATGCTCTGTAGTTAGCTTCTTCAACGGGGACATATCTGTCGGATCAACATTGTCTTTGTAAAACTTCAACTCTTCCGTAGCACATACTGCCTCCGCATAGGCAGCGTCTCCTTCTTCGCACTCCAATGCAATTTTGCGACTTCCATGAACCGTGATGGTTCCTTTGTGACCCGGCATCTTGAGCTGCAGATAAACATAGCACGGCCTAGCCATAAACTTGGCGTAAACCGGCCGTCCAAACAGGGCATGATATGGGCTCCGGATTTTTACCACCTCAAAGGTTATCGTTTCTGACCTAGAATCATGTTCATCTCCAAAGGTAACTTCTAGGTCAATTTTCCCAACCTGGTAAGTTGATTTACCTGGCACTACTCCATGAAACACCATGTTTGACTGTCTTAGCTTTTTATCCGTCAGCCCCATGCGACGGAAGGTCTCATAATACAAGATATTGATGCTGCTGCCGCCGTCCATGAGAACCTTGGTGAATTTGTAGCCACCCACCCGCGGTGCCACTACTAAGGCCAATTGGCCCGGATTATCAACTCGCGGCGGATGATCCTCTCTGCTCCACACAATAGGTTGCTCCGACCAGCGCAGGAATCGTGGTGTTGCCGGTTCAACCGCGTGGACCGCCCGCTTTAAGACTTTTTGATCCCGTTTGCACAAACTCATAGTAAACACATGGTACTGTCCACTGCTCAGCTCCTTTGGATTACTCTGATATCCGGATTGCTACTGCTGTTGACGCTGCTGATTGCCTTGATTGCTGTGATTACCCTGGCCCTGCTGCTGGTTGTTTTGGCTATTGTTACCGCCCTGACCATACTGATGGTTGCCTTGGTTATTGTAACCGCCCTGACCATACTGATGGTTGCCTTGGTTATTGTAACCGCCTTGACCATACTGATGATTACCTTGGTTATTGTAGCCATTGTTGTTGCCATGATATCCTGATCCGGAGCCATTACCCAGATGACCCGGACCGTGAAACCCGGGGCCTGATCCGCCGCCTGGTGGCCTGTTGTTAGATCTGGCCCGGTTCATGGCCTCCATCATGGCCCGGCACTCTCCCCAGGTATGTTTAGCTGGATGCTCCTTTGTTCCATGTTTTGGGCAAGGCTCGTTCAATTGTTGCTCCCAATTAACGAACCCCCCGCCGTTTTGTGGGGGCGGTTTACCCTTGTTGCGTTGAAAGCTCCCTTGGACTTGGGTATTGGCCACGGAATCAGAGCCACCCTCTGCCTTTCGCTTGCCTAAGAAGCTTGTTCCGACCGGATTAGCCTGCGCCGGTTTACCGGGTTTATTTGCCTTTCCAGATTTATCTCCATCCGCTTCTGGGTACTTAGTGTTGTCGGAGTCCCCATACTTTACCAAAGCGCTCATGAGAGTTCCCATGTCATTACAATCCCGTTTGAGCCGTCCCAGCTTCAACTTTAAAGACTCAAACTGGCAATTGTTTTCCAGTGTTACTATCGCCGTACTGGGGCTGATACCGTTCGAAGAGTGCATGATTTCTGACACTCGCCGGACCCATGCACTCGTAGGCTCCTGCTCTCCTTGTATACATGCCGCTAGGTCCACCACTGACATCGGTTGCTTGCATGTGTCCTTGAAATTTTTGATAAACTGGCGGCGTAACTCACCCCATGATCCGATGGAGTTAGGTGGTAAGCCCTTTAACCAGGTCCGGGCTATACCCTCAAGCATCATGGTAAAGTACTTCGCGCAAGCCGCTTCATCCACGTCCAGCATCTCCATAGCCATCTCATAGCTCTCAATCCAAGCCTCTGGAGCCAAATCTGCTGTGTAGTTAGGCACTTTACGTGGACCCTTGAAATCTTTGGGTAACTTTACGCTTCGTAAAGCGGGGACAAGACACTGCACCCCGAAGGAACTCGCCGTGACTCCCGTCTCTTCTGTAGTTGTGTGAACCGGCATCGTTTGGCGGATCTCCTCGCGGGCCGCAGGTCTAGCCCGGTTTACCGCCTCTTGAGCTTGCGCTTCTGCGCCCACCGGATTATCCTGTCTGTGACGGTGTCGCCTCCATTCACTACTGGACACCTCCGGTTCATCCCAATGCCTAGTATAACTCCGGCTGTGGCGGGGTGTTGAATGAAGCCTCTCCCTGCTATAGGAATACGCCTGCTGCTGTGTCAATGCCGTGTTAAGCAGATCCTTGACCCTGCGTGCTTCCATTGCCACGGGGGATGTCCCCTCAATGGGTAAAGCGGCCAGGCGTGAAGCGGCAGCAACAATGTTGTCCAAAGGGTTTGAATAATGGCCCGGAGGAGTGGGGATGTGAGGCGTGGACATAATCCGGCGATCTTGCTCCGCAGTGGGCTGTTGAACCGGCTCACCCTTCACCGGGGCTACCCTCCGGTTTACCTCCGGATCATTGCTGGCTCCCGCTCCTGGCGTCCCGAAAAGATTCATCGCCTCATAGACCGGCGGTAGACGAGACTGGTACCTTCGATTCCTTACTCCTTGCGCGGAGGCGTGTTCCATCCTCAGCTGGAAGGCCTGTGAATCCAGCTCTGCCTGCCTTGTTGCTATCATAGCTTTCTCTGCATTCAGATCCTCTCTTGCTTGCTCGATCCGGCCCCTCAGCTGAAGGAGTTCTGCATCGTGTTGTGCCTTGTCTGCTGGAGCCACCACTGCTACTGCCCGGGTTGTCAACTCCTCTACCAAGGCGGATAGAGCGTCAGAGGGCGAGGGGGCATGGCTGCTCCCCCCTGTACCAGCTTCTGCTGCCCCGTTCACCGTGGCCTGCGGCGTAGGTTGTGATCCGGCCATAAAGACAGCTACCCGGTTTGGCAGATCAAAGGGGTCCGGAATACTGTCTCCATCAGACATACCCTCGGATCGGCCGTCCCGCAACAGATACAAGGATTCAGTCTCTCCGGATGAGGATTCATCGTCGGAATAGACAATTGTCTCGCCACCAGAATCCGATCCGTCCTCGGCTTGGGCTCCATGTATTGCTCCAACGAAAACGCGCTTCATGGCAGGCTGAATCCGGGCCGATCTCGCACGCTGAGCCGGCTCGACGATGTCGGTGAAGATCTCCGGCTGAGGTCCCGGTTCGCCAATCTTGCCGATGAAGACGTGGATGCCGCCGAAGGGAACCCGGTACCCATATTCGATTGAATCGGCCTCCGGGCCCCAGCCAGCGTCGTCGATGTAGATCCGGCCGCGGCGACTCTTGGTCATCCGGCCGACCGCGTAGCCCTTGAGTCCTTCAAAGCTGCCCTTCAAGAACTCGAAACCGTCGTGCGGAGGCCCCAAGGTGGGCGCCAACTGTCGTGGAATTAGCACGGCAGATGTCCGGTTTAACGGACTTAATGATGGAACCATCGCACGGGTTAGCTTGAAGGGGTTAAAAGCGCACAAAGGACACAGAGGGTTTATACTAGTTCGGCCCCTTCGATGAAGGTAAAAGCCTACGTCTAGTTTGGTTTGGTATTGCTTGGGCGTCGATGAACAGGGAGCTGATTGCTTGCCCGCGTCTCGACGGGTTGTTGCTCGTCCCTGAACCATCGCCGGGTCGTCCCTTTATATAGGAGGTAACGCCCGGTCCGGTTTACAGAGTCCCGAGGCCGGCTCATAATTGTTTCCGCCTCGGTCTCTATTCTTTCTTTCCTTGTATCTCAAGTTACATGATAGGACGGTTTACAAACCGTAAACTTTACACATGGTCCCTAAGCCTTCATGGGCCGTAATCTCTATTGAGCTTACAATTATATAACTATATCACCATAATCCGGTTTATCCTAGCCGGTTTACACCTGCTAGTAATATCCGTGACACTCTCCACCCCAACCTCCTCCGTCCGCCACCCCATCCACCGCCGTCCTCCTCCACAATGTGGGAGCTGATACCCCGACGCCATCGTCCATTACAAGTGTAACACCCCAAAATTCTAAATTTTTGTATGTTATATTAAATAGATAGTTTTGATTGCTTGTGTGATGTGCTGTGTGAAATTGAGCGAAATTTGAAACTTTGGAAAGTTAAATGAGAGGGAATGAAATGACTTTCCCAAACTTTCACTTTGCATTTATGATCTCCATGAATTCAAATTCATTTCATCACAAAACCTAGAGTGAAGATGATATTACTTCTTCCATTTAATAAAATGAAAAGGGGTTTTGAAAGGATTTTGAATTCCATTTGAAAGTATTTTAAATTCAGAAACTTTATGCAACTCAATGATTTTCCTGAGAGAAGATGAAATGACTTCTTCAAAATTATGAGAAATATGAGTTGGAAGTTCATTTGAAGTATTTTGAAAGTCATTTTTTTTCAAATTTGAGGTATTTGGTTTTTATTTAAATTATTTTTTTCAAAAATTAAAATATATGGAAAATAGGATAAAATGATTCCCTACAGTGGAAAATTGGAGAGAAATAAATTTGAAATCATTTTGGCATTTTAAAAATGATTTTTATTGGATTTTATTGCAACAGTAGCACTATTTAATTTATTTAAATTTTTGAGGATTTTATTTGACACTAAAAAAATATTCATTTCATTGGAAACCTTTTTGTGAAAATTTTGACATATAATATGCCTATATAAAAGTTTCTTTTAGTTACGTTTATTTAGTTTCACCTTTCTGTTTCTATTTTAAAAAATAACTGTACGTGCGGCTGCTAACTATACGATGCCCGCACACGCAGCTTAGTGGCAGCGACGCCCCATTTTTTTTCTTTTTTCGTACATGGCCAGGCCCAGCCAGTTTTTTTCTTTCTTCCCAGTTTTTTTTCTTTTTTTTTTCTTTCTTCTCTCTTGGGTGGAATTCAAAAAAAAAAAGTGACGCGTACGCGCATGGCCGGCGGATGATCTTTAGGCCCTTGCGAGGCGGTTACTTTTTCCTCCCGTGTTTCGTTTAATTTCATCTACCTAGTATATGTTAAGTCTCACATTGCCTAACCTTTAATCCCTGAGCCTCTATTCCACCTATAAATATTGAACCATAGAGCCTCCAAAAAAATCATCCAATTCGGATTAAATCAATATTTTGGTTTGACTATATTCACAAAAAAAAAAATTCTTCCCTCCGGCGAAAATTCTGTAAGTCGTCTCTTCTCTCCGAAGTTGACTTTTCTCTCTCTATAAAGGTATCTTTCTTCGTATTTTTTATATACTCCCGTAGCTTATTATTTCTAGACTAGTACAATAGAATAATCAGATTTATAAACTAGCCCTGTATTTACATTTTAGACCTAAAACTCTTTTAGCCGTAGCTATTTTTATTCCGTAAAACAGATTGGCCCTGATTTTTCAAATAGCCATAACTTTTTACTCGTTCATCCAAATTAGATGAAACCAACGCCCAGATTTTCGTCTTGATCCCACGTATCCAGTGAATCTATCAAATAAACTTTTTGCAACTTTTAAATTTCGAAATTTGTTCAAATTCGTATCCAAACTTCTTTTTATCATAACTTGAGTTTCGTAACTCCGTTTGAGTTGATTCTTTTTGCAAATCGAAACTCTTGACCTAAAATTTCTGATAAGGCCAAATTCACTTAATTTTGGTACTGTTATAAATTGTTTTCTGTTGCAAGATTCGTTTGCTCATTTTCGAAGTTTTCCAAGTTATATTTTTTGATTCTTTCTCATGATTACTTATGTGTGGTTACCATTGCTTGCTTACGATAGATTGAACGGAGTGTGACGAGTAGATCTATCACGAGTAATGAGTGCGAAGAATCCACATCAACAGTACCAGGCAAGTTCATACTTTGATCATACTTTCCAATACCCAGTTTTTACTGCATTAGTTATATCCTCAAACACTTGCATGAGTACGACTGATTACATAATATGATTTGTAGTTCATGAGGTAGGAACCCAATGACTTGAGATCAACCAAGGAAATATGCGCTTTGTTACTTATTGCTTAGCCATGCATGTAGACGTGGATTGCTATGAGTGATTTCATGAAAGTTGTGAGTATAATAACAAATAAGGTTTTTGTAAGGTGGAATTTAATAGACATCTAGGTGGATTGGTTGGGGCACCCTGGAGAAACCAGTGGTTTGCCCGGTCACCTGGAGGGTCCAGTGTTGTCCTAGGGGATCCCGGAGAACCCGTGTGATCACCCTATTGGAATGCCACCCAGGCTCAAAGGGATCATATGATATTTTCATGCATAGAAACTTCCATGTGCAGCCACAAGCCATTATGGGCTCTGGCATAGTTGAGTATGTTGTGTGAGCTCTTTCTGTGGTGGACTAGCAGATGTAGGGGGAATGTAGGTGTACCGGTCTACCAAGGGTAAAGAGTAAATGCTTCTGAAAGACTGTGTCTCGGTCATCCGGTTCTCAAACACCATGTAGTGCGAGAAATTAAACGGAGGCAATCAAGTCTTGTGGGGAAAAGTGCACAACCCTCTGCAGAGTGTACAAACTATTCATGAGTAGCCGTGTCCCCAGTTATGGGCATCTTTGAGTATCTAGAAGTGGATTATTTTATTGATCTCATCACTTGATCTAATAAAATTGCTGGGTTATTAATTTTGGTAACTTAGAGACTTGAGATAGAGGAACCATTCTCAATACTGATTAATTAAACTCAGTAGTTAAATAAAATTTATTCCTTTGTAATAGGGAAAAATCAGCTTTATGCAAAATTAACCTTACAGCCTCCACCAGCCAAATATGCATGTAGTAATAGAAATTGTTCATCATTATTCTATAGTGTGAATTTGGCAGTACATTCAATGTATTGACCTACATGGCTGCAACGTCTCATGTTGCATGAATTATACAACGAGTAAGTGTTACGTTAGAGTTGCGCTGTCTATACTCAACTTTGCCGTTGGTGTTGATGGGAATCCACAACCTTGTTGTTACTTCCGCTATGTTGATTGAGGTAATAGTATTTACGTTACTTTATACATGTGATTTACCTCTGTTATAAATCCTCGAGTACTGTGTGTGTCGGCATACCGATCCAGGGATGACACTTAAGCATAGTGACTTGACCTATTCGGATCAGGTCGCTACAAGATGGTATCAGAGCACATATTGACTTAGGACGTGACCCTAGAAACTGACAAGCCCATAGGAAAGGATTTCTCTAAAACTTTATTTTCAAAAAGATTCTTTACCTCTCTTCTTTTCCGAGTTTTGTCAAATATTCCCTTTACTAATGGTTAGACAATACCCTTTTCCATTTTGACCACTTCGGAGTAAAGAGGATTTCACCATGAATTAGAAGTGTTGAAGCTACAACAGTGGATACTCCGAAGATTTGAAGAGTTGACGACTTTGAAGAGATATTGACCTTTAGAAGACCAAACCCCTGTTATGTACTTACGTTAGATGTGACGATTGTGAGCCGTTGATACTTCTCGAGCTCGCGTTGTATTCCCTCGAAGAGGAAAGGGAGATGCAACATAATAGCGTAAGTATTTCCCTCAGTTTTTGAGAACCAAGGTATCAATCCAGTAGGAGACCACGCGCGAGTCCCTCGCACCTGCACAAACAAATAAGAACTTCGCAGCTAACGCGATAAGAGGTTGTCAATCCCTTTACGGTCACTTACGAAAGTGAGATCTGATAGAGATGATAGTTTATATTTTTGGTTTATAAGAACAGCAAATAAAAGCAAAGTAGATGTAGATTGATATGTTGAGAATAAACCCGGGGGCCATAGTGTTCTCTAGTGGCTTCTCTCATGATCGCGATATTCTACGGTGGGTACACAAATAACGTGGTTCTCAAGTCCCCCGTGCGTGATTTTCTCCAAAAATATCACTCGCGAAGGTTTCATTCCGTTTGGACTCCGTTTGATATTATTTTTCTGCAAAACCCTGAAACAGGCAAAAAACAGCAATCTGGACTGGGCCTTTGGGTTAGTAGGTTAGTCCCAAAAATGATATAAAAGTGTATGATAAAGCCCATTAAACATCCAAGACTTCATAAATAATAGCATGGTAGAATGAAAAATTATAGATACGTTGGAGACGTATCAAGCATCCCCAAGCTTAATTCCTGCTCGTCTTCGAGTAGGTAAATGATAAAGAAAGATTTTTTGATGTGGAATGCTAACCAATATAGTTTTTCAATGTAATTCTCTTAATTGTGGCATGAATGTTCAGATCTGAAAGATTCAAGATAAAAGTCTATATTGACATAAGAAATAACAATACTTCCAGCATACTAACAAAGCAATCATGTCTTCTCAAAATACTATGTCTAAAGAAAGTTATCCCTACAAAATCATATAGTTTGGCTACACTCCCTCGTTATTACACAAAATATTCATATCATGCACAACCCCGATTTCAGCCAAGCACTTGTTTTCATACTCTATCTTTTCAAACCTTTCAACTTTC
This sequence comes from Secale cereale, assembly GCA_902687465.1. Lineage (NCBI taxonomy): Eukaryota > Viridiplantae > Streptophyta > Magnoliopsida > Poales > Poaceae > Secale > Secale cereale. The sequence continues at coordinate 12,133,027 of LR738714.1, read as the reverse complement.
ACGCAATACATGAGTGTGAGCCATGGACATTGCACTATGGGTGGAATAGAGGTGGTTGTGGAGAAGACAAAAAGAGAGGAAGATAGTTTCACATCAACTAGGCGTATCAACGGGCTATGGAGATGCCCATCAATAGATATCAATGTGAGTGAGTAGGGATTGCCATGCAACGGATGCACTAGAGCTAAATATGAATGAAAGCTCAACAAAAGAAACTAGTGGGTGTGCATCCAACTTGCTTGCTCACGAAGACCTAGGGCATTTGAGGAAGCCCATTGTTGGAATATACAAGCCAAGTTCTATAACAAAAATTCCCACTAGTATATGAAAGTGACTAAACATGAGACTCTCTACAATGAAGAACATGGTGCTACTTTGAAGCACAAGTGTGGAAAAAGATAGTAGCAATTGTCCCTTTTTTTCTTTTTTTTTCTTTTTTTGGGCATTTCTTTTTTTTCGGCCTTTTTTTTGTGGAGGGGTTTATTGATTTAGCCTTTCCTCACATGGGACAATGCTCTAATAATGATGATCATCACACTTTCATTACAACTCGATATTACAACTCGATACTAGAACAAAGTATGACTCTATATGAATGCCTCCGGCGGTGTACCGGGATGTGCAATGAATCAAGAGTACATATATGAAAAATTATGCATGGTGGCCTTGCCACAAATACGATGTCAACTACATGATCATGCATGGCAATATGACAATAAGATGCGTGTCATATCAACGGAACGGTGGAAAGTTGCATGGCAATATATCTCGGAATGGCCATGGAAATGCCATGATAGGTCGGTATGGTGGCTGTTTTGAGGAATAATATGGTGGCTGTTTTGAGGAAGGATATATAGTGGGTGTATGGTACCGGCGAAAGTTGCGCTGTACAAGAGAGGCTAGCAATGGTGGAAGGGTGAGAGTGCGTATAATCCATGGACTCAACATTAGTCATATGAACTCATATACTTATTGCAAAAATCTACGAGTCATCAAAACAAAGCAATCAACGCATGCTCCTAGGGGGGAGGTTGGTAGGAGTTAACCATCGCGTGCCCCGACCTCCACACAAAGGTTGACACATTACAAATACCTCATGCTCTAACTTCGTCACATAACGGTTCACCATACGTGCATGCTACGGGAATCACTAACCTTAACACAAGCATTTCTCAATTTCATAATAACTCCACTAGCATGACTCTAATATCACTATCCTAATATCTCAAATATTTATCAAGCATACAACTTCTCATCATATTCAATGCACTTAGTATGAAAGTTTTTACTACATTGATATTGGATGTCTATCATGTGAAGACTAGTTTTATAGCGTAGGCACATTACCATGCTGTTTTAATAGACTCTCAAAAGGATATAAGTGAAGCATGAGAGTTCATCTATTTCTTCAAAAAAAAAAAAACCACCGCCGTGCTCTAACAAATATAAGTGAAGCACTAGAGCAAACAACAAACTACGCCAAAAGATATAAGTGAAGATCAATGAGTAGTTGAATAATTATGTAACTATGTGAAGACTCTCTAACCTTTAAGAATTTCAGATCTTGGTATTTTATTCAAACAACAAGCAAAACAAAAGAAAATAAAATGATGCTCCAAGCAAAACACATATCATGTGGTGAATAAAAATATAGCTCCGAGTATAGTTACCGATAGATGAAGACGAAAGAAGGGATGCCTTCCGGGGCATCCCCAAGCTTAGGCTTTTGGTTGTCCTTGAATTTTACTTGGGGTGCCTTGGGCATCCCCAAGCTGAGGCCATTGCTACTCTTTGTTCCATAGTCCATCAAAGCAATACTCAAAACTTGAAAACTTCACAACACAAAACTTAGACAAAAATCTCGTGAGCTCCGTTAGTATAAGAAGGCAAACCACTACTCAAAGGTACTGCAATGAATTCATTCTTTGTTTATATTGGTGTTAAACCTACTGTATTCCGACTTATCTATGGTTCATACTTCCCAATATTACTCATAGATGCATTGAAATAAGCAAACAACACACAAAAAACAGAATCTATCAAAAACAGAATAGTCTGTAGTAATCTGCAGGTTTCGCATACTTCTGTAACTCCAAAAAATTCAAACTAAATTGGTAAACGTGAGGAATTTGTCTATTAATCATCTGCAAAAAGAATCAACTAAATAGCACACTTCAGTAAAATCTGATGACCACTTTAGCAAGCGCTAATGATTCTGTTTTTCACAGCAAGATCACATAAACTTCACACAAGTCTTCCCAAAGGTTCTACTTGGCACAAACACTAAACAAAACATGAAACCACATCTAATCAGAGGCTAGATGCAATATTTATTCCCTAACAGCGACAAAAACAAAAAAATATAAAGTTGGGTTGCCTCCCAACAAGCGCTATCATTTTACGCCCCTAGCTAGGCACGATACAAGATAAATCTAGGTATTGCCATCTTTGGAAGGCAATCCATAAGTGGCTCTCATGATAGATTCATATGGTATTTTGATTTTCTTTCTAGGAAAGTGTTCCATGCCTTTCCTTAACGGAAATTGGAATCTAATGTTTCCTTCCTTCATATCAATAATTGCACCAATCGTTCTAAGGAAAGGTCTACCAAGAATAATAGGACATGAAGGATTGCAATCTATATCAAGAACAATGAAATCTACGGGCACATAATTCCTATTGTCAACAATAAGAACATCATTAATTCTTCCCATAGGTTTCTTAATAGTGGAATCCGCAAGATGCAAATTTAAAGAACAATCATCAAGCTCATGGAACCCTAGCAAATCACACAAAGTTTTTGGGATAGTGGAGACACTTGCACCCAAATCACACAAAGCATAGCATTCATGACCTTTTATTTTTGTTTTAATAGTGGGTTCCCATTCATCATAAAGCTTTCTAGGGATAGAAACTTCTAACTCAAGTTTTTCTTCATAAGATTGCATCCAAGCATCAACTATGTGTTTGGTGAAAGCTTTGTTTTGACTATAAGCATGCGGAGAATTTAGCACGGATTGCAACAAGGAAATACAATCAATCAGAGAGCAATTATCATAATTGAATCCCTTGAAATCCAAATTAGTGGGTTCATCACTATGCAAAGTTTTAATCTCTTCACTCCCACTTTTAACAATTTTAGCATCAAGATCTAAAAACTCCGAATCATTGGGACACCTTAAAGCAGAATCATCTCCAATCCTATCTTCATCAAGATTTATACTGGAAAAAAGGATCTAATAGGAGACACATCAATAACTTTCAGATCTTCATCTTTATTTTCATGATAACTAGAAGAACACACTTTAATATAATCTTCTCTTTTAGCACGCATCCTAGCGGTTCTTTCTTTGCATTCATCAATGGAAATTCTCATGGCTTTGAGAGACTCAATGATATCATGCTTAGGTGGGATAGATCTAAGTTTCAAAGAATCAACATCAAGAGTAATTCTATCCACACTTCTAGCCAATTCATCAACCTTAAGCAATTTCTCTTCAAGCATAGCATTGAAATTATTTTGCGAGATCATAAACTCCTTAACACTAGTTTCAAATTCAGAAGGCATCTTTCCATAAGAGTTGTTGTAGGAATTACCATAATTATTAGAGGAATTACTAGGAAAAGGCCTAGGATTAAAATTACCTCTATAGGCATTGTTACCAAAATTATTCCTACCAACAAAATTCACATCCAAAAATTCATTGCTATTTTCAATCAAGGTGGACAAAGGCATATCATTAGGATCAGAAGAAGCACTCTTAACAGCAAATAATTTCATAAGTTCATCCATCTTTCCACTCAAAACACTAATTTCTTCAATAGCATGCAGTTTTTTACTAGTAGATCTTTCGGTTTGCCACTGAGAATAATTAACCATAATATTATCTAGGAGTTTGGTAGCTTCTCCTAAGGTAGTTTCCATGAAAGTGCCTCCGGCGGCCGAGTCTAAAAGATTTCTAGAAGCAAAATTCAAGCTAGCATAAAAGTTCTGAATAATCATCCATAGATTCAAACCATGTGTAGGGCAATTACGTATCATCAATTTCATTCTCTCCCAAGCTTGTGCAACATGCTCATGATCTAGTTTCTTAAAATTCATAATATTGTTTCGAAGAGAAATGATCTTAGCAGGAGGGAAATACTTAGAGATAAAAGCATCTTTGCACTTATTCCACGAATCAATACTATTTCTAGGAAAAGAGGAAAACCAAGTTTTAGCACGATCTCTAAGTGGAAACGGAAATAACTTCAATTGAACAATATTGTTATCTGTATCCCTTTTCTTTTGCATATCACACAAATCAACAAAGTTGTTTAGATGGGTAGCGGCATCTTCACTAGGAAGGCCGAAGAAATGATCTTTCATGACAAGATTCAACAAAGCAGCATTGATCTCACAAGATTCAGCATCGGTAATAGGAGCAATCGGAGTGCTAATAAAATCATTGTTGTTGGTATTGGAGAAGTCACACAATTTGGTATTGTTCTGAGCCATAGTGACAAGCAAGCAATCCAACACACACAAGGAAACAAGAAGCAAGCGAACGATAAACACACGGCGGAAGAAGGGCAAATAAAACGGCAAGGGTGAAGTGGGGGAGAGGAAAACGAGAGGCAAATAAATGTAATGCGAAGGATAAGGATAAGTACTTGGTATATGACTTTTGCGTAAGCCTCCCCGGCAACGGCGCCAGAAATTCTTCTTGCTACTTCTTGAGCTTGCGTTGTATTCCCTCGAAGAGGAAAGGGAGATGCAGCACAGTAGCATAAGTATTTCCCTGAGTTTTTGAGAACCAAGGTATCAATCCAGTAGGAGACCACGCGCGAGTCCCTCGCACCTGCACAAACAAATAAGAACTTCGAAGCCAACGCGATAAGGGGTTGTCAATCCCTTTACGGTCACTTACGAAAGTGAGATCTGATAGAGATGATAGTTTATATTTTTGGTATTTTTGGTTTATAAGAACAACAAATAAAAGCAAAGTAGATGTAGATTGATATGTTGAGAATAGACCCGTGGGCCATAGTGTTCTCTAGTGGCTTCTCTCATGATCGCGATATTCTACGGCGGGTAAACTAATCACTGTCGAGCAATTGATAGAAAAGCGAATAATTATGAGACTATCTAGGCATGCTCATTGTATATAGGCATCGCGTCCGAGACAAGTAGACCGAAATGATTCTGCATCTACTACTATTACTCCACACATCGACCGCTATCTAGCATGCATCTAGTGTATTGAGTTCATAAGAACAGAGTAACGCCTTAAGCAAGATTACATGATGTAGAGGGATAAACTCAAGCAATATGATATAAACCCCATCTTTTTATCCTCGATGGCAACAATACAATACGTGCCTTGCTGCCCCTACTGTCACTGGGAAAGGACACCGCAAGATTGAACCCAAAGCCAAGCAATTCTCCCATTGCAAGAACTATAGATCTAGTAGGCCAAACCAAACAAATAATTCAAAGAGACTTGCAAGGATATTATGAGCACACATAAAAAGTTCAGAGAAGAACCAAATATCTTTCATAGATAATCTTGATCATAAACTCACAATTCATCGGATCTCGACAAACACACCGGAAAAAGAGATTACATCGAATAGATCTCCTCGAAGACCGAGGAGAACTTTGTATTGAGATCCAGAGAGAGAGAAGAAGCCATCTAGATACTAGCTATGGACCCGAAGGTCTGTGGTAAACTACTCACAACTCATGGTGAGAGTGATGATGATGATGATGAAGAACTCCGTGATGGATCCCCCTCCGGTGGAGCTCCGGAACAGACTCCAAGATGGGATCTCACGGGAACAGAAGGTTATGACGGTGGAATTAGGGTTTTCTCTCTGTTGTCGAAGGTTTCGGGGTACATAGACTTATATAGGAAGAAGGAGGGCATCGGGGGATGCTCGGGGGCCCCACGAGGCAGGGGGCACGCCCTGGGAAGGGGGGCGTGCCCCCACCCTCGTGGGCTGCCCGTTGATCCCCTGACGTGGTTCTCAAGTCCCCCGTGCATGATTTTCTCCAAAAATATCTCTCGCGAAGGTTTCATTCCGTTTGGACTCCGTTTGATATTCTTTTTCTGCAAAACCCTGAAAGAGGCAAAAAACAGCAATCTAGACTGGGCCTTTGGGTTAGTAGGTTAGTCCCAAAAATGATATAAAAGTGTATGATAAAGCCCATTAAACATCCAAGACTTCATAAATAATAGCATGGAACAATTAAAAATTTCCCAGTACATTCATTATACTGACCTACATGGCTGCAACGTCTCATGTTGCAGGAATTATACGACGAGTAAGTGTTACGTTCGGGTTGCGCTGTCTACACTCAACTTTGCCGTTGGTGTTGATGGGAATCCACAACCTTGTTGTTACTTCCGCTATGTTGATCGAGGTAATAGTATTTATATTACTTTATACACGTGATTTACCTCTCTTATAAATCTTCGAGTACTGTATGTGTCGGCATACCGATCCAGGGATGACACTTAAGCATAGAGACTTGACCTATTCGGATCGGGTCGCTACAAGATGGTATCAGAGCACATGTTGACTGAAGGACGTGACCCTAGAAACTGGCAAGCCCATAGGAAAGGATTTCTCTAAAACTTTATTTTCAAAAGGATTCTTTACCTCTCTTCTTTTACGAGTTTTGTCAAATATTCCCTTTTACCAATGGTTAGACAATACCCTTTTCCATTTTGACCACTTCGGAGTAAAGAGGATTTCACCATGAATTAGAAGTGTTGAAGCTACAACAGTGGATACTTCGAAGATTTGAAGAGTTGACGACTTTGAAGAGATATTGACCATTAGAAGACCAAACCCCTGTTATATACTTACGTTAGATGCGACGATTGTGAGCTGTCATTTGTTTGTTGTTTTTCCGACGACCACAACATAAAACCCGTCTCTTTAAAACTATCGTTTGTATTGAGTGTATCTCTCTCCATCTCCCGAATCTCATCCCAAAACCCTTGGACCCAATAGAGGATGAAAGAAGATAGCCTTGTATTCTCTAGACCGATGACCCAGCCGGAGGCAGAGATTTGGATACAAAACATTGAGGATCACTTTAGGAAAAAATTGATTGCAAGGAAGTATTGTTGGGGAACGTAGCAGAATTCAAAAAATTTCCTACGCTTCACCAAGATCAATCTAAGGAGTCATCTAGCAATGAGCATAAAGGAGTGCATCTACATACCCTTTGTAGATCGCGAGCGGAAGCGTTCAAGAGAACGTGGATGATGGAGTCGTACTCGTCGTGATCCCTATCACCGATGATCCCAGCGCCGAACGGACGACACCTCCGCGTTCAACACACGTACGGTGCAGCGACGTTTCCTCCTTCTTGATCCAGCAAGGGGGGAGGAGAGGTTGATGGAGATCCAGCAGCACGACGGCGTGGTGGTGGATGCAACGGGAAAAACTGCAGGGCTTCGCCAAGGACCTGCGGG
>LR738714.1:12074044-12122512 GCA_902687465.1 Secale cereale | reverse complement strand
GAGAGGCGCCAGGGGCTGTGGTTCGGCTGCCCTCTCTCCCCCCACTATATATAGGGGCCAGGGGGCGCCGGCCCTAGGAGATGGGATCTCCTAGGGGGGCGGCGGCCAGGGGGGGGGAGACTTGCCCCCCAAGGCAAGGGTGGCGCCCTCCACCCCCAGGGTTCCCAACCCTAGGCGCAGGGGGGAGGCCCAAGGGGGTGTGCCAGCCCACTATGGGCTGGCCCCCTCCCTCTACGACCCATGGGGCCCTCCGGGATGGGTGGCCCCACCCGATGGACCCTCGGGACCCTTCCGGTGGTCCCGGTACACTACCGGTGACCCCTGGAACGCTTCCGATGGCCGAAACTGGACTTCCTATATATAATTCTTTACCTCCGGACCATTCCGAAACTCCTCGTGACGTCTGGGATCTCATCCGGGACTCTGAATAACATTCGGGTTACCGTGTGCATATATCTCTACAACCCTAGCGTCACCGAACCTTAAGTGTGTAGACCCTACGGGTTCGGGAGACACGTAGACATGACCGAGATGACTCTCCGGTCAATAACCAACAACGGGATCTGGATACCCATGTTGGTTCTCACGTGTTCCTTGATGATCTCATCGGATGAACCACGATGTCAAGGATTCACTTAATCCCGTATGCAATTCCCTTTGTCTATCGGTATAGTACTTGCCCTAGATTCTATCGCCGGTATACCGATACCTTGTTCAATCTTGTCATGGCAAGTCTCTTTACTCGTTCCGTAATCCATCATCCCGTGACTAACTCCTTAGTCACATTGAGCTCATTATGATGATGTCTTACCGAGTGGGCCCAAAGATACCTCTCCGTCATACGGAGTGACAAATCCCAGTCTCGGTTCGTGCCAACCCAACAGACACTTTAGGAGAGACCCGTTGTGTACCTTTATAGCCACCCAGTTACGTTGTGACGTTTGGCACACCCAAAGTATTCCTACAGTATCCGGGAGTTGCACAACCTCATGGTCTAAGGAAAAGATACTTGACATTGAAAAAGCTTTAGCATTACGAACTACACGATCTTGTGCTAGGCTTAGGATTGGGTCTTGTCCATCACATCATTCTCCTAATGATGTGATCCCGTTATCAATGACATCCAATGTCCATGGCCAGGAAACCGTGACCATCTGTTGATCAACGAGCCAGTAACTAGAGGCTTACCAGGGACACATTGTGGTCTATGTATTCACACATGTATCGCTGTTTCCGTACAATACAATTCAAGCATGAATAACGGACAATTATCATGAACAAGGAAATATAATAATAACCATTTTATTATTGCCTCTAGGGCATATTTCCGACAAGTATGAGGTTCAATACGCTCTTCAGTAATTTACAAAAAGTGTTGCAACATGGTGGAAAATGCATCAAGCCCTACAAGGATGTAATAGAGCAAAAGGTTGGGAGGAATTCAAGAAGACTCTGTTAAGATCTCGTCTCGTCCGAAAGCATGGTGACAACCCGAAGAAGAAACCTTGTGCCTGTAGGATTTGTGGAGAAATATGACACACCCAAGAGTAGCACAAGGATGAATGCCCTCATTGTGAAGAAAGTCACCCAGCTGAAGAATGCCCGACCAGGCAGATTACTTATTTCTTGTGTGAAGGGACTACCCATTACCCTGCTTAGTGTCATATTTACCCCATGGTACAGCGAACTATCCAACGGAAGAAAGAAGCAACGAAAGAAGCCCTCGTGGAAATTTTAGAAGAACCTGTGATGAAGGAAGATGTGGAGGGCACACACGAAGAAGACCCAATTAAACTTTGCACCAAGTCATGCTATTCATGTGGAGAAGAAGGACACATCTCCCAGCATTGTTAGAGAGGGCATCTAGTAGAATTTTCGACAGTGGAATTTGAGTACAACCCACAGGAAATAGAAGCCCTGATCAAAACGAAGAAGTCGAGGAAGAGATAGAGCATGTGTCCCCAGAATAACTCAATTTCTGTGGAAAGGACATGAGTCACATCACATGCTACATGTGCAAGGATTTAGGTCATTACGCTAGCAACTTCCCAATAAGGAAGCCCAGAACCCAGTGAACTAAGATAGTCATCACGAACTCCCTAAGGAAGTGGGGCATTTTGCCAAAGAAAGTTCAGACCCGAGGAAAGATTGAGCAAAGGAGTTGAGATCTTGATATTGGAATAAAGCATGTAAATAAATGTGGAATGCACTTCTATTACGATGTTGAGTTGAGTGATGGAAAGGACATTGTAATAGTTCGTGAAGCAATAGAAGTTGATATGTTTGGAATCTCATATGAAATGTTATGAGTTGTTGGATGATTGTGAGTGTCTCTCCTGCTATCTCACCCAGACTAAAACCTAGAACCTATGGACAAGCTGTCCCCAAACCTTTCTCGGACAAACAACCACATTTCACTCAAGGAAATGCATACATTGTCCGGAGTACCCATTCTATCTTATACCTACAGATGACAACCCTTTACGAGTCTTTTCTCAAGGGCCCGGAAACGATCATGACCCTGACTAGCGATCAAGATTACCCAAAGATCCTGAAGGATATGATGAAGCATATCCAGCTTGAGGGAGGTGCAGTCTACAAGGGTTATCCTTTCTTGGAGAATGGAGTTGAACTTTGGTACGTGGAGGTACACCTCCACCGTGGAAAGGAGTTTGCCCAATAACTATGGGTCAATACTTTTCATATCTCGATTACCATGAACAACATTCTTTGACTCTATTCGAGAAGCTGTTATGGAGGCCATACGTCAAATTGCAGAAATACTTGCAGCAAGACTTCGTCACGCTCAGGAATGCCTAAGTGGGGTGCATGCAGAGATGATGGAAATGAAGCACATGACCACTATTATGAAGCAAAAGATCGATGAATTCAAGAATCACATTGCACAATTTCAGTGGGACTGAAGCATCCTCAGCTAGGACAAATGAATAAAGATGGAAGGAATGCTTAACCATACCAAACTATGTGGATGGCCGCATTTGTAGTGAAGCACCTTTGAAATTTGAGTGTTGAATGGTAGTTCAGGATGAAATAAAAGATTTGATATGAGGAGAAACTGAATTACTTATGAACCAGTGCATTTTTTTGGGGTGATACTTTTCTGTGCAAACACTAGACGAATGGAAAGGAAAAAGTGGCTCCAAAGAGTGGAGTTTGCATAAAATAAGTTGGAGTTTATTCTTGATATGATGCTTACCCCAAGGGTATGAAGGAAATAAGTACAACTGGATTTAAAGAGGGTATAATGCTGGAGTGTGGAGCAATAGTGACTCCAAGGATGAGTTAAGGATATACAAGTTCTGAAGTGGGCCCATAAGCCGATGACCTAAGGAGGCTACCTAATCACAAGGGAACCACGAGACTTGTCAGTAGTAATATGTTTCTGCTGTAATGTAGCAGGGCACTATGTTAGAGATTGTCCCAAGGAGAAGGAGACTTGTGCTAAGTAGTTGAGTTGAGGCATGTAATGGAAATGCAGTAGATCGTAATAAGTTGAGAATCAATAAAGTTAGCATCGTTGGTATTGATTTTGATTTTATGAGTTGTTACTATATGTGCAATGAGTGAAACCATGTTACGTGGAATAAGATTTCGGAAGAAATTAGTGCCCTTTCATTGTAGGGTGGTAGAACCCAATACCGATACCCAAATACAAGAGCTAGTTACATCAGACCTTGGAATGGATCAGACAAAGATGAGTCTGAGTAATTATATCTTAGTTTGTACCAACAGAAAGAAGGGATATAATACAGTTGGATGGATTTCAGAATGCTAGGAAGCTGGATGGAAGGATGATCCCTTACAACCCGAAGATGCGTTTATGGTCTACAAGTGATGTCATGGACCATAACCCACAGGCCCCAGGACCTGACAAAGAAGCAAGCACACTCTTGCTGAAGGAAAACCCCTAGAAGGAGCTACGATTTTGATCAACAAACGATCTTATAGGTATTTACGCAAAACCCAAGGGTTGCGAAGAAATGATAGATGGTTGTTTGGCTTGTAGAATCAATGGATTTATCCGAACTTAGTTCGTTGAAAAGAGAAATTCTGCAATGCTTGTGAGGATGACCGAGTGTTAGAATGCGAGATTCACTAAACCATATACAAGGTAATGATTTGGGTGCGGAATGGATTGATCACCATATCGACTTACTCTTATTATCCGCCTCTGTTACACGGGATGGTAAATCTGAGTGACTTACCCATAGTAGAGAGACGATGATATCAAAACCTTATTTAAACCTTAGAATGGTATGACAAATTATCCCATGTACAAGGCAACTGTTGCCAACCGTAGGTCATACGGTGAGAACAAAGCCTAGAACCGTTTTCTGCATGGACCCAGTTAATTTGTTTGATGACCACCATGAGATATCGATAGTTGTTTAGTATTGGCGCCAGACCTGTCAGCTAAGAAGAACCAGTCTCGAAGGAACCTTACCAAGATGAAAGGACACAAGAATTGAGGACAAATGTTATGCCACTACCGAAAGAATCCAGAGAAGGAATTACGCTAAAGATCTGAGAAGACCGACACTGTCGACCCAAAGGATGGAGTACTTGAGTTTTGATGGAACCGTAACCATGCTTCTAAGTGTGGTAGCACACTAGACCATACCAATCAATGGATTTGTTAGGAGACCCTGAACCCCAACCTATTTCTTGCTAGCCTCTCTGAATATCGAGGACGAGATTCATTTTAAGTGTGGTAGGTTTGTAACATCCCAAAATTCTAAATTTTGGAATGTTATATTAAATAGATAGTTTTGATTGCTTGTGTGATGTGCTGTGTGAAATTGAGTGAAATTTCAACTTTGGAAAGTTAAATGAGAGGGAATGAAATGACTTTCAAAAAATTTCACTTTGCATTTATGATCACCGTGAATTCAAATTCATTTCATCACAAAACCCTAGAGTGAAGATGATATGACTTCTTCCATTTAATAAAATGAAAAGGGGTTTTGAAAGGATTTTGAATTCCATCTAAAAGTATTTTAAATTCACAAACTTTATTCAACTCAATGATTTTCCTGAGAGAAGATAAAATGACTTCTTCAAAATTATGAGAAATATGAGATGGAAGTTCCTTTGAAGTATTTTGAAACTCATTTTTTCAAATTTGAGGTATTTGGTTTTTATTTAAATTATTTTTCTTCAAAAATAAAATATATGAAAAATAGGGTAAAATGATTCCCTATAGTGGAAAATTAGAGAGAAATAAATTTGAAATCATTTTGGCATTTTGAAAATGATTTTTATTGGATTTTATTGCATCAATAGCACTATTTGATTTATTCAAATTTGTGAGTATTTTATTTGGCTCTAGAAAAATGTTCATGTTCTGGGAAATCTTTTTGTGAATTTTTTTGTATATTATATGCCTATATAAATGCTTCTTCTATTTTAGTTTATTTAGTTTTTACTTTCTGTTTCTATTTTAAAAAAATAACTGTACGTGCAGCTGCTAACTATACGACGCCCGCACGCGCAGCTTAGTGGCAGCGACGCACCATTTTTTTCTTTTTTCGTACATGGCCAAGCCCATCCAGTTTTTTTTCTTTCTTCCCAGTTTTTTTCTTTCTTCTCTCTTGGGCCGAATCCAAAAAACGAAAAAAAAGTGATGCGTACGCGCGCGGGCGGCGGATGATCTTTAGGCCCGTGCGAGGCGGTTATTTTTCCTGAGAGAAGATAAAATGACTTCCTCAAAATTATGAGAAATATGAGCTGGAAGTTCATTTGAAGTATTATGAAACTAATTTTTTTCAAATTTGAGGTATTTGGTTTTTATTCAAATTATTTTGATCCAAAACTAAAATATATGGTAAATAGGGTAAAATGATTCCCTACAGTGGAAAATTGGATAGAAATAAATTTGAATCATTTTGACATTTTAAAAATGATTTTTATTTTATTTTATTGAAACAGTAGCACTATTTGATTTATTTAAATTTGTGAAAATTTTACTTGACTCTAGGAAAACCTTCATGTTGTGTGAAATCTTTTTCTGAAAATTTTGATATATAATATGCCTATATAAAGGTTTATTCTATTTTTGTTTATTTAGTTTCTCCTTTATGTTTCTATTTTAAAAAATAACTGTACGTGCGACTGCTAACTATACGAGGCCCGCACGCGCAGCTTAGTGGCAGCGACGCACCAATTTTGTTTTTCATTTTTCGTACATTCCCAGGACCATCCAGTTTTTTTCTTTCTTCCCAGTTTTATTTTTTATTTTTTTCTCTTTCTTCTCTCTTGGGCCAAATTCAGAAAAAAGTGACGTGTACGCGCGCGGCGGGCGGATGATCTTTAGGCCCGTGCGAGGTGGTTACTTGTTCCTCCCGTGTTTCGTTTAATTTCATCTACCTAGTATATGTTTAGTCTCACATTGCCTAGCCTTTAGTCCCTAAGTCTCTATCTCTATCTCTACTACTATTAAACAAGCAAACATATTCTTTCCTAAGTGCACCCGAAAACACGTACACAGAACAACCGAGAGAAAATATCACCACACGATCTGGCCCACCTAATTAGATCTAACTGTCAATGTAAAACTTAACCCTCACATGTGTATGTCTAGCAATTCACGAGAGCGGACGATACTCTGCCATATCTATCGAAGCCCTGTAGTCCGCGGCCAGAAAAAATTATAGAGCGATCAATTCCAGAAAAATAGGCACAATTAACGCGTCCTCCCCTGCCGCGGACGCTGCGCTGGCGATTGCGATGGCCACGAGAATCCCCTCGGCGTCGGCGTCCCTGGCTGCTGCACTCGCCGTGCCGTCCTCAGGATCATCCGCGGGTTCGCTCCCTTGGGCTCTCCGAGACCTAGCACCCATTCCCTTATTTCACCTCCTGTTGAGGAAGACTGGTAAGAGTAAGCATGGGGGAGATGGGGATGGGAGGTCGGTCCTGTGGTACGCGGCGAGGGACGAGGCGCCGCTGCGGCAGGAGAAGAAAGCGCGGGAGCTGGCGCGCGCGGAGCGGCTGCTCGACCCCGCCGAGCTGGAGCGGCTGCGGCGGGCGGGATGGGGGACGGGTCGGTGCGGGCCAAGAAGTCCGGGGTGATGACAAGGTGATGCAGGGCGACAGGGCGTGTGCAGAGTGTGGTCCGGCTACCAGGATCTCGCCGCCGTCTGGGTCGTCGAACCGCAGTGTGGGGAAGCCACAACAAACCCGCAGCAGCTAGCAATGGCCGCCTCCGATGGGCGGCACACGAGGCCTCCTAGCCGGCGTGCCGGTCGGCAAGCGAGCCTGAGAAGTGGCGTGGTGGAGCGGCCCCTGCGTTGTAGTCATCAATAATAAAGGTACGTTCTCTGCCCATATCTGTATTGTATGCGCAGCCTAAAGATGTACCCCAACTCTCACCTTGACACCCTGAAACTCAACAAGATGTTCATGGGCATGCTCTGCAGCAAGCAGCTTCGGTGATTGATTCATATCCCCCTCTATATCAGTTGACATGATTCTGCATCCATTGTACTCGTAGCATTATTTTTAAGATCTGATTTCTGAACACCTCTTGCTATAATACAGGGCCTCCTTTAGCTGGTATAATGTGAGGTACAAGGCTGAGGAGATTGTCAAGGATTTGATCGCCAAGACTCCCGAGTTCAATGACCTGATGCAGTTGCCCAATTGACGAGACATGCCCCACCACATTCTCCCCATAGGATCCTGGTATGTTCCTCCTACTTCAAATTCTCACTCATATTCTGAATCCGGTCAATCTAAGTCATCACACCTTGCTCCATTTCAACATGTGTGTGACTGATCTTCAGTTCCAGTTATAATTGATGTATCTATACTCTTTATAATTGATGTGATCAAATTGGTTGCTTCAAATTTTGTTCGGGTATGTGCTTTCACTGATTACCTTAATGCCAGTAATTCTTGATTTTTGCTTCATATATGAAATGATTTAGCTGCTCTTGATTAATATCCTTCAGTACACCTGTAAGTTCTACAGAAAATTGTTGTAAGCAGTCTCAGTTCGCCTAACAATATTTACAGACAAGTAGTACTACCAATCATCAATGTCAACTATCCCAACTCTATATTAGTTCTAGCAAATAATCTGATAGAAAATAATCAATTTCAGAAAAAATCTGCAAAACTTGTAAGCTTACGCGATTCTGCTGTTTTAATTTTGCACTAAGAATTTCCATGCCTATATTTTTATAGGTATTCTTAGCAATTCGGATTGTACGTACACTGAAATTTAGGTGCTTTTGGAGAGCTTACTGTACAATAAAATGATCTACCTTGTAATATCATTTATACCTCAAGTTTGGGGTTCTATTCATGAGCAGAAGGCACTTCCCGACACTGCCACAATTATTCTAGAACCTCTTTAAATTTGCAATGCTCATCAGACCATGTCACGTGTCCAGTACATGTTTTCCAGTCAACTATTCAGATTATTGACTTTGGACAATATTTTCAGTCCTGCTGAGTTTGCAAAGGATGCGCCAAGCCAAGATTAATTATTATTTTTCTAAATTGCATCGATTTATTCATGTACCTGCTCCTTAGATGATAGTGATTCTGTCATGGAAATTTCAGTTCATTCTTCGAGTGTCCGGAAAAATGATTCAGCGCGTGTTTGCCAGAAACCGTAGAAACGAGTGTTGAGCATGTCAGTCTATGCGTGGGCAGAGGTGAACCTGTAGATTATGATAGAGACGAGTATCCAAAAAAAGTCTTCGAGACGGCGTTGCATCTGCTGCTGCTCCTTCTATGGGCAAAGTGGAGGCTGCAGTTCAAGGACTTCAAGGAGGAAAGGAAGACATGGTTGCTTCTTGGAGAGGTGAGTTGTTTCCTTGCAGAAAAATGAATCTTTAGAGTTGTTTAACTGAACCTTTTCCACTGTCATTGTTATGTTGAAATATAAAAAAAACTTGCCCATAGAAGTGTTATTGGTCACCCAATGCCTAAGCTGTTGTTGGTTAATTTGAAATTGGATTGTACTCCAAGAGTCCATAAGATGTCATTTCCATATGTGGTGGCTAATTTCAGAACTTGCCACCATTTTTCTAAATATAGGATTGGGCAGTATGAGCCAACCACAGGGGATGATATTTCAAGAGAATAAACTGATTGTAGTTGCCGAATTGGTATTAGTAAGTTGTTGTTCCAGCTTCCTAGAGAACCACAGGGGTTCTTTTGTTATCTAAAAATGCTTCTAATGCGTAATTCATCTAAGGAGTGTTTTAGTGTTGTAATTCAGCCCTCCAGCAAGCGCTCATCTTGGAGCTTTCCATTGCCTCCGGCGAATGTCATCTCCCAGCTCGTGGCCTTGCCCCCAAGTTTTTTCTTACTGTAGTACACCGCAAATGATTTCCTATTAGTTATTTTAACTGATCACAATACTCCAAATAGAAAGTGTCATAATAAGATTGACCCTTTTGTGTTTTCTACACAAAGTAGCCTCCATGCTTCTCAAATCTGGGTGTTGTTTTGTCCAGAGGCTTTCATTTACAGAGAAGCACATCAATGGAGAAAAAAGGTGCGGTGAAAGGCAATATGTTTTAGGTACATACTCTGTACTGATTAAAACATATGAACAAGGTTGCCAAAATGATATTCTATCTCAAAATGTTTTCTAAAACCTGACCTCATAAATTTTGTTGTCTTATTCATATTTGTTCTCTATGACATTTTGTCCATAGCTTTTGGTCTCATTCTCTTCATTGTGTTCGGATTTTACAAGCATTGAGCAGTCACATGGCAAGTATAAGGGACATCATCACTACAACAGAGAGGTTGAAATAAGAAGTTGAGGTGATCAATCAAGGCAATAAATTGTATGATATTCTTCTGAATGAACTGGTACGTATCCCCACTGTTTCAAAATCAAATATTGGAATGGTGCTTTGGTTTTTTTTACTCTTATTTGTTGCAGCGCATGGCGACCATGACGAGCACTTGTGTGTTTGACATGCCACACGTCTGTTTTTGTCGACCTTTGATTCATGTATACATGTAAAATCTATGGAAATGTATCATATGAAATGTGAATTCATAACTCTATGGTTGATGTAATATATATTATGTATATTCTGAATAATGAAATACCTATTGATATGATTTTTTTTTCATTCGTTTCTTATTTTTCCTGATGGTTATAACAGACTAAGATATATCACTCCCTGCTTTGCCAAACCAATTTTTTAGACACTAATTTGCCAAACTTGACACCCACATAACCATTGCTCACGTTTGAACTATGAACTCATCACTTAAATATCCCACTGAGTTTTTTTGCATGATTTTACGTGCATTGCACGTGCACACTTACTAGTTCCACCTATAAATATAGACCCATAGAGTCTCCAAAAAAATCATCCGATTCGGATTTAATCAATATTTTGGTTTGACTAGATTCACATTTTTTTTTATTTCTTCCCTCCGACGGAAATTCTGGAAGTCGTCTCTTCTCTCCAAAGTTGTCTTTTCTCTCTCTATAAAGGTATCTTTCGTCGTATTTTTTTTATATACTCCCGTAGCTTATTATTTCTAGACTAGTACCATAGAATTAGATTTATAAACTAGCCCTGTATTTACACTTTAGACCTATAATTCTTTTAGCCATAACTATTTTTATTCCGTAAAACAGCTTTACCCTGATTTTCAAATAGCCATAACTTTTTACTCGTTCATCCAAATTAGATGAAACAAACGCCTAGATTTTCGTCTTGATCCCACATATCCAGTGAATCTATCAAATAAATGTTTTGCAACTTTCAAATTTTGAAATTTGTTCAAATTCGTATCCAAACTTCTTTTTATCATAACTTGAGTTTCGTAACTCCGTTTGAGTTGATTCTTTTTGCAAATCGAAACTCTTGACCTAAACTTTCTAATAAGGCCAAATTCACTTAATTTTGGTACTGTTAGAAATTGTTTTATGTTGCAAGTTTCGTTTGCTCGTTTTCGAAGTTTTCCAAGTTCTGTTTTTTGATTCTTTCTCATGATTGCTTATGTACGGTTATCATTGCTTGCTTACGATAGATTGAATGGAGTGTGACGAGTAGATCTATCACGAGTAATGAGTGCGAAGAATCCACATCAACAGTACCAAGCAAGTACATACTTTGATCATACTTTTCAATACTCAGTTTTTACTGCATTAGTTATATCCTCAAACACTTGCATGAGGAGGACTGATTACATAATATGATGCTTTGTAGTTCATGAGGTAGGAACCCAATGACTTGAGATCAACCAAGGGAATATGCGCTTTGTTACTTGTTGCTTAGCCATGCATGTAGACGTGGATTGGTATGAATGATTTCATGAAAGTTGTGAGTATAATAACAAATAAGGTTTTTTTAAGGTGGAATTTAATAGACATCTGGGTGGATTGGTTGGGGCACCCTGGAGAAACCAGTGGATTGCCCGGGTACCTGGAGGGTCCAGTGTTGTCCTAGGGGATCCCGGAGAACCAGTGTGATCACCCTATTGGAATGCCACCCAGGCTTAAAGGGATCATATGATATTTTCATGCCTAGAAACTTCCATGTGCAGCCACTAGCCATTATGGGCTCTGGCATAGTTGAGTATGTTGTGTGAGCTCTTTCAGTGGTGGACTAGCAGATGTAGGGGGAATGTAGGTGTACCGGTCTACCTAGGGTAAAGAGTAAATGCTTCTGAAAGACTGTGTCTCGGTCATCCAGTTCTCAAACACCATGCAGTGCAAGAAATTAAACGGAAGCGATCGAGTCTTGTGGGGAAAAGTACACAAACCTCTGCAGAGTGTACAAACTATTCATGAGTAGCCGTGTCCCCGGTTATGGACATCTTTGAGTATCTAGAAGTGAATTATTTTATTGATCTCATCACTTGATCTAATAAAATTGTTGGGTTATTAATTTTGGTAACTTGGAGATTTGAGATGGAGGAACCATTCTCAATATTGCTTAATTAAACTCAGTAGTTAAATAAAATTTATTCCTTTGTTATAAGGAAAAATCAGCTTTATGCAAAATTAACCTTTCAGCCTCCACCAGCCAAATATGCATGTAGTAATATATATTGTTCATCATTATTCTATGGTGTGAATTGCTAGTACATTCAATGTACTGACCTACATGGCTGCAACGTCTCATGTTGCAGGAATTATACGGCGAGTAAGTGTTACGTTAGGGTTGCGCTGTCTACACTCAACTTTGCCGTTGGTGTTGATGGGAATCCACAACCTTGTTGTTACTTCCGCTATATTGATTGAGGTAATAGTATTTACGTTACTTTATACATGTGATTTACTTCTGTTATAAATCCTCGAGTACTGTGTGTGTCAGCATACCGATCAAGGGATGACACTTAAGCACAGAGACTTGACCTATTCGGATCGGGTCGCTACAACAAGAGATTGACCTCTCTCATCCACAACTTCGGACTAGGATCCTTGCATCCCGTCCTCTCGCTTCACCCCCGTCGTCGTCCACCTTGCCGATGTCGCTACAAAAGTCACGCGAGTTGCATGCAGACATGCCTTTATATTCAATACCATCATCGTAGCTGCTTAGCACTACTCCTCAATCCATCAAGCCGAACAACGTGCCACTCATAATTCCAAACTTAGTTGCTCAAATATGAATCTGATATGATGCTGATATTACTAAAAGAGATAACGTTTAATTGGTCAGCTAAAGTTCCTACTTTACTTTCAAAAAGCATGTGCGCCACATATAGAGAGACATCACATGTAGATGCTTTGTGTCGCACTAGCAGCAGTCCACTCTTGAAGCTAAACAACACACCAATCATAAGTCCAAAGCTTACTTCTTCAAATACGAATTGTGATATGATACTAATATTAGTTAATAGACACACATTTAATTGGTCAGCTAATGCTCCCACTTGATTTTCCAAATGCATGTGGCCATATATAGAGAGACATCATGGAATTGCATTTCTTTGGGTGCTGTGATTCATCATGAGTGGGCAACCAACATTGTATATAAAGAAGTGGAATCTCAATAATATGATTGCTCTTCTATTCTTTTACATGTCCCTCTTTTGTTATTCTTTATTTAGTAAGTACATTATGTTCCTTGTTAGGAAGGGGAGTAGGGACATCTGCAGTCAACAGCTGATAGAGCTGGCCTGTAGGTGATCGATAGGCTTTCAATTAGTAGCGGCAATACAACATCATATTTTCCAATCAGTTCCACATTCCCGATTTATTTATGCTGGGTATGGTGTACCCCTTTTATCTACACTACGATCTGCCTAGTTGTTGTGTGCTCTTGTTATCATGGTTTGGGAATAAACTTTCTATACAGTATATATGAACCTATCATTTATCGACTATCCTTACTTCTGGAGCTCCCAACAGGGAGCCTATTTTTGTGTGTAGTTGTGCTAGATTATATTAATGCACGCACCATATTACAACACACATGGGCTCTCATCAGAATCAAGTGATAGCGCACAAGGGTTTACAAGGAGCCCCTATTATATTAGAATATCCCCTGCCTTACAAATATAATCTCACTACTATTTATGTTTTCATGCTTCTCAGATATTGTACGTAATCACAATGAATATGACAATGCGTGCATCAGAAGAATATTGCGGAACAGTGCAATGACTAACAAACTTGGCACCAAGGCATTGAGTTCCATTCTGGATGCAATGAAACTCATACGCTCCCCACCTGTAGTTTCTTGTTCAGAATATGATCCTAATGACTATTTCGACCTCGAGGAGTCGAAGGAAGATGGACTATCCTGTTCACCAATCAAGGTGCATGTTTTAATTTGGCAAGGTTTTATTGATTGCATGTATCTTGCATTTCTTCTACTTCATTGCACCGCCATCTGCTTAGTTTACCCATCATATTTGTCAAGACGCCATCCATTATGAATACATATTCTATCTATCATCATACCATGTTTTCCCACTCAAACGTTATTCTTGTGCATCAGACATCAAATAGGAAGAGAGTGATTGCCACCTCTTGAGCTTGTGTTGTTTTTCCCTTGAAGAGGAAAGGGTGATGCAACATAGCAGCGTAAGTATTTCCCTCAGTTTTTGAGAACCAATGTATCAATCCAGTAGGAGACTACACGCGAGTCCCTCGTACCTACACAAACAAATAAGAACCTTGCAACCAACGCAATAAAGGGGTTGTCAATCCCTTCTCGACCACTTGCAAAAGTGAGATCTGATAGAGATAACAAGACAAATATTTTTGGTATTTTTGTTATAGATTGAAAAGTAAAGATTGCAAAATAAAAGTAAAGGAAAGATAAACAGTTGATGGAAGATTTATATGATGGAAGATAGATCCGGGGGCCATAGGTTTCACTAGTGGCTTCTCTCAAGATAGCAGATTTCTACGGTGGGTGAACAAATTACTGTCGAGCAATTGATAGAAAAGCGCATAGTTATGAGAATATCTAGGCATGATCATTGTATACAGGCATCACGTCCGTGACAGACCGAAATGATTCTGCAACTACTACTATTACTCCACACATCGACCACTATCCAGCATGCATCTAGAGTATTAAGTTCATAAGAACAGAGTAACCCCTTAGGCAAGATGACATGATGTAGAGGGATAAACTCATGCAATATGATATAAACCCCATCTTTTTATCCTCGATGGCAACAATACAATACGTGCCTTGCTGCCCCTGATGTCACTGGGAAAGGACACCGCAAGATTGAACCCAAAGCTAAGCACTTATCCCATTGCAAGAAAGATCAATTTAGTAGGCCAAACCAAACTGATAATTCGAAGAGACTTGCAAAGATATTTAAATCATGCATAAAAGATTTTAGAGAAGAATCAAATATTGTTCATAGATAATCTTGATCATAAACCCACAATTCATCGGATCTAGACAAACACACTGCAAAAAGAATTACATCAAATAGATCTCCAAGAAGATCGAGGAGAACTTTGTATTGAGATCCAAAGAGAGAGAAGAATCCATCTAGCTAGTAACTATGGACCCAAAGGTCTGTGGTAAACTACTCACAACTCATCGGAGGGCTATGGTGTTGATTTAGAAGCCCTCCGTGATCGATGCCCCCTCCGGTGGAGCTTGGGAACATGCCCCAAGATGGGATCTCACGGGTATAGAAGGTTGCGGCGGTGGAATTAGGGTTTCGTCGTGCTCTCGGATGTTTTTAGGGTATATGGGTATATATAGGAGGAAGACGGACGTTGGTGGAGCAACAAGTGGCCCATGAGGGTGGGGGGCGCGTCTACCCCCCTTGGGCGCGCGCTCCCCCCTCGTGGCCACCTCGTTTCTTCCCTGACGTGTACTCCAAGTCTTTTGTGATGCATTTGTTCCAAAAACGACTCTCCCGAAGGTTTCATTCCGTTTGGACTCCGTTTGATATTCCTTTTTCTGCGAAACACTGAAATAGGCAAAAACAACAATTTGCACTGGGCCTTGGGTTAATAGGTTAGTCCCAAAAATAATATAAATGTGTATAATAAATCCCATTAAACATCCAAAACAGATAATATAATAGAATGGAACAATAAAAAATTATAGATACGTTGGAGACACATCAAGCATCCCCAAGCTTAATTCCTGCTCGTCCTCGAGTAGGTAAATAATAAAAATAGAATTTTCGATGTGGAATGCTACCCAACATAATTCTCAATGTATTTTACTTTATTATGGCATGAATGTTCACATATGAATGATTCAAGACAAAAGTTTAATAGCCATAAGAATAATAATACATCAAGCATACTAACAAAGCAATCATGTCTTCTCAAAATAACATGGCCAAAGAAAGTTCATCCCTACAAAATCATATAGTTTGGCTATGCTCCATCTTCGTCACACAAAATACTTAAATCATGCACAACCCTGGTTTCAGCCAAGCAATTGTTTCATACTTCAATTTTTTCAAACCTTTTCAACTTTCACGCAATACATGAGCGTGAGCCATCACTACTAGGAAAAGGGCTATAGATGGAATTGTTACTAATGGCGCACCAGACATGTGGTGCGCCATTACTATATACTAATGGCGCACCATGTGTCGGTGCGCCATTAGTGTCCAAATACTAATGGCGCACCACACCCACGATGCGCCATTAGTAACAATTTTTTTTCAAAACTATTAATGGCGCATCAGTGGATAGTGCGCCATTACTAGTTAAACTAGTAATGGCGCACCACATCCACAGTGCGCCACTAGTTTCAAATTTTAAAAAAATATTTTTTCTATTTTTTTAAAACTACTAATGGCGCACCAGTGGATAATGCGCCATTACTAGTTCAACTAGTAATGGCGCACCACATCCATGGTGCGCCATTAGTATTTTTTTCAATTTTTTTTCAAAACTAGTAATGGCGCACCGTGGGTGTGGTGCGCCATTACTAGTTGAACTAGTAATGGCGCACCACATCCACGGTGCGTCATTAATAACTTGGCACAATATTTCACCAACTGCACCCCCCCTGGACCGCCTTTTCCAGTTTAAAATAAATAAAAGGAAATGATGGAAATGTCAAAAAAATAAAAGAAAATAAGTTTCCCATGTGATATGTGGTCTACTTGTTGGGAAAATTTACAAATATGAATTTTGACTTTATTTGCAAATTATCTCTGGAATTTAGTAAAACGGGCATAACTTTTGCATACGAACTCGGATTAAAAAGTTTTTTTTTATGAAAAATCATCTACTCGAACCCCGTTAAACATTTTCAAAATCCCCAAAAACCAAACAGAAAAAAAGTTACAGGGCTTTTAAGATCTAGAGGCAAAAAAATTCAAAAAATTTAAAACTTACTAGTGGCGCATCATTTGCTAGGTGCGCCACTAGTAACAGATTTTTTTTTAAAAAAAATTGGTTTCGAAAAAATTTATATTTGATTTTTTTTTCAAAATATGATACGTAATATGACCGGGAAGTTTGAAATATATTTTCAAAATTTCATCGTACTCATGAACATTAACAAACTCCTAGACATCAAGAAGGTTTAATAGGATTGATATGATAGATATATCAACATGTGCTTGTGAAGTGAGCTGGTGCTGGGTTGGATAGAACTACGAAGTTAAGCGTGCTCGGGCTGGAGTAGTGTGAGGATGGGTGACCTTCCGGGAAGTTTGACCATAGAGTACGATTTGACTTGAGATTAAGCAAATTGACCCGAGATTAAGCCATAATGACCTGAGATTAAGAAAAAATATTAAAAAAAATTTGGAAAAAAATTGAAAAAAAAATTCTGATTTTTTTTACTAATGGCCCACTTCTATGTGGTGCGCCATTAGTATGCCAAAGCACCTGGGTATATATGGCCCCCTGGGAGGCATACTAATGGCGCACCGTAGTCAGGTGCGCCATTAGTATACCAGATACTAATGGCGCACCAGTGGTGCACCATTAGTACAAAATACTAATGGCGTGACACTAATGGCGCACCAGTAGTGCGCCATTAATGGCCAAAATAGGTGCGCCATTAGTAGGCCTTTTCCTAGTAGTGCATGGATATAGCACTATAGGTGGAATAGATTGGTGGTTGTGGAGAAGATAAAAATGAGGTTGTGCATCGACTAGGCGTATTAATGGGCTATGGAGATGCCCATCAATAGATATCAATGTGAGTGAGTAGGGATTGCCATGCAACGGATGCACTAGAGCTATAAATGCATGAAAGCTCAACAAAAGAAACTAAGTGGGTGTGCATCCAACTTGCTTGCCCACGAAGACCTAGGGCATTTGAGGAAGCCCATCATTCGAATATACAAGCCAAGTTCTATAATGAAAATTCCCACTAGTATATGAAAGTGGCAAAACAAGTGACTCTCTATCATGAAGACCATGGTGCTACTTTGAAGCACAAGTGTGGAAAAAAGATGGTAGCATTGTCCCTTTTTTTGGTCCTTCCTTTTTTTCTTTGGCCTTTCCTTCTTTTTTTATTTTTTTATTTGGGACAATGCTCTAATAATGATGATCATCACACTTTTATTTACTTATAACTCGATATTACAACTCGATACTAGAACAAAGTATGACTCTATATGAATGCCTCCGGCGGTGTACCGGGATGTGCAATGAATCAAGAGTGACATGTATGAAAAATTATGCATGGTGGCCTTTCCACAAATACGATGTCAACTACATGATCATGCATGGCAATATGACAATGATGAAGCATGTCATAATGAACGGAACAGTGGAAAGTTGCATGGCAATATATCTCGGAATGGCTATGGAAATGCCATAATAGGTAGGTATGGTGGCTGTTTTGAGGAAGGTATATGGTGGGTGTATGGTACCAACAAAAATTGCGCGGTACAAGAGAGGCTAGCAATGGTGGAAGGGTGAGAGTGCGTATAATCCATGGAATCAACATTAGTCATAAAGAACTCACATACTTATTGCAAAAATGTACAAGTCATCAAAACAAAGTACTACACACATGCTCCTAGGGGAAGGGTTGGTAGGAGTTAACCATCGCGCGATCCCGACCTCTACACAAAGGATGAAAATCAATGAAATACCTCATGCTTCAAATTTGTCACACAACGGTTACCATACGTGCATGCTACGGGAGTTGCAAACCTCAACACAAGTATTTATCAAATTCACAACTACTCTACTAGAATGACTCTAATATCACCATCCTCATATCTCAAAACAATCATCAAGTATCAAACTTTTCATAATATTCAATGCACTTTATATGAAAGTTTTTATTATACCCATGTTGGATGCCTATCATATTAGGACTAATTTTATAACCAAAGCAAATTACCATGCTGTTCTAAAAGACTCTCAAAATAATATAAGTGAAGCATGAGAGATCAATAATTTCTATAAAATAAAACCACCACCGTGCTCTAAAAAGATATAAGTGAAGCACATAGAGCAAAACTATCTAGCTCAAAAGATATAAGTGAAGCACATAGAGTATTCTAATAAATTTCGATTCATGTGTATCTCTCTCAAAAGGTGTGTACATCAAGTATGATTGTGGTAAACTAAAAAGCAAAGACTCAAATCATACAAAACGCTCCAAGCAAAACACATATCATGTGGTGAATAAAAATATAATCTTAAGTATAGTTACCGATATATGAAGACGAAAGAGGGGATGCCTTCCCGGGGCATCCCCAAGCTTAGGCTTTTGGTTTTCCTTGAATTTTACCTTGGGGTGCCTTTGGCATCCCCAAGCTTAGGCTCTTGCCACTCTTTGTTCCATAGTCCATCAAATCCTTACCCAAAAACTTGAAAACTTCACAACACATAACTTATCAGAAAATCTCGTGGGCTCCGTTAGTATAAGAAAACAGACCACCACTTTAAGGTATTGTAATGAACTCATTCTTTATTTATATTGGTGTTAAACCTACTGTATTCCAACTTCTCTATGATTCATACCCCCCGATACTACTCATAGATTCATCAAAATAAGCAAAGAACACACGAAAAGCAGAATATGTCAAAAACAGAATAGTCTGTAGCAATCTGTAACTTTTGAATACTTCTGTAACTATAAAAATTCTTAAATAAATTGGTGGACGTGAGGAATTTTTCTATTAATTATCTACAAAAAGAATCAACTAAAAAGCACTCTAGAGTAAAAAATGGCAGCTAATCTCGTGAGCGGAAAAGTTTATGTTTTTTACAGCAAGATCGCAAAGACTTCACCCAAGTTTTCCCAAAGGTTCTACTTGGCACACACACTAATTAAAACACAAAACCACATCTAAACATAAGCTAGATGCATTATTTATTACTAAACAGAAGTAAAATAAAATAAAATAAAATTGGGTTGCCTCCCAACAAGCGCTATCGTTTAACGCCCCTAGCTAGGCACGATACCAGAATAGATCTATGTATTGCCATCTTTGGTAGGCAATCCATTAGTGGCTCTCATAATAGATTCGTAAGGTAATTTGTTTTTATTTCTAGGAAAGTGTTCCATGCCTTTCCTTAACGGAAATTGAAATCTAATGTTTCCTTCCTTCATATCAATAATTGCACCAATTGTTATAAGGAAAGGTCTACCAAGAATAATAGGACATGTAGGATTGCAATCTATATCAAGAACGATGAAATCTACGGGCACATAGTTCCTATTTGTAAAAATAAGAACATAATTAATCCTTCCCATAGGTTTCTTAATGGTAGAATCCGCAAGATGCAAATTTAAAGAGCAACCATCAAGTTCATGGAAACCTAACACATCACACAAAGTTTTTGGAATCGTGGAAATGCTAGCACCCAAATCACACAAAGGATAGCATTCATGATCTTTAATTTTAATTTTAATAGTAGGTTCCCACTCATCACAAAGTTTTCTAGGGATAGAAACTTCTAATTCAAGTTTTTCTTCATAAGATTGCATTAAGGCATCAACGATGTGTTTGGTAAAAGCTTTATTTTGACTATAAGCATGAGGAGAATTTAGCACGGATTGCAACAAGGAAATGTAATCTATGAAAGAGAAATTATCATAATTAAATTCCTTGAAATCCAAAATAGTGGGTTCATTGCTACGTAAAGTTCTGACCTCTTCAATCCCACTTTTAACAGTTTTAGCATCAAGATCTAAAAACTCTCAATCATTGGGATGCCTTTTAACTAAAGTTGACTCATCTCTAGTCCCATCTTTATCAAGATTCATATTAGAAAACAAGGATTTAATAGGAGACACATCAATCCCTTTTAGATCTTCATCTTTATTATCATGATCTTCCGGTTTAGCGGCCATCTTATTAACCAAGGTGGCTTGCTTATCCGAGAGTTGGGCTATTAGGTTCTCAAGATGGGCAAACTGAGATTTCAAACCATAAAATTCTATAGACATATCATCTAGTTCTTTATTCATGTACTCCATAAAACTTTTCTGTTATTTAAACTCATTTCTGAAGAAATTATTATGCCCAAATTGCAAAGACATAAAACTTCTAACATTGTTTTCAATCTCTTCCAACCTTCTAAGGTGAGGATCAATGCTATTTGGTAGAGCCATTGAGACAAACAAGGAATCAAACACACAAGCAAACAAGAAGCAAGCAAACGGAAAACGGAAAAAGGGTGAATAAAATGGCAAATGTGAAGTGGGGGAGAGGAAAACGAGAGGCAAATGGCAAATAATGTAATGCGAGGGATAAGAGTTTGTGATGGGTACTTGGTATATGACTTTTGCGTAATCTCCCCGGAAACGGCACCAGAAATTCTTCTTGCTACCTCTTGAGCTTGCGTTGTTTTCCCTTGAAAAGGAAAGGGTGATGCAGCACAGTAGCGTAAGTATTTCCCTCAGTTTTTGAGAACCAAGGTATCAATCCAGTAGGAGACTACACGCGAGTCCCTCGTACCTACACAAACAAATAAGAACCTTGCAACCAACGCGATAAAGGGGTTGTCAATCCCTTCTCGGCCACTTGCAAAAGTGAGATCTGATAGAGATAATAAGATAAATATTTTTGGTATTTTTGTTGTAGATTGAAAAGTAAAGATTGCAAAATAAAAGTAAAGGAAAGATAAACAGTTGAAGGAAGATTTATATGATGGAAGATAGACTCGGGGGCCATATGTTTCACTGGTGGCTTCTGTCAAGATAGCAGATTTGTACGGTGGGTGAACAAATTAATGTCGAGCAATTGACAGAAAAGCGCATAGTTATGAGAATATCAAGGCATGATCATTGTATATAGGCATCACATCTGTGACAAGTAGACCGAAACGATTCTGCATCTAGTACTATTACTCCACACATCGACAACTATCCAACATGCATCTAGAGTATTAAGTTCATAAGAACAGAGTAACGCCTTAGGTAAGATGACATGATGCAGAGGGATAAACTCGTGCAATATGATATAAACCCCATCCTTTTATCCTCGATGGCAACAATACAATACGTGCATTGCTGCCTCCGCTGTCACTGGGAAAGGACACCACAAGATTGAACCCAAAGCTAAGCACTTCTCCCATTGCAAGAAAGATCAATCTAGTAGGCCAAACCAAACTGATAATTCGAAGAGACTTGCAAGGATATTATAATCATACATAAAAGATTTCAGAAAAGAATCAAATATTGTTCATAGATAATCTTGATCATAAACCCACAATTCATCCGATCTCGACAAACACACCACAAAAAGATTACATCGAATAGATCTCCTCGAAGATTGAGGAGAACTTTGTATTGAGATCCAAAAAGAGAGAAGAAGCCATCTAGCTAATAACTATGGACCCAAAGGTCTGTGGTAAACTACTCACAACTCATCGGAGAGGCTATGGTGTTTATGTAGAAGCCCTCCATGATCGATGCCCCCTCCGGCGGAGCTCCGGAACAAGCCCCAAGATGGGATCTCACAGGAACAGAAGGTTATGGCGGTGGAATTAGGGTTTTTTGCTTGCTCCTCGATGTTTTCAGGGTATGAGGATATATATAGGAGGAAGAGGGGAACCGGGGGAGATAGAGGGGGCCCACGAGGGTGGGGGGCGCGCCCCTGCCCTTGTGGCCACCTCTTTCGTTCCTCGCATGTACTCCAAGTCTTCTGTGTAGATACGGTTCCAAAAATAACTCTCCCGAAGGTTTCGTTCCGTTTGGACTCCGTTTGATATTTCTTTTCTACTAAACACTAAAATAGGCAAAAAACAACAATTTGCACTGGGCCTTGGGTTAGTAGGTTAGTCCCAAAAAAATATAAAAGTGTATTATAAAGTCCATTAAACATCCAAAACAGAGTATATAATAGCATGGAACAATCAAAAATTATAAATACGTTGGTGACATATCAATGCCCCCTCCGGTGGAGCTCCGGAACGGGCCCCAAGATGGGTTCTCATGGGTACAGAAGGTTGCGACGGTGGAATTATGGTTTTGTTGTGCTCTCGGATGTTTTCAGGGTATATGGGTATATATAGGAGGAAGAGGGACGTCGGTGGAGCAACAGGTGACCCACGAGGGTGGAGGGCGCGCCCTCCCCCCTCGTGGCCGCCTCGTTTATTCCCTAACATGTACTCCAAGTCTTCTGTGTTGCATTTGTTCCAAAAAGACTCTCCCGAAGGTTTCATTCCGTTTGGACTCCGTTTGATATTCCTTTTCTGCGAAACACTAAAACAGGAAAAAAAACAACAATTTGCACTAGGCCTTGGGTTAATAGGTTAGTCCCAAAAATAATATAAAAGTGTATAATAAAGCCCATTAAACATCCAAAACAGATAATACAATAGCATGGAACAATAAAAAATTATAGATATGTTGGAGACGTATTAGTGATTGCCGAACCTCAAGGAGTACCAGCAAAGTCCTTGGAAAACGTGGTGGTGTCGGAGAAATCAGATAGCACCCCACTTATATTGGCTCTACAACCAGTGACACAAAACGTAGGACCGACTCCAACAGACTGTACCCATACTTCACTGGCCACACCACTAGCCCCACCACACAGGACCTACACTCCAGCAAAAGGTATGCCGATTTCAGTTGCCATAGCACCAGCCGTACCACAGAAAAATCCCACTCCAACAAAAAGTACAGCAAGTCCATTGGCCGAAGACCTATCCCTACTGCAAAGATGGTCAATTCCTGCAGATTTAAACCCCATTCCAATTGTTCCTAGTTTAAAAGATAATGCTTTCAATGTTGTTAGGAACTACGTGCATATATTCCCATCATGGGAAGATTATAGTGAAGACAAACACCATTTTCACATCTTCCTGTCCCACTTACGTGTAAGTGCTATTATTCATGGTGATTATTTTCCCGTTTTCTGTTGATTGAACACATCAATGATTTACATTACATTGTTGTAAGTAGGCGAGGGTCAATCTGGATAGTCATGACAAGCAAAGCTTGCTTGCACTTTTCAAGGAAGCATTGCAGCAGTATCGGTGTTTCCCGAGGAAAACACACTTTGATGGCAAGTCTACAAAGACAAAGTTCCGGTGAAGTCTCCTGTGCTAAATTTAGAAGACATTGAATGGAAAAACCTTGTTATGCACTGGTCTCGTTCCTAGGATGAGGTAGTGTCTATGATATCGCATGACAATTTGAACTTCTACTTTTCCGCATGTGCCTTACGGATCTCTTTTGCAGGAAATCAGCTCGAAGAAGAATTCCGATTTGAAAAGGACGAGGAGATATCGCCAATATGCTGCTCGCTGCTTTGCTCTTGTTGGTACATGTTGTCCTGTATCACTATACTTGCATTCATACATGGTTCATTATGTGACAACAGTATGCATGATAGCTTGCTTATCAATTGTTCGCTCCAAATTATCAGATCTGTATTAATGATTACATTAATGTAGAATATACCCAATGCTAATGAAAAAGTTTAACTCTGCATTGTTCTTCTAAGTACATGTTGTCCTTTATCAATGTACTTATATTGACAGCTAGTTGTTCACGTACCATCACTCTGCAACTTATTTTTCTTTGCCCCCCAATTTCTACACATCAGATCTATATTTACTCTTACCATAAGGTTGGATAAAACCAATGGTACTGAAGAAGTTTAGCTCTGCATTGCTCTTGGCAGTACCTTTTGCCTGTATTGTGTACTTACATTTATAGCTAGTTGGTTATGTAGCATCACTCTTCAGCTTATCTTAAATATTCTCCATTTTTTCTTATATTATCACATCTATATTTACTCTTAACAAAATGTAGAATAAAGGCAACGCATATGAAGAAGATTATGTCGTAAACTTCTTGAATTGCCCCCCAAATCAGCATGGACAAGGGCTTTATAGAGTCGGTCTTTACCACTAATGTAAGTTTGTCCTTCTCAAGCCTTCAAACTTTGTTGTGTATATTTGGTTAGGCATGACTGCAACAACTGTTTATTTTTGGTGTTTGCATCAAATTGCATGTTTAAAGTTTATTATGAAGTTCATAAACATAAGTTTGTCCTTCTCAATTTAAGTTTTCATCTATACAACCAAGTTCCTTCTTCATACCATGTAAATTAAACTATACAGAGCAAGCGATCATCTTTTGCACTGCATGTATGCTTCTGTTTTTGATCCGTAATCCAGTGGTGTGGTGAAACAACCCACTACATCACAATGTCTTAACTATGAACAATGTCATATTATTCTACAATTATTTAAACCGTCTCTTTATTTGCCAATCTGAAATGGGATAAATTGACAACACACTAACCATTGATACTTATGTGTTCTTTAGCACCGCATGTATGCTTCAGCTCTTGATCTGTAATCTAGTGGTGTCGTGAAGCTGCCAACTCCTTCACAATGTCATTTCCTGCCATGACTTAACCTGAACAATACCATATTGTGTTAATGATATTTTAAACAGTGTCTCTTTATTCGCCAATAAGAAATGTGATGAATTGTCAACACTGATACTTATATGTGCAAAACCTGTCATCTGTCTGCTTGTTTCTTTTTCAGAGTGATACCTCTAACCCCATGAAGAACTACCACAATGATAGTGAGACGAACCCGTTGCATGTCCCTCTAACATATATTGCAGGGAAGAAGGCAAAAACATCTTGGAGATAGTGATACAACTCCAAAGTCATGTCTTGATGTAGTGTAGTTACTCGCTAATAGCAGTGACACAAGCTCGATGAAGTCGCCACCTGAATCCGTAAAACTTCTTCGGTCTCAACTTCAAGCAATAAGACATGGTTCAGCTGAACCCCTGCTTGAACTCCAATCTCTATGGAAGATTGACAAGAAGTCCGGTCCGTCCATTGATGCTATACAACAAGAGTTGGAGGATATAAACGTCAAACAAGCGCGGTCTCATCAGCTTCCTCAGCTGCTTGCGCTATAGCTCCTGAGCAGGGCTAACCTTTCTTGAGCTCTATTGAAGTGCTGCTAGTTTTGTATATTATTTTGTCGGCGTGTTTATTTGCACTGGTGGCGATCTTTGATGCCCAGTGGATGTTATATGTCGTAATTTCTTTATTGTATAGTCTAGGTTTTTTCTTATCCACGATGCTGCATTTATTTTACTTTATATATATCTTGTCTTCGCTCTATGAAAAGTAAATGGGCCAAAACATAAAATTACGATACATAATCGGGGCGGCATGCAAATCATTATATATGGGTCACATCATGGGCCTAGTCATCTCAGTCCGTTAACATGCTTAAATGTAAACTGGCCCACTAGTAGTTTTGGGCCTTTAATAGGCCGGGTAAACCGCCGACCCTAGGTTGGCAAGAAAATTCAATGGGCTTTTAGTAGGCTGAGCAGTAGGTTGGGCCTGAAATGTACGAACTGCTCACGGGCCAACAACATGCCGAAATTGACCCCGACCCATTGTTGTGCCAATCACATCACGGGTCGTTAACAGGCCAAATGTTTTCTCGGTCCTTGTTTGGCCCAGTCAGATTATAGAATGTGAGCAGTCCGGATGCAAAGCGGGCCATAATTAGGCCCAACTATATGATGGGCTTTTAATAAGCCGAAATATATAGGGCCAAAATTTGAAACGGGCCCTTAACAGGCCGAAACTAATATCAGACCTTACTATTAAATGGGCCTTTAGCAAACTGAAATTCTAACCAGGCCTCAAGTGAGCCCAAAAGCACAACTTCCAGTTGACTGGCCGAATCTTATATGGGCCATAATTTATCCCAAAGAATGAAAGGCTCTTAAAGGGCCGGATCTGATATGGGCCGTCATTTGTCCCAAAACCTGACAGGGTTCTAGCAGGCCGGATCTAATATGGGCCATAATATGGGCCAGAACTTGGTAGGCTATTAACGGGCCAGATAT
This sequence comes from Secale cereale, assembly GCA_902687465.1. Classification (NCBI taxonomy): domain Eukaryota; kingdom Viridiplantae; phylum Streptophyta; class Magnoliopsida; order Poales; family Poaceae; genus Secale; species Secale cereale. The sequence goes on along the minus strand of LR738714.1, from coordinate 12,095,783 downwards.
CATACGGGCCCTTATTAGGCCTAGAATGTGCCAGACTGTTAATGGACCGGATCAAATATGGGCTGGTATTTGGCCCAAAACATGGCAGCATGTTAACGGGCCGACCCACTAATTTCTGCAATATCTTGTGGGCCTGTAGCTGGGCCGGCCCATTTAATCTTCATGGGCCACTTTTGGGCCGGTCCACGTGTCAACTTATCATAGACGCATCTCGCCCATTGGATGAGTGACATCTGTGTCAACGCGGAGCTGACACGTGATTCTGCCAGCCAATGAGAATTTTACACGTGGAAAATTGCCATTGGTCGTGGCTGTTAGCGAGTTATCGGATCCAAAACCGGATCCGATAGCTTAACGGCGACCCGTTACGGTGGATGCCATGTGTCGGTTACCCTTGACGAAAGCACTTCCATGACACGACATTTATCGTCATGGAAGTGGACACTTCCATGATGATGATTTTGGTATTGTCATGGAACACTTGTACGACATCACATGTATGACTATCTTGATTTTTTCATAAAATCGTCATGGATGTACATGCATGTGACAGCCTGATTTTTGCCCTCTTTTATTTGCCTGAGTTTTATTTGAATTTATTTTGAACCTTGGGATTTCTGAATCTTTTCATATGGACTTAAACACTTGGGTACCCTTGGCTTTCACCCAAGTGCCTCATATCCATCTCAAATCATCTTTTCCCTTTGGTTCACTCTAATGTAATTATTGGAATATTTTTCTTTATTGAAAAATATTCATTTTCCCCTCCAAAACACTAGCTAAGCCCATTGTGCTCCAAAGCAACCCCTATTTTTCTGGCCCACAAAAATCTGAGGAAATTTATAAATATTCTTTGGACCCTAGGACACATTCCTGAGAAAAAATATTGCACCACTTTTTGGAATATTTTTTCTACAGAAATTCTTTTCTATTCTGGACAGAAATGGTAGTTTCTACAACAACTACAATTTTACTTGCTCCATTGCTTCTGAAACTCCTTGTGCATCTTTACCTTAGTAACTTATGAATAGCCTCCAAAGCACAGCCTCCAACTCTTAGCCAATTCACCTCAGTAAACTCTCAAAGTTTCTGTCTAGAAACTTACCAGACGTGTGAATTTCTTTCTACTGCATCTGGAAACAAACTAACCCAGGGTAACTCTCATATCTACCACGAACAACACGCCAGACATGATCTTTGGCACCAAGTAAGCCAGTAGGCAAAGATCGCGCGGTGACCACGCGTGTGCACCATGCCATGGCTGCTTTTCGGCGCGCTCTGGATGCCGCCGAGCGCTCTGTTTCGCGCGTGCTTGCTTCCGCGCCTGCCAAAGCTTGCCAACCCGCGCCACCATCTTTGTCTTGATCTCTACAGCGCCCCCCTGGCACTCGCCGACGCCGGAGCTCGCCGCAGCGAGCACGGGCGCGGTCCGGCCAAGGAAACAGTGCGGTGCGCACTGTGCTCGTCGCCACCCCAGTGCCCCTATGCTCGTCCGCGTCCACCCACAACTCCCGCGTGAACCCCATCGCATTCTCCCCCTCTCACTGACGCCATTCATCGCCGGGCGCAGCGTCCAGGTATCTTTGGCAGAGCCCCGAACCCCCCCTCTCGGCTCGCCTATATATAGGACTCCTCCCAGCCTCCCCAAGCACCCATCTCCACTCCCACACACACCACGACTGCGTAGAACCGCGTGGCCCGGCCGGGCAGGCCACAGGCCGCCGTCCCCGAGCTTGAGCTCGCCGGCGATCCCCTCGGGTCGTCGCGGTAGCTCCAGCCCTTTTCAGGCCAGGGCGAACCTTCCAGAGCCTCCGCCACTCTCTGGTGGTGCCGTTCCACCTAGTTGGAGCTTCTGGAGTCGTTGTTGCTCGCCGTCTTCTTCAACTCTGGCGACCACCCCGCTCTGCCTCCGCCTGCGAGGTCATTTCCGATGCCGTACGACCACCCCTAGCTACTCTACGGGTACGGGCAGATGTGCCTCGACCTCCTCTATCGATCTATCCCTCCCATCTTGGCCAAGGAGCTCGCCCCTGTTCTTCTCCCTCTCCCCCCCTCACCTGACTAGCAGGGCCCGCTCGTCAGCCTCTCTGTACCCGCACAAAGCGGTACGAGTGGTGGCGCCCTGGGCTTTTACGCCTTCGACGTCACCCCCTTTTCAGTCTTATTTAAATTCCAAATTTAAATATATTCCAGAATACTTCAAACTGCAATAACTTTTTAACCATAAGTCCAAATGAATTGATTCTTTTTGCATTGTGTTCTTTGTAAAGAAATCTTGTAGCAACCAAAAATGAGACTATTTGGTGCTGTGTAGATTTTCTGGTGAATTTTTGAATAGTTCTTGATATTTTCTTTTTGTACTTTTAAATTATTTTCAGAAGGTGAAGCTTGTCTTGAGGATCACCAGGAGGCTTGTGAACCTCATTTGCACAAAGGCAAGCCACAACAACATTTTCATAGTGCCATTTCAATATTTGTGATTTTCCAACTTGAATAAATGATTTAATTTATGCCTATGAATTATTTTTGTTAATTACTTTATGTTGGTTGCTGTATTTAGTTGTTTCATTTAGTTTACAGAAAGTTGGAAGTTCGTTTAAGTTATTAAGATAGCTAGAAGAAAGTTTGGATCATTGAGAACTAATATGGATATGTATATAAATAGCTATGTGAAGTTATTTTCTTTTACATAAGAATTATGTTATTTTTTTTGCCAGAATATATTCTTCTTTTAATTAGAAGTAAATCATAAATAGAATAATATTGAAGTTGTGATGCTTACACTTAGTAAAGTAAAGTTGACCCAGTTATTTCTTTTTGTAATGCATTTGGTATGTTGCATTCCATGGCATTTTATGACACCGGTTATTTTATTTCTTTAAGTTGAAACTTTTAATAACTCAACTTGAATAAATTGTTGACCGGGTCATGGTGCCACTGAATCGAGTTTTTCCAAGTGCAACCACATTTGCCTTCATGGGAAGGTCTTTATTCGGTCCGTTGTCATGCCTCTGGTCGGTACCTCCAAATAGGGAAGGTTATGGGCATGCGGTACCCTAGCCCGGTAAGCAGACATAACCTTGTGTGCCCGTTGTGAAGTTTATGGTACCGAGTACCCGTTTGGGACAATTTCTGTTTGGCCACGATGGTGGTCGGTGTGCCTTTGGTAGGCACAGGGACACCCAGGACTGTTCTAGCGGGGAATGAGTCGGAGTGGTCGGGAGAGTGTCCTGGCAATGGAAGAGTTTTGTCGGGACGCTGTTGGTCCACCCGAGTGGGAAAGCGAGGCCATGGGTTCCGTGGTGTGGGTACAGTGCACTACCTCTGCAGAGTGTAATTAATCTATCGATAACCGAGTCCATGGTCACGGACACGCTCGAAAGCAAGTCACACCATGGGTCAACATAAAATAAAATTTTGCTCACTAAGTTACGACTTTTTGTACTGTAACCATGGTGGAAGAGACACAGAGATGATTTGAGACCAAGTATGGTCAGGGTTGTGATCGCTGGAAAGATCACAAATTATGTCCTGTTGAGATGAACAAGTTTATAGTTTAAGAAAATCACTATGGGTAAGTCAGACGAAGGCTCTGTTTTCACAAGAGCATGTGCACAACATGCTATTCGTAGGTATATTCATGTATGGTGCTGCATTTTTAACAATTGATTAATTATCATGATATTGTTTGTCATTATGATTTTGTTTGCTGTAAGCTTGCAAGTACATTCAATGTACTGACCTGGCGTGTCATGCCAGATTTCAGGAAAGTTTCGCTGGAAAGGAGTGCCGTCCGAGGCTAGACCGTGTCCACATCGGTGTCCGTGTGAGAAGGAGTTCCGCTACGAAGTCGTTTCGCTGCTGCGTAGTCTTTGTGACCGAGGCCTTTTATGTTCATTAAATAATGTACATATTGTCCAGCCGCACCATGTGTGCCGCTTGGCCTCGCTACTCGTTGTAATGTAAAACTGTGATCCGCTAGTATCAATAAAGCGGTTGTTTTCTGTACCAGTATGTTGTGTGTTGCCAGAAGACAAGGTCTCTGGGCTGGCAATGCAAGGTAAACCGGTCGCTCTGATCCGGGGTGCCACAACGCTTGGTATCAGAGCCGCGTTGACTGTAAGACACATTAGACTAAGACATGCTAACTAAGCGCCAGATACGCGTTTAGGTTGAGTGCTGGCAGTCTGTATAGCTGGTTATTGCTTTATATACTTGTCTTTTTTTATGCTAACCTAATGATGGTTGTGAGTGTAGATGGCTCCAGTGCCGTATCCGTGCCAGTTGCAGCTGATGCCGTACACATCACCGCACCTCCTTCGCAACGTGTGGCATCGACTGTACCCTCATGGAGACGACTCAGTTTATCGTGTGTACCGAGAGCGTCTAGCAGACTCAATTTATGAGTATGAGTCAGTGGTGACTCTGCGCGTCAGTTCTGACTCCAGCTCTTATACTCGTACCTCTCGGAGCGGCTATGCTTCTACCGCTTCGCAAGCCGTCCAATTTCCTGCATTCGAGATCCTTGTTGAGCTTCATCACAGCGAGGTCCGCATGTAGAACCACCCAGGTTTCCAATACTATCCTTCTCTGCACGACAACGGTCGTGTTCATTTCCCTGAAATTGATCCGGAGTCTGATAGTGTTGCTAGCCATCTTTCCCGTTATATTACTGCTAGCTATCTCATGATCCACGAGCTGGCTCGTGAGTTGACTAACACTCGTATTGCTTTAGGCACCACTGGGTCTGTCACCATTGTCGCCTCCATGGGATTTACCCCTTATGTCCCCAGTTCCGTTTCCCCTATTTCACCAGTAACCCCTACTTGTAGCTCGGGCGCCTCGACCATAACTCCTCTTAGTGCCCCTGCTGAGTGGATATCACTTCTCACTACCCCTGTAGCTCCTATGATCCACCATACTCCCGCCCCAGAAGGAGAGCCTCCGAGGTAGCGTCGCCGTGTTACCTTTAACCCCAAGATTTCAGTTAACCTCGTCCGTTCAGGATCCGAGTCCACTTCAGGATAGGACCCCGCAGCACCCGCAGAGCAGTAGAGCTCCAGAGTATTCGCAGTTGTCAGACTGATGTACGAATGTAACTGTACGAGTCATGATGTTTCGTTTCATGTATGGGAGTAGTGGAACCGGGCATATTAATTACTTTTCATGTATGAGCCCCTGCATAATTATGCTGAAGCTGTATTTCTTCTACTCGCTGTCTTTCTTCGCAATTTTGTTTTCCCTCGAGTTTTGTTGCTGGCTTTTCCCCAAATATTTCTTTTGGAATGCTTCTCATCTCGGTTGCGTTGTCTTGGGAAAAATCCATAATAGGATGACGCGGGGAGGCAACAGTAGCAGCGCTCACGAGGATGTTCCTGTTCGTCGCTCCGCCCGACAGGCAGGACACTCCCCCGAGCCGTACATACCACCCCCTCCACCGCCAAATCCGCCTACCACTGAGCAAATTCTGCGTATCTTTGAGGAAAGAAGAAGTAATGATCTGCTTGAGATATTAAAAATTGTTCAAGCTATGGTTGGTCAGAATGGAAATCAGAACGGTCATCACTCCAAGCTATCAGATTTTCAGAGAACTCAGCCTGCCAGTTTCAGTCAGGCTGTTGACCCTTTGGATGCCGATGATTGGTTGCAGACCATTGAAAGGAAGCTTGAGATTGCCCATACTGCAGAAGAGGACAAAGTTCCATATGCAACCCACTATCTTGAAGGCGCTGCTGCCATATGGTGGGAAAATGCAAAAGCCATGTGGCCTGCTGATGAAGAACTCACCTGGTCAAAATTCAAGGATCAGTTCCGAAAATATCACATCCCTACTGGAATTATGAAAACCAAGCAGTGATAATTTCTTGCACTCACCCAAGGAAATCTGTCTGTGGGTGAATATTTGTAGAAATTCAACCACCTGGCCCGTTACTCCCTATATGACGTGGCCACTGAAGAAAGAAATATTGACATATTTCTTGGAGGATTAAACTCACAACTCAGGTGCACTCTCAGCATGCTCGATTTTCCAGACTTCCAAACTTTGGTGAATAAAGCTTTCATTGCGGAAAGAGAACACAAGCTCGTACTGGACAACCGGCCTGCTAATAACGAGCACAAGCACAAGTTTGAACCAAGGAAAGAAGGGCAACCAGTGCAGAAGGCTCGAACCTGGCAGCAACTCAGGTGGAATACAAGCCCAATTGGCAACAAAATGTTAACAAGACCACTACCCAAGTCAAGAATGTTGTCACAACCCAGTACACGAGGAGCGTTAGCGCAATAATTCTTGTTTCAGTTGTGGGCAAAATGGACACTATGCTAGGCAGTGCCCCAAGAACAGCAAGGCGAATGCCTTGTTCCGGCCACAAGTCAACTTTATGGGGTCATACCCGAATCAGCAAAACATCGCCGGGCACGTTCATCACCTCTCCGCAGATGAAGCTCAAGAAAACCCCGAAGTAGTCATTGGTTTGTTTTCTGTTAATAGCATACCTGCCATAATTTTATTTGACTCAGGGGCTTCCCACTCTTTTATTTTTCGGAGTTTTGTTGCCCAAAACAATTTTTCTTGTTCTCTTTTGGGCAAAAATATGCTGGTATGAACTCCGGGATCTTTAATCAAGAGCAATCTTGTCTGCCGTGACTTGGAGATCAATATCAACGGAATAAGCTTTCCAACTTCCTTGATACTCATTGAGTCAGTACAGTTGGACGTTATTTTGGGCATGAAAATGCTGACCCAATATCAAGTATGCATAAACTATGCAACCCGAGAAGTCACTCTGACCAGTCATAAAGGGCAGGCTACAAAATTCTATTCCCGCAGAAGCATACCAAAGAAGGGAATGATATTCACTGCTGTGGCTGAATTGGAATGAATTCCTGTGGTCAGTGAATTTCCTGATGTATTTCCAGAAGAACTGCCAGACATGCTGCCAGATCGAGAGCTTGAGTTTGCAATAGATCTGGTACCCGGAACCGCACCGTTATACAAGAAGTATTACAGGATGCCCTCATCAGAATTAGTGGAATTAAAGAAGCAGCTCGATGAAATGCTCCAGAAAGGGTATATCCGTCCCAGTTCCTCACCATGGGGATCGCCTGCACTCTTTGTAAGCAAGAAGGATGGCAGCCTCCGCATGTGTGTGGATTATCGTCAGTTGAATGATGTCACCATCAAAAACAAATATCCGCTGCCAAGAATTGATGATTTATTCGATCAGCTCAGTGGGGCCAAGGTATTCTCTAAGATTGACTTACGAACCGGATACCATCAGCTTATGATTAAAAAGGAAGATATTCCTAAGACCGCATTCACCACTCGATACGGTCTTTATGAATATACAGTTATGTCCTTTGGTCTCACCAATGCCCCTGCGTTCTTCATGCACATGATGAACAAAGTATTCATAGATTTCCTCGATAAGTTCATGGTAGTCTTTATCGATGACATACTTATATATGCAAAAAGTGAAGGGGATCACAAAGAACATCTCCGAGCAGTGTTGCAACGACTCCGCGACCATTAGCTTTACGCCAAGTTCAGTAAATGTGAGTTCTGGCTCAAACAAGTTGGATTTCTTGGACACGTGCTATCCGCCGAAGGTATAGCCGTAGACCCAAGCAAAGTAAAAGACGTGCTTAATTGGTTGCCACCCACAACGGTATCTCAGATCAGGAGTTTCCTTGGATTGGCTGGGTATTACCGTCGTTTCATTGAAGGATTCTCCAAGATTGCCAAACCCATGACATAGCTACTCAAAAAGGACAAGAAGTTTGAATGGACTAGCGACTGTGAGGAAAGTTTCAGTGAGCTAAAGACACGGCTGACCACCGCACCCGTATTAACCCTTCTAGACATATATCGCAGTTTTGATGTATACTGTGATGCATCTAGACAAGGACTTGGTTGCGTACTTATGCAAAACGGCAAGGTAGTGGCATATGCATCACGACAGCTGTGACCGCACGAAGGAAATTACCCTACTCATGATCTGGAATTGGCCGCGGTAGTGCATGCTCTCAAAATATGGAGGCATTATCTCATCGGGAAGAAGTGCCAAATTTTTACCGATCACAAAAGTCTCAAGTATATATTTACTCAGCCAGATTTAAATCTCCGTCAGCGAAGGTGGCTTGAGCTGGTAAAGGATTATGATCTTGGAATAAATTACCACCCGGGTAAAGCCAACGTGGTGGCCGATGCACTCAGTCAAAAGCCGGTCAGCCTAAACGTCATATTAAACTCTTTGGCCACTAAACTTCAAGAGGAGATTGCTCAACTCCATTTGAACATCGTTGAGGCTGGTCTTGCTAATATTTTGGAAGTTACCCCCACACTTGAGGAAGAAATCCGCAAGGCCCAGCCAAACGATCCTGCCCTACAAAAGCATGCCAAGAATATGCTGGCAGGACGTACCTCTGATTTCTCAAAGGATCACTTTGGGACTCTCCGATTTCGTGGAAGGATTTGTGTACCAAATCAGTCGGACCTGAAAAAGAAAATCTTGTCAGAAGCACACGAATCCTCATACTCTATTCATCCTGGGGGTACAAAAATGTATGAGGACCTTCGTCAAATATTCTGGTGGGATGGAATGAAGAAAGACATTGCCTATTTTGTGGCTTGTTGCAACATATGCAACAAAGTAAAGGCAGAACATCAGAAGCCAGCCGGACTTCTTCAACCACTGCGAGTCTCACAATGGAAATGGGATGACGTCTGCATGGATTTCATCACAGGACTACCCAAGACTCAGCGAGACAATGATGCAATATGGGTCATAGTGGACACTCTAACCAAGGTAGCTCACTTTATCCCGGTCAAGACCACATATCGAGCAGACCAACTTGCACAACTGTATGTGTCCAGAATAGTCAGTCTGCATGGAGTACCTCGAACCATCACTTCCGATCGAGGTTCACTCTTTACCTCTGCTTTCTAGACACGTCTCCATCAAGCCTTGTGGACAGCCCTGAAATATAGCACAGCCTATCATCCTCGGACTAATGGACAGACAGAGTGAGTAAACCAAATACTTGAAGATATGATGCGAGCTTGTGTCTTGGCCCAAGGATCTAAATGGGAAGATTGTCTGCCTTACGCCGAGTTCTCCTACAACAACAGTTTCCAAACCAGTCTAAAGATGTCACCATACGAGGCTTTATATGGCCGCAAGTGTCGTACCCCATTAAATTGGTCTCAGACTGGAGATAGCCGAATCTTTGGAATGGACCCCATGATGGAAGCCGAGAAACAAGTCAAGGAAATCAGAGATAGATTACAATTGGCCAAATCTCGACAAAAGAGTTATTACGATGCAAAACACCGACATCTCAGTTTTGAACCCGGAGAACACGTATACCTCCGAGTCACCCCTATGAAAGGAGTCAAGAGATTCCAGACTCGCGGAAAGTTGGCACCAAGATTTATTGGCCCCTTCCCAGTTATTTCTCGAGTGGGCACCATGGCTTATCAGTTGGAATTGTCCCCGAAATTGTCCGATGTGCACAACGTGTTTCATGTCTCACAGTTGAGGCGGTGCATATCGCCGCCTGAGAAAAGGACTGCCATGACCGACATAGAGTTGGCAAAGGATTTAACGTATGAAGAACGACCGTTCAAAATTGTGGATCAGATGGAAAGGGTCACTCGTAGTAAAGTAAGGAAGTTTTATAAGGTCTAGTGGGAGCATCACACCGAGTCAGAAGCAACCTGGGAACAAGAAGAATTCCTACAGACATATTATCCGGAATGGTTTTCCCAAGCAACCAAATCTCGAGGACGAGATTCATTCTAAGTGGGGGAGGTTTGTGACAGCCTGATTTTTGCCCTCTTTTATTTGCCTGAGTTTTATTTGAATTTATTTTGAACCTTGGGATTTTTGAATCTTTTCATATGGACTTAAACACTTGGGTACCCTTGGCTTTCACCCAAGTGCCTCATATCCATCTCAAATCATCTTTTCCATCTGGTTCACTCTAATATAATTATTGGAATATTTTCTTTATTGAAAAATATTCATTTTTCCCTCCAAAACCCTAGCTAAGCCCATTGTGCTCCAAAGCAATCCCTATTTTTCTGGCCCACAAAAATCTGAGGAAATTCATAAATATTCTTTGGACCCTAGGACACATTCCTGAGCAAAAATATTGCACCACTTTTTGGAACATTTTTGCTGCAGGAATTCTTTTCTATTCTGGACAGAAATGGTAGTTTCTACAACAACTACCATTTTACTTGATCCATTGCTTCTGAAACTCCTTGTGCGTCTTTACCTTAGTAACTTATGACTATCCTCCAAAGCACAGCCTCCAACTCTTAGCCAATTCACCTCAGTAAACTCTCAAAGTTTCTGTCCAGAAACTTACCAGACGTGTGAATTTCTTTCTACTGCGTCTGGAAACAAACTAACCCTTGGTAATTCTCATATCTACCACGAACAACACGCCAGACATGATGTTTGGCACCAAGTAAGCAAGTAGGCAAAGATCGCGCAGTGACCACGCGTGTGCACCATGCCATGGCTGCTTGTCGGCGCGCTCTGGATGCCGCGAGCGCTCTGTTTCGCGCGTGCTTGCTTCCGCGCCTGCCAGAGCTTGCCAACCCGTGCTACCATCTTCGTCTTGATCTCTACAGCGCCCCCTGGCACTCGCCGACGCCGGAGCTCGCCGCAGCGAGCACGGACGCAGTCCGACCAAGGCGACAGTGCGGTGCGCACTGTGCTCGTCCCCGTCCGCCCACAGCTCCCGCGTGAACCCCGTCGCCTTCTCCCCCTCTCACTGACGCCATTCGTCGCCGGGCGCAGCGTCCAGGTGTCGTCGGCAAAGCCCCGAACCCCCCTCTCGGCTCGCATATATATAGGACTCCTCCTAGCCTCCCCGAGCACCCAGCTCCACTCCCACACACACCACGATTGCGTAGAACCCCGTGGCCCGGCCGGGAAGGCTACATGCCACCGTCCCCGAGCTTGAGCTCACCGGCGATCCCCTCGGGTCTTCGCAGTAGCTCCAGCCCTTCTCAGGCCAGGGCGAACCTTCCAGAGCCTCCGCCACTCTCTGGTGGTGCCGTTCCACCTAGTTGGAGCTTCTGGAGTCGCCGTTGCTCGCCGTCTTCTTCAACTCCGGCGACCACCCCGCTCTGCCTCCGCCTGCGAGGTCATTTCCGACGCCGTCCGACCACCCCTAGCTACTCTACGGGTACGGGCAAGTGCGCCTCGACCTCCTCTATCGATCTATCCCTCCCATGTTGGCCAAGGAGCTCGCGTTGCCGGCGTGCGCTCCGGCGAGGCCGCAGCCGCCCTGTTCTTCTTCCTCTCTCCCCCTCACCTGACTAGCGGGGCCCGCTAGTTAGCCTCTCTATACCCGCGTGAAGCGGTACGAGTGGTGGCACCCTGGGCTTTTACGCCTTCGACGTCACCCCCTTTTCTGTCTGTTTATTTAAATTCCAAATTTAAATATATTCCAGAATACTTCAAACTGCAATAACTTTTTAACCATAAGTCCAAATGAATTGATTCTTTTTGCATTGTGTTCTTTGTAAAGAAATCTTGCAGCACACCAAAAATGAGACTATTTGGTGCTGTGTAGTTTTTCTAGTGAATTTTTGAATGGTTCTTGATATTTTCTTTTTGTACTTTTAAATCATGTTCAGAAGGTGAAGCTTGTCTTGAGGATCACCAGGAGGCTTGTGAACCTCATTTGCACTAAGGCAAGCCACAACAACATTTTCATAGTGCCATTTCAATATTTGTGATTTTCCAACTTGAATAAATGATTTAATTTATGCATATGAATTATTTTTGTTAATTACTTTATGTTGGTTGCTGTATTTAGTTGTTTCATTTAGTTTACAGAAAGTTGGAAGTTGGTTTAAGTTATTTAGTAGCTAGAAGAAAGTTTGGATCATTGAGAACTAATATGGATATGTATATAAATAGCTATGTGAAGTTATTTTCTTTTACATAAGAATTATGTTAATTTTTTTGCTAGAATATATTCTGTTTTTAATTATAAGTAAATCATAACCAGAATAATATTGAAGTTGTGATGCTTACACTTAGTAAAATTAAGTTGACCCAGTTATTTCTTTTTGTAATGCATTTGGTATGTTGCATTTCATGGCATTTTATGACACCGGTTATTTATTTCTTTAAGTTGAAACTGTTAATAACTCAACTTGAATAAATTGTTGACCGGGTCATGGTGCCACTGAATCGAGTTTTTCCCAGTGCAACCACATTTGCCTTTATGGGAAGGTCTTTATTTGGTCCATTGTCAAGCCTCTGGTCGGTACCTCCAAATAGGGAAGGTTATGGGCATGCGGTACCCTGGCCTGGTAAGCAGACATAACCTTGTGTGCCCGTTGTGAAGTTTATGGTACCGAGTCCTCGTTTGGAACAATTTCAGTTTGGCCACGATGGTGGTCGGTGTGCCTTTGGTAGGCACAGGGCCACCCAGGACTATCCCAGTGGGGAATGAGTCGGAGTGGCCGGGAGAGTGTCATGGCAATGGAAGAGTTTTGTTGGGACGCCGTTGGTCCTCCCGAATGGGAAAGCGAGGCCATGGGTTCCGTGGTGTGGGTACAGTGCACTACCTCTGCAGAGTGTAATTAATCTATCGATAGTCGAGTCCATGGTCACGGACACACTCGAAAGTAAGTCACACCATGGGTCAACATAAAATAAAATTTTGCTCACTTAGTTACGACTTTTTGTACTGTAACCATGGTGGAAGAGCCACCGAGATGATTTGAGACCAAGTATGGTCAGGGTTGTGATCGCCGGAAAGATCACGAATTATGTCCTGTTGAGATGAACAAGTTTATAGTTTAATAAAATCACTATGGGTAAGTCAGACCAAGGGTTTGTTTTCACAAGTACATGAGCACATCATGTTATTCGTAGGTATATTCATGTATGGTGCTGTATTTTCAACAATTGATTAATTATCATGATATTGTTTGTCATTATGATTTTGTTTGCTGTAAGCTTGCAAGTACATTCAATGTACTGACCTGGCGTGTCATGCCAGATTTCAGGAAAGTTTGGCTGGAAAGGAGTGCCGTCCGAGTCTAGACCATGTCCACATCAGTGTCCCTGTGAGATGGAGTTCCGCTACGAAGTCGTTCCGCTGCTGCGCAGTCTTTGTGACCGAGGCCTTTTATGTTCATTAAATAATGTACATATTGTCCAGCCGCACCATGTGTGCCGCTTGGCCTCGCTACTCGTTGTAATGTAAAACTATGATCCACTAGTATCAATAAAGTGGTTGTTTTCTGTACCAATATGTTGTGTGTTGCCAGAAGACAAGGTCTCTAGGCTGGCAATGCAAGGTAAACCGGTCGCTCTGATCCGGGGTGCCACAATGCATGACAAAAAACATGACCTACTGTGACAAACATGTATTATCACAAAAGTGTTTTTTTTGTAGTGCATGTTTTGGCCGGTGTTTTCCATAATATGTCTAACTCCTCTTGAAGTAGCCCCAGATACAGATTAATATTATTTCCTGGTTGTTTTGGCCCTTGAATCAGCATGCTCATGTGTATGTACTTCGACTTCATGCACAACCAGGGGGAGGTTGTACATCCATACAAACACGGGCCATGTGCTATGGTTGGTGTTCTGGTTTCCAAATGGACTCATCCATCGGTACTCGCGCCAAGCACGACGTTCCTTGCATCACATGTGACATATCAATATTCTCCGTTGAACGCTCTCCACTAGCTTGCATCCATGAGGTGTCTCAGCTTTGGATCATCTCCATCGTCGGGCTTTTTCCTCTCCGCATGCCAACGCATGAGCTTTGCTTCCTTGGGATCTACAAAATAATGTTGCACACAGGGAGTGATCGGTAAGTACCATACAACTTTCTGGGGAGATTTCTTTCCGGCCTTCTTGTATTGAGAGGCGTTGCACACCGGACAACTGGTTTTTTCTGCGTCCTCCTTCCGATAAATGATGCAATCATTGATGCATGCATGGTATCTAATGTGCGGCAGATCAAGAGGGCACACGATCTTCTTGGCCTCATCCACACTAGTAGGACATAGATTCCCCGTGAGAAGAACCTTCCTTAGGTACTTCAGAAGCTCATCGAGGCTACTGTCAATCCATTTGTTTTTAGCCTTTGTCTTGAGAAGTTCTAGCGCAAAACTCAAGCGGGTCACCTTGGGATCGCGACCATCATACAATGGAGTGTTCGAGTCTACCACCAGTTGCTCCAGCTTGTCCTCCTCTCTAGAAGCGACTCTATTGGTACTAGTCTTCTTTGTGAAGCAGGTCTCGATCATGAGGGTCCCGCCCGACTGAAGTTAGTAGCGACGAAGGTTGCAGCGTGTCCACATCTTCTCCGCCGCCATGTCCGGCCTCTTCTCCGCTACGTTGTTCGGCCCCTTCTCCGCTGCTATTATCGGTCATCTCTTCGTCTGGCCTCGTGTCGTCATTGGCTGCCCCATCGGCGTCTTTATCATCATCATCTTCAATTATCTACCGAGTATAGCCATCCATGAAACCAGTCACGAGCAGGCGCGCCTTCAAACGACCATCCTCATAGGGGTCGAGTCAAACTCCTCATTTGCATCTTCGACATGGACATAAAATCTCTGTTCGGTTATTTTCATTCATGTCCTGCACCGCCGCTCGCAACCACCTTTCCACCATCATTCCACTGACCACCATGGCCGCCCGCGGTAATAATAAGAAAATTGATTATAAAAATTCATTCATGCACATCAAAGTCATACAAAAATTTGGCATGACCTTCCCTAAAAATAGGACATATGGAGTTTGCCCGAAATCCATCAAAACGGAAATAAATCGACATTTCAGCAAAATCTAGGCAACTCAAGCACAATTCAGCGGCAACTAATGCCACACGCATAATTTTCGATGATTAGGTCATATCGCACACATACACACATATTTCCATTCTTACAAAAGCATACATTTTTAATCACTTATCTCGAGATAGAGACCGAGCACGGTGATGAGGTCGATCGTCGGTGTCGCCACACACACCTAGGGAGTGATCAAAGTGGACAAAGCTTACATCTTGACATGCCTAGATCTAGTTAGGGAGGTACATAGGTCACTTCATTAAATGAGTAGATCTACCTAGCTAGTTGGGGAAGGAGATGACTCTAACTAGTGGAGGGGGAGGAAAATTGAGGGAAAAGAGAAAGGAGTTGCATTAATGGAGTTGGTGTATGAAGGAAATATGCCCTAGAGGAAATAATAAAGTTGTTATTTACATTTCCTTGTATATCATGATAAATGTCTTTTATTCATGCTAGAATTGTATTAACCGGAAACATGATACATGTCTGAATACATAGACAAAACAGAGAGTCCCTAGTATGCCTCTACTAGACTAGCTCGTTAATCAAAGATGGTCATGTTTCCTAACCATAGACATGTATTGTCATTTGATATGCACTGTCCCATGCCCTTATAGCATTTTATTTAGCTGTTCTTAATCTAATGCCCCTGGTAAAATGATGCCATGCCACTGTTATAAGTCATAACTAGTGATTTTTGTGCAGTTTAACTGGAATGTCTCTGGAAATTGTCACACCTAGTATTTTGTAATATGTCATTTGCATTTAATAAAGCATGAAAATTTGGACCAACAAAAACTTTTGCATTATTTGGCTTTTTATTTGATTTGGATTTTTTGACTGTGATTTCTAGTGCTCATAAAAGTCAACATAGCTCCACCTTCCATACTTCATATCCTTGATCCAAACTTTTGCCCAATTATCATGCCATGTGTATAGGACTGAATAGTATTTTCTTACAAAAATCATTTGCCTAAAAGTATTTTCTAAATTAGGTTTTTCCAAAAAGCCCTCAATTGAGGCTTGCACTACAAGTACTTAATTTGGGGTATGAAAAATCTTTCAAAAAGCATATTTGACTCCCATAAACCACAATAATATAATTTTCAAAGTTATTTTACTATTTTATTTAAAGGCTTTTTCTTAAGGCCGGAAATGGTCTTTAATAGGTTAAAATTATTTTAATGTTCCAAAAATATTTGAGAAAATTTGGGAAGCTCAGTGGACATATATTGTCCATATATAAGAGTTTCAACACATGGTCATGTTCAAAATATTGGTCAAATCGCTCGAAAACCCCTTCTGGATATTTCAAGCTTTTGAAATATTCACAAAGGGAATATTCTCTAAAAATTCCAAGAAAATTCTAGCGAGTCACACATACCTAATGTGATGGCCTTGCAAGGAGGAGATAATATCAAGTAGCTCAAACTTGCATCAAACACCTTCTGCCATTTTTCCAAAATCATAATTTTGTCCTCTTCCACTATTCTCCACGAGTTCAACTTTTTACCACAACTCCTTCTAGTTCTCTTACACCTCCAGTAGCTTCCACTCATCCCCAGCTCAATTATTTGGGGGGTGAAAACCTTATTTTCACCCCTGGACAGCACTGTTTCTCTCCCTTTCTACCTCACCCCTCTTCCAGTGTGCCTCCAGAGCATCCAATGCACCTCCCACATTGTTTAAACCCCCCTAGCGCTGCCAGACACACTTGGCCGCGCCCACATTCCCTAAAAATGCATTGGCATGCAATGGACATGCTCTGGAGCATGCTACAGCGCGCCAAGGCATTGTTGCCGCCCTCTGCGCGATGCTTCCGACCACCTCGGCTCTGCCCCGCGTGCCAGCAGGACCATCTCGACGTCCGCAACGCGCTACACCTCTGTCCCCCTCTTCCTTCTCCCTCCCAATGCCTCCCTCGCACACGCATCATGGCTGCCTGAGAGATCCAATGAGCAAGCTCACACGCGCGACGCCCTGGCACTCCCTCTGCTCTCTCTCTCCCTTCCCCTAGCCGTAGACCATCTCTACAAACACCCCGGGCACGTCTCCAAGAGCTCCCGTGACCTATAGCGACGACAACGACCTCATCGGCACACTGTTTACCGTGAGCCACCGCCCGCCTATTTAAAGGCCTCCCCGAGCCCTTCTCTCCTCACCATAAGACCTCTCCCACTCCCTATAGACCTCCTACACCACCCACACCTCTCCAAAGGAGCTCGAGTTAGAGATCGAGCTCGAGCTCCGCCGCTTTGGCTTGCCAGCGTTCGTGCGGTATAGACCCTCTCCGCCCTGTCTTCGCTCAATATGGAACTGCACGACATCGCTGACCATTTCCCCTCTCTTCCCTACTCCTTTTGCAGCCAGAAACGACCAGAGCCACCGCCGCCTGAAGCTTCTCCGCTGCGTGACCTCGCCGCCGGTGAACCAGGCCACCCCGGCGACCCCCTCTACCTCCACCCGAATAGCGACACCACAAGGAGTCCAGGCGTGCCATCAGCTTGCCCCGCCGTGCCTAAAAACATCGCTAGTGAGCTTGCCGAGACCTCTGGTTCATCCTCACCTCTCCCTCGCCCCTCTCTCTTTGATGTCCGGGCCCCACCCATCAGGTTTGAAAACCTGGCGTGCGCACGCACCGGCTCGTTTGGGCCCTATTCCTTCTGGGCCTGCTGCACTGTGGTCGTCACGGCTCAGTTGCACAGCGCCCCTGTTCTTTTTCTTTATTTTGGTAACTTCCAAAGATTCCACATAATAAAATATTGGTTAAAATCCAATAATTCCAACTCCTAAATTTTCTAAAAATCCCACCTATTTAATGGTGTAACTTTCATGCACATCCATCACACTTTTCTATACTATTCAAATTTTAATTCGATTTTGAGCATTTAATCCCCTCTTTTAAAATTCATTTCTCTGTTT
The DNA here is from genome assembly GCA_902687465.1 of Secale cereale. Classification (NCBI taxonomy): domain Eukaryota; kingdom Viridiplantae; phylum Streptophyta; class Magnoliopsida; order Poales; family Poaceae; genus Secale; species Secale cereale. Next base: position 12,078,019 of record LR738714.1, on the reverse strand, counting down.
CTATAGGTACAATTCCAAGACTAAGAATTTTTCCATTCTTAGTTTTCATCCTATTATTTAACAAAAATAAGTTGACATTTGTGTGAGCACTTTTATTGTTCTGTTTTTACTATTGCCTTATTTCTCATTGTTCCTTTGCGACGAATAGATACCATGTTTGAAGAAATAGTTGGAGAAGAAGGAGGAGAAGGACTTGAAGACTTTGAAGACCCAGCCAACCAAGGCAAGCAACCCTTTGACCATGACACCTTCCTTGTTCATCGATACCCTTTCCGATTGCATGATGATGACAATGAAGGTGATGAACGTGTTGTGAATCACCAAATGATGCATGTCCATACTCGTAGCTCTACCTTGTGCTTAGAGATATGATGTCAAGCATTTAATATTGATGCATAATATTGCATGTATGCCACAAACACCTTGTGGTTGCAATCTTTCGAAAACCACATCGGGTGCCCATAATGCCCGTGGGTGATGTTAAACTAGGTCATCACTTGAGGAAGAAGTGGTGTACCGGAGCAAGCATTTGTGTGTGTGCAAAAACATGGATTTGATTTAAGATGTGACTACCGTCCCAACCGAAACATGTGCAACCACACTACCCCTTATGGGACGGGGTGTGATTGATTACCTATTCCGATGCTGGGATGGTGCCCACATTACTAGTGTTGAGGGTTACATGAGTTCACTCTCGGGACAGGGTCGTGCTTGGATAGGCGACCATGACTGTTTTCATAGGGCACCGGGCACACCGTTGGTCCCTTCGTGTATGTGTGTTGATAAAAGGGCAGAGTCCCAAATCCTTCATGTTTATACACGATGGCTGTGTGCCAATGAGTGGAATCTATGTTAGTGTCGCCTAGGGAAAGATAGTGATCAGGTGCTTTCACTGAGTACTTGAGGTACTATGGGATCGTGGATGACACGAAAGCTTCCCAATTCTTGTGGTTAAAGTGTACAATGTTTGTAGAGTGTGAAACTATTTAAATAGCCGTGTCCACGGTCATGGAAAGTTGGGTGGTGCTACTTGAACTATGTCCAGAAATGCTATACACACAGTAGAGTACATAATTTATGAGAATCATGGAAAGGCACGATATGTATTGGATTGAATTGAGTGAACTCTTTCTTGATGTTGATGTGTGTAACCCCCTGATACTCGTTACAGATAGATTCATGACTTTACCATATAGTGATCATACTTGCATAACATTACCTCACTACTAATGCTTACAGAGTGCCTATACCATGCATACTATACTTTGTTTTCATTCATGGGTTGCTTGCAAGTACATTCAAAAGTACTCATTAGCTTGTCCGTGGCTATTTACTTGGCCATGCATGGAAGAGCAGGAATATGAGGAAGAATACTTCGATGATGAACATGCGAACTAGGTCGCTTTCCCAATCATAATGCATGTAGGGTTAAGGCAGATGGCATGGGTTTTACATATCAACGCAGATTTCCGCTGCTTGTGATTTATTTGATGTTCAGCCCTTGAGGCTTTATCTATGTAAGACTTGACCATAATGGTCATAATTTGTGTATGACGGTATGTATGGATGTAAGACTCTTGTTATTCAGCTTCTATGTGTTCAGTGAGCATTGATCGCTAGGATCACTGTACACGTACATTCGGTGATCTCGACCTATGAGTCGGGGTCCCCACAGAGCTGGTATCAGAGCCATCCTGACTATAGGAAGCCTAGTCTAGGAATCTCGGGGACGAGATTCTTGTAAGGGGGGTAGGTCTGTCACACCCAGTATTTTGTAATATGTCATTTGCATTTAATAAAGCATGAAAAGTTGGACCAACAAAAACTTTTGCATTGTTTGGCATTTTATTTGATTTGGGATTTTTGTGTGATTTCTAGTGCTCATAAAGTCAACATAGCTCCACCTTCCATACTTCATCTCCTTGACCCAAACTTTTGCCCAATGATCATGCCGTGTGTATAGGAGATAATAGTATTTTCTTACAAAAATAATTTGGCCTAAAAGTATTTTCTAAATTAGTTTTTTTTCCAAAATCCCCTGAATTGAGGCTTGCACTACAAGTACTTAATTTGGGGGTATGAAAAATCTTTCAAAAAGTATATTTGACTACTATTAGATGTAGGACTCCCATAAACCAGAAAAATATAAATTTTAAAGTTATTTCACAATTTTATTTAAAGGCTTTTTCTTAAGGCCAGAAATGGTCTTTTAATAGGTTAAAATTATTTTAATGTTCCAAAAATATTTGAGAAAATTTAGGGAAGCTCAGTGGACATATATTGTCCATATATAAGAGTTTCAACACATGGTCATGTTAAAAATATTGGTCAAATCGCTCAAAAACCCCTTCTGGATATTTCAAGCTAATGAAATATTTACAAAGGGAATATTCTCTACAAATTTCAAGAACATTCTGGCAAGTCACACATACCTAATGTGATGGTCTTGCAAAGTTTTATCCCAATCAAAATAGTCTTGGTTCACAAAAGTGCCCCAAAACCCTCTCTGTCCAAATCCAAGTTTGAACAACTGTACATTGCCAACTTTCCCCATTTGATCCCAAACATTGTGGACATGCTCAGGTACCCAAATAATGACACTACACCAAGTGGTGCATCAAGGAGAAGAGATTAGCTTAGCTAGATCTAAGCAAATCCATTTCTGTTGATTTCTAGGTTTACAGAAGTTGCATTGGCAACTTTATCCAAATGAGCTCAAATTTCTACCACAATGCCAAATGGTCATGGACAACACCCCCATCAAGTGGAACAAGGAGGAGATAAGAGCAAGTAGCTCAAACTTGCATCAAACACCTTCTGCCATTTTTCCAAAATCATCATTTTGACACCTTCCACTATTCTCCATGAGTTCAACTTTTTACCACAGCTCCTTCTAGTTCTCTTACACATCCAGTAGCTTCCACTCAACCCCAACTCAATTATTTGGGGATGAAAACCTCATTTTCACCCCTGGACAACACTGTTTCATCTTCCTTTCTACCTCACCCCTCTTCCAGTGTGCCTCCAGAGCATCCAATGCACCTGCCACATGGTTTAAACCCCCTAGCGCTACCAGACAAACTTAACCGCACCCACATTGCCTAAAAAATGCCCTAGCATGTAATGGACACACTTTGGAGCGCGCTATAGTGCGCCCATGCACTGTAGCCGCCCTCTGCACGACGCCTCCGACCACCTTGGCTCTCCTTCGCGCGTCAGCATGACCACCTCGACGTCCGCAATGCGCTACACCCCTGCCCCCTCTTTCTTCTCGCTCCTCTTGCCTTCGTCGCACGCGGGTCATGGCCGCCCGAGAGATCCAATGAGCGAGCTCACACGCTCGACGCCCTGGCACTCCTCCGCTCTCTCTCCCCCTTCCCCTGGTCGTAGAGCATCTCTACAAACACCACGGGCATGTCACGAAGAGCCCCCGTCACCTATAGCGACAACAACGACCTCGCCGGCGCACTGGTCCAAGTTGAGCCGCCGCCCGCCTATTTGAAGACCTCCTCGAGCCCTTCTATCCTCACCACTCGACCTATCCCACTCCCTATAGACCCGATGCACCACCCACACCTCTCCAGAGGAGCACGAGCTCGAGATCGAGCTCGAGCTCCACCGCTTTGGCTTACCAGCGTCCACACGGTACATGCCCTCTCGGCCCCTGTCTTCCCTCGATCTGGAACCGCACGATGTCGCTGACCCTTTCCCCTCTCTTCCCCGCTCCTTTTGCAGCCCGAAACGACCAGAACAATTGCCGCCCGAAGCTTCTCCGCCGTGTGACCTCGTCGCCGACGAACCAGGCCACCCCGGCGACCCCCTCTACCTCCACCCGAACGGCGACACCACAAGGAGTCCAGCCGTGCCATCAGCTCGCCCCGCCGTGCCCGGAAACGTCACCGATGAGCTCGCCAACCCCTTTGGTCGCAAGGTTGAAGATGACAGGGGGCCCCACCTATCATCCTCACCTCTCCA
>LR738714.1:11980605-12073928 GCA_902687465.1 Secale cereale | reverse complement strand
TCTCTCTCTCTCTCTCTCTTTGATGCCCAGGCCCCGCCTATCAGGTTTGAAAACGTGACGCACGCGTGAAACGGCTTGTTTGGGCCCTATTTCTTCTGGGGCTGCTACACAGTGGCCGTTACGGCCCAGTTGCACATCGCCCCTTTTCTTTTTCTTTATTTCTGCAACTTCCAAAAATTCCACAGAATAAAATATTGGTCCAAACCCAATAATTCCAACTCCTAAATTCTTCTAAAAATCCCACCTATTTAATGGTGTAACTTTCATGCACATCCATCACACTTTTCTATGATGTTAAAATTTCAATTCAAATTTGAGCATTTAAGCCCCTCTTTAAAAATCCATTTCTCTGTTTCTATAGCTCCAATTCCAAGACTAAGAATTTTTCCATTCTTAGTTTTCATCTTATTATTTAACAAAAATAAGTTGACATTTTTTTGAGAACCTTTTTTTAATGTTTTTATTATTGCCTTATTTCTCGTTGTTCTGTTGCGACGAATAGATCCCGTGTTTGATGAAATAGTTGGAGAAGGAGGAGAAGGACTTGAAGACTTCGAAGACCCAACCAACTAAGGCAAGTATCCCTTTGACCATGATACCTCCCTTGTTCATCGGTACCCTTTCCGATTGCATGATGATGACAATGATGGTGATGAACTTGTTGTGAATCACCAAATGATGCATGCCCAGACACGTAGCTCTACCTTGTGCTTAGAGATACGATGTCAAGCATTTAATATTGATGCATATTGTTGCATGTATGCCACGAACACCTTGTGGTTGCAATCTTTCTAAAACCCCATCGGGTGCCCCTAATGCCCGTGGGTGATGTTGAACTAGGTCACCACTTGAGGAAGAAGTGGTGTACCAAAGCAAGGATTTATGTGTGTGTGTGCAAAAAGATGGATTAGATTTAAGATGTGACTACCGTCCCAACCGAAACATGTGCAACCACACTACCCCTTATGGGACGGGGCGCTATTGATTACCTAGTCTGATGCTGGCATGGTGCCCACATTACTAGTGATGGGGGTGACGTGATTTCACTCTCGGGATGGGGTCGTGCTTGAATAGGCAACCATGACTATTTTCACAGGGCACCGAATACACCGTTGGCCCCTTCGTGTATGTGTGTCGATAAAAAGGGCAGAGTCCCAAATCCATCATATTTATACATGAGGGCTGTGTGCCAATGAGTGGAATCTATGTTAGTGTCGCCTAGGGAAAGATAGTGATCGCGTGCTTCCCCCGAGTACTTGAGGTACTGCGGGATCGTGGATGACATGAAAGCTTCCCGATTCTTGTGGGTAAAGTGTACAACTTCTGTAGAGTGTCAAACTATTCGAATTGTCGTGTCCATGATCATGAACAGTTGGGTGGTGCTACTTGAACTATGCCCAGAAATGCTATACACACTATATAGTACATCGTTAATGAGAATTGTGGAAAGACACGATATGTATGGGATTGAGTTGAGTGAACTCTCTCTCGATGTTGATGTATATAACCCCCTGATACTTGTTACGGACACATTCATGACTTTACCATATAGTGATCATACTTGCATAAGACTACCTCACTACTAATGCTTACACAGTGCCAATACCATGCATACTTTACTTTATTTCCATTCATGGGTTGCTTGCAAGTACATTCAAAAGTACTCATTGGCTTGTCCCTGGCTATTTACTTGGCCAGGCATGGAAGAGCAGGAATATGAGGAAGAATACTTCGATGACGAACATGCGATCTACTTATCTACGAATGCTTGTAGGGTTAAGGCAGATGGCATGGGTTCTACTTATCAACGAAGATTTCCACTACTTGTGCTTTATTTGATGTTCAACCCTTGAGGCTTTATCTATGTAAGACTTGACCATAATGGTCATAATTTGTGTAACACGATATGTATGGATGTAAGACTCTTATTATTCAGCTTCTGTGTGTTCAATGAGCATTGATCTCTGGGATCACTGTACACATACATTCGGTGATCTTGACTTATGAGTCGGGGTCCCCACAGAACTGTTGGTCAATTTTAGTGGAACTGCTCAAAGGGAGATCTGTTTCCAATCCTCATCATCCAAATTGGCACCCTAACCTTCCCTTAAGTAAGAATGATGTTTAATGCATGTGTTCACCTCTATTTTGCAACTGCAATGAGAAAATAATACTATTGTTTACATAGTAGACTTGTACTCACTGACAACCAAATCTGACATTGAAGGCCACTCATGTACTTGCTTTCACCAATTGGTGAGGAGAAAGAGAAATAGAGCAAGAAAAAGGAAGACAATGATGGAAGAAGAAGAAGAAGAAGAAGGAAGAAACGAAGAAGGATCACAAGCTGGTACTGTCCTATGTTATCCTGACATCTTGCTAGTGGTATTGTATTGCTGTGTTGCTACTAGTATTAATTTACTTGAAGAAATGCACTTGTAGTACGTAGCAGAGTAGTACTTGGCTTGACGACACATCATACTATTTAACTGGATTCTGGATGCATTTGTGAGCTAGCCCTACACGATCAACAATGCCAAGGTGATCTACCTCAAGCCGAGGCCTCAGTCGAGGCCATTGAATTGCTTCGGCAATGTCTGCATTACATTTCAGACTATCCTCCAGGTGCACTTCGACTTCTGCTGCCTCTCCTGCAAGGTCATTTAATCAATCATGAGTACTTAAGCAGCACTAATTAATTGCTGCCTATTTGTCCTGTCGGAGTTAAGCAAGCACCCCATGCTTAATCATGTGTGTGTGTGTGCAGGTGGACCATGTGTGGGAGCAGGGAGGGGATCTTGGTAGTGTCTTGATAATCTCCTGATATAATCTCACCACTGGTAAACAAGAGTGATGTCAATCGTACATTGGAAGTGCACACAAATATATACTGTTGAACCATTCCAGTTAGTGATTTTTCTTCTCTTTTGGGACTACTTGAATAAGCTTACTTGTTTAGGCTGGTACGGGCCTAAGGCCTTCATCCATATTAGTGTGCTATCATCGCTATTTGTATTATGCTAATGTTTTGCAATTGTCATGAGAAAGTCCTTTATCTTTGCATGTTACATCTTTCAGCCTGTGATACATGGCAATGCGAGTGTTGAGCTAATTGGCACTGATAAAATAAACTAATACCACCTTTTAAGCAAGGCCACTATGTTGCTAACTTTACCCAATAAGATAGTGCGGATGCTTCTATTTGTTAGTGTATGTTTGATCTACTACTATTATAGTAATCTCACTTTCATAATATATGTGCCAACAGGGATGCTCGATTTCAGTGGAACTGCGCAAAAACTTTGGGTGGTTCATTGCCTCGACTGCTTCCTTCCTTTCCCGTCACTCGCTTATCTGGGCTTCCAGTCAAAGGAAGTACTAATTTATATGCTTCGTGACACAGGTTGGTACATGTCTTCATCTTGATTATTGTGCTTGTCATATCTATTGGTAATTTGGTATTGTGCTACCGTTGGACGATTTCATAAAGGAGTAACTTGGAGCCTGAACTTGCAGGCAAATCGTTACATTGGCCGATTTCAATACAACTACACAAAAAGAAAAGATGGACATATACTTATGCTACTGCTTTGTTGTACTCCAAAGTTCACTCAAACAAGCATCAATGGTGACAAGAAGAAGTACCAGAGTGAGCGCCAACAATATTGCTTGGCGCATATCCTAGAAAAACGCAGCCCATTCTTTGGTCCCAACTTGCGCTTTTAGGTTATCAGCACATATGCTGGTAGCGAAATGTATTCCATGGAGTCTAAAGATTCCAGACAAGTTGGTAGAGGCATATATTCATTTGGCACCTAACCAGTCTGCACGCCTGGGATGCCTCCATTTCAGTTGAACTGCACAAAAACTAGTTGGATGAAAGTAGTGGCCAAGTTGCTCAAACCACTCGTGGCATCGAGACCACTATGATGAGGATAAACTTGCAAGAAAAGTTCAGATGGTCTATGCTACCTCTTATGTACTCAAAAGTTTGCTCAGACCCGCATTAATTTTAGCAAGAAGTACCACCAAGTGAACACCATTTACCAGTCTGTACCCTAGGTAATTAAAGTGTGTCAATGGATGATATTGGCTGTGCTGTTTCAATCATTTGGATGCCTAAACATGTTGAACTTGTGTATATCTGAATCTTTTTGTGAATGTTAGCTATTAATATTGGCTTGTCATCTTTGAATCATTTGGATGCATAGACATGCTGTACTTGTCTATACATGAATCTTTTGAGTTGTTGCTTGTGAATGTTGGCTATGAATATGAATGTATCCTGTGAACCAGATTTTGATCTGAATGTTTACCTTTTCTATTGTACTTGTGTGTGAACTTGTTAAAATGTATACTGTGGGATTGTTAGTGTCGGGGAAACTGATCCACGAACACCTATGGGGACCGGCGGACCGAGCCCCTTTCGGTTCGGCGGGGGCGGAGATCGCACGAAGAGCGGATCGAGGCGAAGCACATGAGCAGTTTACCCAGGTTCGGGCCGCACGGATGCGTAAAACCCTACTCCTGCTTTGTGGTTTGTATTGAATTCTTGCTCGGGAGCGCTGAGTGCTACAGTACACACCAGCAGCTAACGAGACCGAGCGTGAGAGTATTCTTTTCTGTCCGAACCCCCCTCTACGTTGCGCATGGGCCTCCTTTTATATGCTCAAGGGGTCACCGACAGGTGGCAACGTAGACAAGGGTAAAAATGGAAAGGTGTTGCGGTTGGTACAACTACCTGTACAGTGTATCATACCTAACCCTGACGGCAGGGGACAAGGGCATTAAATGCCCATCTGCGTCGCCCAAACAGTGCAAAAAGGGACCGTCAAGGACGCCACCGCTCGCCACGATGGCAACCTTGTCAGCACCGCTTGCCACCGCGTACCGCTGGCTGCACAGCCTCCCGCCACGTACGCCTGGAAGGATCCCAGAGCGACACGTTGGTGGATGTGCTGGAGCGCGGGTACAGAGTGGTAGCTTGCCGCTGCAAGCGCCTTGCCGCGGTCGTTGTCTTGTCGCGTCCGGGAGCTTGTCACTCACCGGGCCTTGCCGGGATGCGTGGCGCGTCACGGCAAGTTCCTTGAGATTCCTTGGTTGGCCTTCCCAGCAAGCTCCTCTTGCCGGGGCCTTGTCTCCTTGGCTTGAATACTTTGTTCTTGAATGGCTCCAAAGGAACCACGGAGGACCTTGGCGGTCACCCGGCAAGCCTTGCCGCGGGATGCTGCGACTGCCCGTGCACAAGTTCGGGATACTAGGGTACCCCTACTCTAGTACACCGACAGGAGCCCCCGGGCTTGGGCCATACACGGTGCCGAGCGCTGTTGGGCCAGGCCCAAAACAGGGCACGGGCACGCGCGGCCTGGGTTACACCGTATCTCACTCCGTATCCACCGCGCCCTCCCCGAACGGCAAGCGTTGAATGCGGTGTCGTGGGAAGATCGTGGGTGGTTTCGTTATTCGGAAAGGCGGAACGTCCGCCCCCTCCCTCTTCATAAGCAGAGGAAACAGGAGCAGTTCGCCCATTCGCCAGTTGCTATTTCTCCGTTGCTCCCCTTTCTTCCCAAAACTGAAAGAGAGCAGCGCTCTGCCCCCCATCGCCACCAGCACCACCAACGCCGTCGACCTCCCTCACCACTTCCGCCATGGCTCCGAAAGACGAAAAGGGGAAGGTCATGAAGTCGGCCGAGGCGCAGCGGCTCGCGGCGCTGCGAAAGGAGCGGGCAATCTTCCCCCCAAGCTCGCCGCGAGGGAGCTGAGGGAGTACCACTACCTCTTCTGGTCGACGGAGACGCGGGCGCACCCGCGCACGAAGTTACTTCCAGCCGTCGCTTGGAAAATGGCTCCAAATGGATATCCCTTCTTCGCCTTGTTCTTCTACTGCGGGCTCTACCCGCCTTTCTCTGAGTTTTTCTGCGATATTATGAACACCTACGGGTTCCGCCTCCTTGACTTCACCCCCAATGCTGTTCTGACCATGGCAGTTTTCGCACATCTCTGCGAAAACTTTGTCGGAGTCCATCCAAACGTAGCCCTTTTTCGCCACTTCTTTATGCCCCGAGTGGAGAGAGGAGAGCCTTTATTCGGCGGAATCGCCTGGATCTCGAGGGCCGGCAAGAAGGACGCTTATCTGGAGGGAGAGTTCCGCAGCAAGTGGGAGGAATGGAGAGCAGACTGGTGCTGGATTGTCGAGGAGAACCCGCAGCCGTTTACCGCCCAGCGCCAAGCCCCAGTAGCGCGCGACAGCGATTGGAGCAACGTGGCCCCGGAAGACGACAGGCTGAAGATTGCCGTCACCCGGATCCAATGCCTCAGGCTTGCCGGGCTCACTGTAGGCGCTGTTGGCGCAGATTTCCTTCGCCGCCGCATCGCCCCCCTGCAGGAGAGGAGGAGACCCGCCTGGGAGTTCAAGAATGCGGCGGATATCATGAGGCCGCGTCCGGGCCTCAACTTCAACTTCACTGTCCTGGAACTTGACGCAATTCTCCGGGAGCTGTTCAAGTATGACCCTCAACATCCCGAAGTGTTCAGGTTGCCGAAGGACGTCGTTTCGCTATGAAACAACTCCTCGCTCGACCGCATCCGTGCAATGATGCCGCTGTGCGACTCGCATGGAATTGTCCCGACTTGGCAAGAGCCTGAAGACGTCGTCGTCCAGGAGTTCTTTGACGGCTTGGTAGAAAAGCCGGTCCGCTCCGACGAAAAGAAGAGCCTTACTCGCGACACCACCGAGGCGGAGATGAAACGCATCGCCACTAGGCTGGAAGAGGCGGCGGCAGCCGCAGCCGCGGGCGAGTTTGGATTCACCGTGGAGGAGGCAGAGGCAGCAGAGGCGGCAAGCCGTGCCGAGCGAGAGGATCTTGCCGGCGAGGAAGAGCTTGCCGGGCATGACGTCGAGTCTAGCGAGCCCGCCGAGGATACGAGCGGCTCGTTGGAGATCGACTCCTCTTCCTCCTCATCTTCAGACAGCTCGCCGCAAGCAGAGCCCCCAGCTCCACCAAGAAGGCGTCTCCGCAAGGCCGGGGATGTAGCGGAGCGGCAGGCGAGTCAACAGCCACTGCGCCGCGCGACACGCTCCACCGCGGCAAGTACTGTTGCCGCGGGAGTACCTGACACTGCTGCGGCAACTGGAGCGGGGTCCTCCCGGACCACCGCTTCTGCTTCTGCCGCCTCTCACGCTGCGGCGGCAGCCGGGGCGGGGTCATCTCGGACCACCACCACTGCTCCCGCAAAGCGGCCAAGGGAACCTACTCCTCCGCCTCCTCGCGCCGGATGTGAGCCGGACTTCGACTTCTCCGCGCTCAGCTCCGACGAGGAAGAAGAAGAGTAAGATTCCTCGCTGTACTTATAGTTCTTCAATTCTTGCTCTCGTTCGTGAAGAACGTGGCGCTGATCGCGACGAGCTCGTGGATCTGATGACGCGGTGGAGTCGCTGTCGAGGTGGATCCGGCGAGTCGGCGATCTTGGCCTTCGGGGCGGAGAGTGCACGGTGGTTGCACCCCCACCGGTCTTGTCGCCATCGGCTCGTGCCTGGCTGACTTGCCGCGGCTGCGATGTACTCGGCTGCCGTGGAGTGTCGCCGTTGGCGAAGCCGATGAGACTCTGAATGGTGGCCCTCCATTCGTCGATCTTGTCTGCCGTTGGAGGGTAGTCCAAGAGCAGTTGAGCTCGCGCCAAAGCTTCTGCTGAAGTGGCGGGTGGTGGTGGCAAACGGCGTGAGGAGCGGGATATGCTCGGACTTCTAACTATGTTAGAAGGAGCAGTATCCCGTCCAGGCGACCGTGCCTCGATCGTGCCAGCATGTTGGCGTGCATGCTGGTCTTGAGCACTCCGAGATCCACCAGCTCGTTCTTGGTCCAGAAAACGTATGGTACCGTGAGTACCATGACGCTGCCGGTCCCGCGCCTCCTGTGATGGGCGTGGAGCATGTACGGACGCCGAGGTCTTGGAGTGCGCCCGGTCGTTGTGGGAGCCGACTACGCCGCCGATGGGCAGCGCAGCCTTGTCCTTGGACCTGGCAGCACCGTGAGCTCCCTCGTCGACGCCCGTTCTTCCGCCGGTGTCTACCCTACCAGCCGTTTGCTCTGGCGGTGGTGGGTTCGATGCAGACGGAGCAGCCGCCTCCGGAGCCTTCTTCTTCGGCGGCATGTCGATGAAGACGATGAAGATCTAGCTCGTGTGAATGCCGGATCAGGTTCACACAACCTCGACGCCCCCTACCTGGCGCGCCAAAGATGTCAGGGAAACTGATCCACGAACACCTATGGGGACTGGCGGACCGAGCCCCTTTCGGTTCGGCAGGGGCGGAGATCGCACGAAGAGCGGATCGAGGCGAAGCACACGAGCAGTTTACCCAGGTTCGGGTCGCACGGATGCGTAAAACCCTACTCCTGCTTTGTGGTTTGTATTGAATTCTTGCTCGGGAGCGCTGAGTGCTACAGTACACACCAGCAGCTAACGAGACCGAGCGTGAGAGTGTTCTTTTCTGTCCGAACCCCCCTCTACGTTGCGCATGGGCCTCCTTTTATATGCTCAAGGGGTCACCGACAGGTGGCAACGTAGACAAGGGTAAAAATGGAAAGGTGTTGTGGTTGGTACAACTACCTGTACAGTGTATCATACCTAACCCTGACGGCAGGGGACAAGGGCATTAAATGCCCATCTGCGTCGCCCAAACAGTGCAAAAAGGGACCGTCAAGGACGCCACCGCTCGCCACGATGGCAACCTTGTCAGCACCGCTTGCCACCGCGTACCGCTGGCTGCACAGCCTCCCGCCACGTACGCCTGGAAGGATCCTAGAGCGACACGTTGGTGGATGTGCTGGAGCGCGGGTACAGAGTGGTAGCTTGCCGCGGCAAGCGCCTTGCCGCGGTCGTTGTCTTGTCGCGTCCGGGAGCTTGTCGCTCACCGGGCCTTGCCGGGACGCGTGGCGCGTCGTGGCAAGTTCCTTGAGATGCCTTGGTTGGCCTTCCCGGCAAGCTCCTCTTGCCGGGGCCTTGTCTCCTTGGCTTGAATACTTTGTTCTTGAATGGCTCCAAAGGAACCACGGAGGACCTTGGCGGTCACCCGGCAAGCCTTGCCGCGGGATGCTGCGACTGCCCGTGCACAAGTTCGGGATACTAGGGTACCCCTACTCTAGTACACCGACAGTTAGAATGTGCACTGTCAGATTTTGACGTTCCCAAACCAACAACGCGACCGGACTGCCAGCTGCCGCTCAGGGGCCGGCGGCGCTGCCTCGCGTCGTGCCCCACACTACTAGGAAAAGACATACTAATGGCGCACCTAATTTGGCCATTAATGGCGCATTAGTGGTGCGCCATTAGTGCCACGCCATTAGTATATTTTAGTGCGCCATTAGTATCTGGTATACTAATGGCGCACCACAGATACGCCATTAGTGTGCACAGTAGTGCGCCATTAGTATGCCTCCCAGGGGGCCATGTATACCCAGGTGCTTTGGCATACTAATGGCGCACTGTCTAATGATGCGCCATTAGTATCCTTTGGCATACTAATGGCGCACTGTGATGTGATGCGCCATTAGTATGAATATTAGGTTTTTTTTATTTTTTTATTTTCTGTTTTTTGCACAGGTTACAAAATGTATAATTGGAATATAGACAGCACACATCAACAACAGATTCATCGAATACAATAGAAGATTAGTCTCTGAATACAATTCATCATATTAGTCTCCGAATACAATTCATCATATTAGTCTCCGAATTGAAAAGACCGAACAAAGATAGAACATTATATTACAAGTCTCGAGACCGCGAGTAGCGAGTTTGTCTTCACATTACAAGTCGATATCGATCATCTAAGCTACCATCACATAGAAGAGAGCTGCGGTCATCACGATGAGCATCATCACGATGAAACTCGTCTTCATCCGGTTCCTCCAACGCTCCCTCCCCTCTCCCGCTAGATAGCGGGCGTATCTAGATTCCGCCTCGGCCCTACTGGTGTACCCTTTGTAACTGTTACCGCTGAATCGGTGAACCTGTCTCCGACACTCCTCCCAGTCGTCGTAGATTTCGGGAACCTTACCCTTGTACACGACATACGACGGCATCGCTATGCACTAGCCAAAGAAGAAAACACAAGACGGTAATTATGATGTGCTAAGGTTGTTTGCCAAGCATGGAAGAAAACAACAACAAAAGTATAATACATATTATCGAGAATGCACAAGAAGGAAAGAGATCTAGGTTAGATGCTTTACCGAGAGCTCCTCTCGGAAAAGGTGGCCATTACCGAGAGTATTATCCTGCCTACACCTAAGGGGTCAATTACATGCATCTACCATTTGTTTTCCATGCTTCCGAGAACCAAAATTACCATCACAGTTGCCCCATAAACAAGCATGTTTGTGCTTCATACTACATACAACTCACATAAAAAACTTCTCATTTTCACATGCTATCAACACGTCCGGCTTAGGCTTCAATGTACACAACTATATGCTTCACTGCTCTAACCACAAGCATATGTCTATTGTAGGACACTTACGACCATCGCCCGCTAACCACAACCATTGCTGGCGGTTCCGTTTCCCCGTGGTCGTGCACGTGTGTGTGGATATTTTCCAAAAAAGGCCCCTAGTATAAAAGGAGGGGAATGGGCACCGGCCGCATCGCCCACCCCATTTCCCCCAAATCGCCTCCCACTCCCTCCTCTCTCCTCTGCCTCGTCGTCTCCCTCACCGGCCACCCCACCTGCTCGCTCACCACCACCGCCTCCCTCTCTCCTCCTGCTTGCTTCTGGCTCGGATGGAGCAAGGCCATGGCGAAGCTGCCATGATAGAAGGAGATGATACATCCCCACGTGCTGGATCGGTCGCTGTGGCGGCGGGTGTGGAGGAGAAGAAGGTGGCCGTGGCGGCCTCCGCCGTGCCGGAGCTTGGCGTGACGGCGTCCAGCGGCCCATCTCATGGACCTATGGAGGCCGGCGGCGAGCACGTGGACCTGCAGGTAATCCTTGCCAGTAGTCCCCTCCGTTTCTAGTTACCCCCATTAAGCAGTAGATTTAGATGTTTGATTGATTGATTTATAGTGAAAGGTTAAGTTTGGTGTGATTGCATCATCCAGTAGATCTACTAGTTAGGGTTTTTGAGTTAGATGTTTAGTTGGGGGTTTTTGGTATTGGATTCAATTATAGCCACTGATATGTGGAATCTATGATTGAATTAATCATCCAGTGGATGTAGTGTGGTTAGGTTTTTTTTGTATTGGATTAATTTATAGGCAGTTATATGTAGAATCTGTGATTGAATCATCCAGTGGATGTAGTGGTTAGGGTTTTCTAATTAGATGTTTAGTTATGTTATTTATATTAGAATCTGGATTGCGGCATGTGCTCAGATTATGTTATGTGTTGTATATGTTGTTAGATTTGTTGTGCATATTCCCTCAATTAATTGTTAGATTATGTTATGTGCTGTGTTATATGTAGTTAGTAGTATAATTGAATTAATTACTTATATTGCAGAATGAGGAAGCTATTGGCAACAAGAGGAAGCTGGACGACGAGGAGGTAACCCCAAGCTGTTTTTTGGCCATGTTTGGATGCATAGGTTAGAGCTAGTTTGGGGTGCTCGCCATGGATCTCTTCAAGGTCTACTACATCTAGCGTACCAGTTCAATGTCGTAGCTCCTACTATGTGTTTTGGTAATAATCATGTTCTGTGTTCCCATTTATCTAGGACTGGGAGCATCGACCAGGCACAATTTGCTTGATGTTATTATGTTATTATGTGAACTTCTGCCTGCATCTTTGGTGAACTTCTGCCTTATGTTATTATGTGTGATGTTATAATGCCCCTACTGCTTCTTTTGAATCATTCTTTTCAAGACAGAATATATGTTCTCTAGCGCATGTCCAAATTTGGGATTTATTTGTACATCCTACTAGTATGTGTTAATCATTTGCTGGGATGGCATCTGCTTCGATCATAGGATAGTTATCTGGATTGAGTAATGTTGATATGCATCTTACGTGTGGGACAAATGATCAAATCAAATTGCAGTTTTAGCGCATGTCAAAATTGAGACCTGTGATTTGAGTTCAGTTTGGTTAGATTTACCTGTGGTCTATTTCTGTTTAATTAATTCCTGGACGTTCGTGGCTAGCTATTTGATGTTTGTTAATTAAAATTCCAGTAGATGGCAGTTATCTAATGTTTGTTTGTTCATTAAATTCCAGTAAATGGCAATTATCTGATGTTTGTTAATTACATTACTCTAAATGGGAAGTATGTATTTATGCAAATCATTTGTATGTGCAGTACAACTCTGGAGATGAGGTGGAAGAGTGGAACCACAAGTCCTTCATTGAGAAGGAAGCAAACAAGATTAAGGAGAAGGGGAAGGCGGCGTACTACAAGTGGGGCAAGTTCAGGTGCCCATACTGCACCACTAAGCCAATTCCCAAGGATGGGATGTATGAGCACCTTATGCCGCATGCACGCGGTTTAAAGACGAGTGGGAGGGACCTGAAGATCAGGGCAGAGCATGCAGCCCTCCTGAAGGCTATGAGTCCCATGTAGTCACCCTCTGTGAAGTTAATGATGTTTAACTTTTGCGCTAGCTAGTATGGTTGTGAACTGTGAAGTGTTTGTGAACTGTTAAGTAGAATGGCAGGTTCTTAAGTACTATGGCAGACTTAATTAAACCCCATCTAGTATGTCTCCGGCATCCATATGTTTAATTTTCCTAGTATGTCTCTGAAGTATATCAACTGTCTAGATGCCGGCAGACTCTTAAGTACCCCATATGTCCTATTTTTAGAAAAGTCATGCTAAAATTCACGGAAAATTTCAGCATGACCTTTGCTGAAAATAGGACATATGGAGTACCCGAATTTGCCAAAACGGAAGTTAATCGACATTCCAGCAACACTGTCCATCAACTTTTCACTGAATGAATGTGTATTGTGACGATAAATGGAACAACCGTAGATATTATTATTTTCAGTGCAATGTCCTAAATTTCAAAACGAGGATTATCTACCCGTCCTTAACATACTAACTTGGTTCTCCAGAGTACTTAACAGTTAAACATAATGTCCAAATTAGACTGCCAAACCACCAAGACTTGAACAAGTATGAGCATCAAATCGAAGTTGCAAAAGTGCATCATTCAGGCACGAGCAGATTTGACATGAACAAGCACAAGAAAATAAAACTATATGCATAATACATGTACTAGCTAATAAAATTGAGATGGAGCTCACCAACAACTTGCAGCCGACGAGGTCGAGGAGGACGCGAGGTGATGCTGGAGAGGTGGTGACGAACCAGCCGCTGCCGGAGCGTGAGATGGGAGGCCGTGACGAACACACTGCAGCGCGGAACTTAGCACTCCATGAGCTCCGATCTAGTCGGCTTCAAACTGGACCATCGGCGATTCGGCGGCACAGCGGGCACAGTGGGCACGAGCCAGCGGGCACAGCGGGCACAACTGGAACATCACCTCCGGTATGCGTACTCACCCAGTTTGCAGCCGACACAAGCTTGGAGGAGGATCGAGGTGGAGAGAATGAAGGGAAAGTGAGTGGGTAGGTGTGGCTGTCCAAAATATCTAGCTGTATGATACGTCCAAAACGTATCTATAATTTCTGCTTGCTCCATGCCTCTTTTGTGTGATATTGCTATGATATTTATGCACTTCCATACACTTTTGATCATATTTGGACTAACCTATTAACTCAGTGCACCCCAGTGCCAGTTTTTGTTTTCTGCTGTTTTTGTATTTCAGGTTTTCCCATTACGTAAACTGCCAGAAAAATTCCGGGAAAAATATATAAAAAATCAGTGTTCCGGAAGCTTCCATGCGGCCAAAGTGGGGCTGGAGGGGGGCCACCAGGCCTCCAGGCGGCCAGGGGGCGCACCCCCTAGGCCGCGCCGCCAGGGCGACTGGGCCCCCCAGGCCCCCTCTGACGCCCCCCTTTGGCATATATTTACACCGCGTCCCGAAACCCTCGAGGACGGAACCCTTTTTCGCGATCTCATCTCTGTTCCGCCGCCGCCGCGCTTCCAAGATCGGGAGCACCAGGAGAACTCTTCCCGGCACCCTGCCGGAGGGGAGGATCACCACCGGGAGCCTCTCCACCACCATGGACGCCTCCCGGATGAGTTGTGAGTAGTCTCCCTTGGACCATGGGTCCATGACCAGTAGCTATGTGTTGTTCTCCTCCCCTATTTGTTCTTCACTAATTAGACCTCGTGAGCTGCCCTACATGATCGAGGCACATATGTAATCCTTATGCTGTTGCTATGATGAGTTTGCTCGGATCCGATGGATTATGAGATTATGTTCAGATTGTGTTTGAGTAATATATTTGATTTACCTCTTTTATATTTATGTTCTTGAGTAATTCTTGCATGTTCTCCGTTGCTGTTTATTGCTTTGGCCAAGTAGTAGGTAGTAACTCCAAGAGGGAACGTTATGCTTGATTGTGGGTTCATGCCCCTCGATAACTAGCTTGAGTGACAGAAACATAAGTCTAGGGGATGTGTTGTTGCCACAAGGGGGAAAACAACGGTGCTTGTACTCGCGGGTGCAAGGATTGTTTACTTTACGCAAAGTTCTTTTAATGCAGTTGTCTGTTGCTTTGAGTTTACACTATGGGTGGGACTCGCAACTTAATACCAGCGAGATGTTCTGGATAGATATCTCAAGGTGGATGATTAGTAGTAGATGCAGATGGATTTCGGTCTACTTGCCTTGGCGTACCGCCCATGCTTTGAACCTCTACCTTTCTTGCAACATAGTTAGCATTGGTTTGCGCACATAATCCTGTCAATTGCCCAGCTGTAATTCCTTTACCTCACATAGCTGTTTTATCGTCTTTTGGGAGAGAGACATCACTAGTGAACATCATGGGACCCCGGTCCATATTACCATCACTGATCACATCCGCTATTTACTTTCTGTTTTTACTTACTAGTTGCAGTTATACCTATCACTATTATCTCTTGCGTTTGATCCTTTGTAAACGACAAGGCCGGAGGGATTGACAACCTCTCTGTACTCGTTGGGAGCAAAGTTATTTGTATCTGTGTGCAGGTCCAGTTGATTGCTAAATATCTGGCGCCGTTAGCAGTTGACACCTTCTTGTTGAACCTTGGAGTCTCAGGGGAATTCGATCCTTGGTATATTTGCCAAGGGAAAACTACCGCTACACTGCATCTCAAACCTTCCACTTGGGGTAACCAACGAGGGGCGAGAAGCCATGAAGCAAAGTTTTCTGGCGCCGTTGCCGGGGACTCCACTCTTCAAGATAGGGGAGTTGCACGCTATCTTTTACCTTTGCTTTTTAGTCTTGTTAGTTTACCTTTCAGTTTTGCTTTAGTATCCTTTATCGAAAATCACAAAAATAGTTATCTTGCTTGCTTGCTGCTATGGGTTCCACCGAGAACACCAAGTTGTGTGACTTCACTAGTCATAACAACGATGACTTTATCTGCACGCCTATCACTACACCTGCCACTTCAGCACCTTCTTATGAAATTAAACCTGCTTTACTGAACCTAGTTATGAAAGATCAATTCTCCGGTGCTGGAGATGATGCTGCTTTGCACTTAAATAACTTTGTTGAACTCTGTGATATGCAAAAGTACCAAGAAATAGATGGTATTATTGTTAAGCTTAAGCTTTTTCCTTTCTCCTTGAGAGGAGGAGCTAAAATTTGGTTTCAATCTTTGCCTAGAAATAGCATAGATTCTTGGGACAAGTGCAAAGATGCTTTTATTGGAAAATACTATCCACCTACTAAAATTATCCAACTAAGGAGTAGCATAATGAATTTTAAACAATTGGATAATGAACACGTTGCCCAAGCTTGGGAACGCATGAAATCTCTTGTCAAGAACTGCCCTACTCATGGTTTGACTACTTGGATGGTTATCCAAACTTTTTATGCAGGCTTGAACTTTACCTCGCGGAACTTGTTACATTTGGCCGCGGGAGGAACCTTTATGTCAACTACACTTGGTGCTGCCACGAAGCTTCTCGATGAGATGATGACCAATTATTCCCAATGGCACACCGAACGCGCTCCAACAGGTAGGAAGGTAAACTCTGTCGAGGAGATTTCCTCCCTAAATGAAAAAGTTGACTTGATCATGTCTCTACTTTCGAAGCAATCTTCTGTTGATCCTCGTGATGTTCCTTTAAACTCTTTGATTGCTCAAGAACAAGTAGATGTGAACTTTATCTCTAGAAACAATTTTAATAAAAATGCTTATAGGAGTAATTTTGGTAGCAATCCTAGACCGTTCCCCTCTAATTCTTATGGGAAAAACAATGCTTATCCTAGCACCAAGAACTCCACCCAAAGAGATAGAGACATGCCTAGTTATGAGAAACTTCTAGAAATAGAGAAGGCCACTAAGAACTACATGCACACCCAATATGAACAAAACAAAACCTTCTCGAGGCAATTAAATGAGCATACTGCTATCTTGCAAGACATTGGTAGACAACTAGAGAGCCTAAATATTGAGATTTCTAACCTCCATACTAGGCTCACTATCACTGAGATCCAAGTTTCCAATATGTCCCACACACAAGCCACTTTGATAAACCAAATGGCAGCTAAACCCGAAGTGGTTGCACCCCTAAAGGAGGAAGAAGATAGAATTAAGAACCTTCCTACCCACCACACTGTTGCTACTATCCAAGTTGTTGAGGATATCCAAACTTTTAGCACCCAATGCACTACTGGTCCCATTGGACCTATTGATGGTGATGCTATGACGATAGAAACTACCAAACTAGTGAGCCTAAAGGACACCACTACACCTTTACTTGATAGTAGTGACCTTGATTTTGATAATTGCACCCTTACCGAAGTTATTGATTTCCTTCACAAGATGTCTAGAGATCCCCGCACTAGCACGCTTAATCTTGCCTTCACCGAGCATATCACTAATGCTCTCATCAAAGCTAGGGAGGAGAAACTTGGAGTAGAAGCCTCCATACCTAGAAAGCTAGAAGATGGTTGGGATCCTATGATTAAAATTAAGTTGAATAACTTCTCTTGCTATGCTTTATGTGATGTTGGAGCTAGTACCTCTGTTATGCCCAAAAGAATATATGATATGCTTAAATTGAAACCTTTTGATTCTTGTTCTTTTGGTGTTCGTCTTGTTGATTCTTCCATAAAGAAACCTTTGGGGAGGATCGACGATGTTCTTATCATTGTCAATGACAATTACGTTCCCGTTGATTTTACTTTTATGGATATTGAATGTGAACCTTCTTGTCCAATTATTTTGGGACGTCCTTTTCTTCGCACCGTTGGTGCTATCATTGACATGAAAGAGGGGAATATAAAATTCCAATTTCCTCTCAAGAAAGGGATGGAACACTTCCCTAGAAAGAAGATTAAGTTACCTTTTGAGTCCGTTATACGGGCTAGCTATTCTTTTACTCTTGATAAAACTTGATCTCTTTGCATTATGCCTAGCTTAAAGGCATAAAAGAAAGCGCTTTTGGGAGGCAGCCCACAATGAATAAAATTTTATTTTGCTTTTGTTGTGTCTTGATGTTGTTACTACAGTAGCATCATCGTTGTATCTTTACTTTTCAGCTTTGTGCCAAGTGTAGCCTCTGATTGCAAGAAAGTTCAAAAGTTGTGACGTGCTGTCCAGGAAACAGATTCTGTCCTTGGACAGAAAAATTCGTATAAAATCACCAGATCATCTTTTTGGTCTGAATTTTTTCGACAGCGTGCTCTATACAATTGTCATTTGGGCGTCTGTTCTGAGTTTTTTGATTTGAGTTGCAGAAGTGCCCCGAAAAAATCATTTACTACCTGCTGGTCTGTTTTTCACAGATTCTGTCCTATTTTGCCTTTCCTTCATTTTGCAAACCTTGAGCTTGCTTTTTCTTTGCAAAAACCTTTTGGAAATCTTGAGAAACAGTAGACCTTCAAGAATATCCTTATTTCCAGCAAGGAACAATTATTTTATTATGGGTACTAACCTCGCTAATCAGATTATGATGAGTTATGTATGAAGGGAGTTTTCAAGTGTGCGAGGGAAGATGATAAAAAGATTCAGGAGTGTCAAATGCTCAAGCTTGGGGATGCCCCCATGCACCCCCAAGAAATATTTAAGAAGACTCAAGCGTCTAAGCTTGGGGATGCCCCCGCGCATCCCCTTCTCCATCAACAATTATCAGTTCGTCTTTCGTTCCACTATATTTTTATCACTTCATGTGTTATGTGCTATGCTTGGAGCGTCTTGCTTTTAGTTTCCTTTTTAGTTTTCTTTAGCTTTGCTTGCTTTTCATAAGGAGTTGGAACTCAGCTTTCTTTGTGTGGGAGAGAAATATGCTCCACTTCAACCTAGAACATAACATAGAATTTTCATGTCTATCCTTGCTGTGTGTGTTCTTTGTCTTTCAATAGCTACTATCATGCTTAGCTCTTAGTTTTCATGCTTATCTTTTTAAAGAGATTTTTGTTTAGTTGGTCGCTGGAACTCTCTTTAGTATCATGCTTATCTTGTTAAGAGAGTTGGCTTCTGTTGCACTGGTCGATATGTCTATGATAAAAATGCTATGTGCATAATGGTGCTTAGTAGTTCATGTTTTCTTATGGTTAGTCTCAAATAGCTGGGGGGTTCCCAATGTGTTATTGGAGTACAAACATGATTTGTTTGCCTATGATGTGGTATGGTTTAGTGATATCTTCCTCCGATAATTTATTTTGATTGACTTGGCGTATGCTCACGCAAATTTAAGACTGTAAAGAAAGTCTATCAAGCCTTGATGATCTTTAATTTCTGAGTAGCGATATAACTTCCATGCCCGATTCAATGTTGCTTTGTCGCTCTGCATGATTATGAACGTCATTGCTCTTTTAGTTGGTCGCTCCCAGTCTTTTGCTAACCTCCACCTGTACTAAGCGGACTGACTGCTTGTGCATCCAAAATCCTTTAAACCAGTTATGCCATATGAGTCCACCATACCTTCCTATACATGGTATTTACCTGCCATTCCTAACGAAGACTTTCATGTACCATCTCGAAATTATTCAAGAAAAGCATTTTTGTTTTGTGCCTCTGTTTTAGTTCATGAGGAAGTAGTAGTTAATTCATGATCTTTTTAAGTTGGACAAGCTTCACCCCAGGATTGCATGTCTAATGTGCAAACCCATAATACGAGAAGGAACTGGCAAAGAGTGCGCCCGGCTCAAAAATAAATACAACAAACAAACCCTCCTTCACGCTTTGTTCATGAGAAATCAGAAAACTTTGGAAGTGATAAACAAAGGAGATTAAGAGGATGTGATCATCCTCATTCGGGAGCCGTTCCTCGAAACTTGTCCAGCTCAAGAAGTAATTGAGTTATCTGCTAGCATTCGTTGACGAAACATGCATATCTAAAAAAATAATTGTACCTCTGTTTTTAAAACCAAGAGCTCTGGTACATGTTTAGTTTTTGTTTCCGACCACGGGTTTTCAACCTTGCCAACAAAAGCCACGGTTCGAGAGTCTCCACCTTCTTTAAAGCACCAACTACTGAGAGCATGATTGTCATTCTGAGTGTAATGTGCATTGTCCCAAAGTACCATTGTCTTTTGCATGATTATGATATCGTTTATTCTGAAATCATTGTATCTAGTCGTCACTTAAACTTTGGAGGTGCCCCTGCATTTATGTTTTGCTTCACTAAAGGGGGCAAGCGAGATACCACTTTATCATATTTGCACACCATGCTCACTACAAATCTATTTGATGTTTCAGTATCATATTGTAAAAATTTCAGTTCTTTGTGATTTTCTCATGAGGCAACTTAATTACTACAGATTCATTGTCTCAGTAAGCTTTTGTCATGTGACTGTGAAAAGTCCTTATATGGTTAATAGCATAACACCACAGAAATTATGCTTGTTATCATTTACCTACTCGAGGACGAGCAGGAATTAAGCTTGGGGATGTTGATACGTCCAAAACGTATCTATAATTTCTGCTTGCTCCATGCCTCTTTTGTGTGATATTGCTATGATATTTATGCACTTCCATACACTTTTGATCATATTTGGACTAACCTATTAACTCAGTGCACCCCAGTGCCAGTTTCTGTTTTCTGCTGTTTTTGTATTTCGGGTTTTCCCATTACGTAAACTGCCAGAAAAATTCCGGGAAAAATATATAAAAAATCAGCGTTCCGGAAGCTTCCATGCGGCCAAAGTGGGGCTGGAGGGGGGCCACCAGGCCTCCAGGCGGCCAGGGGGCGCGCCCCCCCTAGGTCGCGCCGCCAGGGCGCCTGGGCCCCCCAGACCCCCTCTGACGCCCCCCTTTGGCATATATTTACACCGCGTCCCGAAACCCTCGAGGACGGAACCCTTTTTCGCGATCTCATCTTTGTTCCGCCGCCGCCGCGCTTCCAAGATCGGGAGCACCAGGAGAACTCTTCCCGGCACCCTGCCGGAGGGGAGGATCACCACCGGGAGCCTCTCCACCACCATGGACGCCTCCCGGATGAGTTGTGAGTAGTCTCCCTTGGACCATGGGTCCATGACCAGTAGCTATGTGATGTTCTCCTCCCCTCTTTGTTCTTCACTAATTAGACCTCGTGAGCTGCCCTACATGATCGAGGCACATATGTAATCCTTATGCTGTTGCTATGATGAGTTTGCTGGGATCCGATGGATTATGAGATTATGTTCAGATTGTGTTTGAGTAATATATTTGATTTACCTCTTTTATATTTATGTTCTTGAGTAATTCTTGCATGTTCTCCGTTGCTGTTTATTGCTTTGGCCAAGTAGTAGGTAGTAACTCCAAGAGGGAACGTTATGCTTGATTGTGGGTTCATGCCCCTCGATGACTAGCTTGAGTGATAGAAACATGAGTCTAGGGGATGTGCTGTTGCCACAAGGGGGAAAACAACGGTGCTTGTACTCGCGGGTGCAAGGATTGTTTACTTTACGCAAAGTTCTTTTAATGCAGTTGTCTGTTGCTTTGAGTTTACACTATGGGTGGGACTCACAACTTAATACCAGCGAGATGTTCTGGATAGATATCTCAAGGTGGATGATTAGTAGTAGATGCAGATGGATTTCGGTCTACTTGCCTTGGCGTACCGCCCATGCTTTGAACCTCTACCTTTCTTGCAACATAGTTAGCATTGGTTTGCGCACATAATCCTATCAATTGCCCAGCTGTAATTCCTTTACCTCACATAGCTGTTTTATCGTCTTTTGGGAGAGTGACATCACTAGTGAACATCATGGGACCCCGGTCCATATTACCATCACTGATCACATCCGCTATTTACTTTCTGTTTTTACTTACTAGTTGCACTTATACCTATCACTATTATCTCTTGCGTTTGATCCTTTGTAAACGACAAGGCCGGAGGGATTGACAACCTCTCTGTACTCCTTGGGAGCAAAGTTATTTGTATCTGTGTGCAGGTCCAGTTGATTGCTAAATATCTAGCGCCGTTAGCAGTTGACACCTTCTTGTTGAACCTTGGAGTCTCAGGGGAATTCGATCCTTGGTATCTTTGCCAAGGGAAAACTACCGCTACACTACATCTCAAACCTTCCACTTGGGGTAACCAACGAGGGGCGAGAAGCCATCACTGTCCTACTTTACTAATGGCGCACCAGTCATCAATGCGCCATTAGTAACCAACGTTACTAATGGCGCATTGATGGCTGGTGCGCCATTAGTAGTTTTGCAACAAAAAGAATAAAAAATATAATAAAAAAAGAACATTAGTGGCGCACTTTACTGCTGGTGCGCCATTACTAGTTACAACTAGTAATGGCGCACTTTGTCTGGATGCGCCATTAGTATGTTTGGACAGGCGCACTAGTTAAAAAAAAACTTTTTGATACTAATGGCGCACCCTGGGCCAGGTGCGCCATTAGTAGTTTGAACTCTAATGGCGTATCAGAGGTTGGTGCGCCATTATTATATACTAATGGCGCACTGCTTGTCTGGTGCGCCATTAGTATCAATTCCATCTATAGCCCTTTTCCTAGTAGTGCCACTCCCCCTATTAAATCCAGTTCGCTCCATTCCCTAACCGCCATCACGGGACGGAAGTTCCATCTTCTTCCCCTTAGCGCTGCCGGGGGATTGAAGAAGGGCGGCATCCAATCCACCAACGGTGATGGTTTCCTATCCAAGTGATTTTCAGAGAAGAAACTGCAAGTTTTAGTTTTCAGATAAGAAAGTGCATGTTTCGAAGGGAGAGCATTTAAATCAGCACACACTTTTCAAGCATGGATACCAGAATGTTGGAAATTTTAGCCATGGTCGAAAAGGAACTAACAACAAGTTAACATCATGCCGATCAACATTCATGTATAGCACATCTTCCTATGATGCACAGTAAAAAATATGCTATTTTCAAAATGCCAAGACAATGTTGAGTGTGCGAAAAACTGGGTAAACTAGGGACGAAATTTAGGCAAGTGGTGGAGGTGGTGTGTGTAGATGACATTGAGGGACCCACATGTCAGTAATAGACAAGGCAAATATATATATTTTTCAACTGCACCATTTGTAATCGTATCCGGACATTACTGCTTTTGGGTGATACGGCTGTAGCGCCCGGGCTACTGTAGGTATGATCGAAATAATGAAGGCGTTCTTTTTCACTTCTCTAAGGTGTCTTCCCCGGCTCTGGTTCGTTCCTGTCCGTGTCCACGACGTCCTCGTCCGACTTTGTGCGCTCGTCGCGGTGCCTCCGTCTTCCGTTGTCAACATGCTCAACAAACGAGAGGAATCTGGAGAGGACTGCATATTAAGAGGCTGACAGTCAGGACCCACCAGGTCCATTGACGTACGCAAACAAGTGACTCATTTGAAAAAAAAATGTTTCTTCCTAATTATATACCGCGCTTTGGGCCTACGGGTTTGTTAACCTAGTAGTCAATAAACGAAATAAATTTACAACGAAGATTGTCAACGGAGAGTATTTTTAGGGGTACCGGGGATCTAGCAGGTATATTTTTCAGAGTGCTCAACCACAACATGCGCAGCCCATGACATACCGACATAGTGGTTTAAACTTGTTTTATGAGGCCCATCATGTATGTACCTGCGTATGGGCCTCCCAGCCTAGGTTTCATTTTTTCTTAAACATCATAGCCTAATTTATGTTTTTTAATAAAACGCAAATCGCTGTTCCTTTTTTATATATATATATAAGAATAATAATGCTGGGTCCAATTTATGTTTTCCATTCTAACCACATTATATTATTATTATTATTATTATTATTATTATTATTATTATTATATATTTAATACAAACTTATATATACATTATAATAATATCCCACATCTTATTAACTTATGAAAACAAATGTTTAACATAAGTTGGCACAGGAAATCCTGGTTGTTTTTTAACTCTTAGGCACTGAAAATCCCGGTGATTGCGCACAAAAGCTTGCAAAGATCTAAGGACCAATGTAATAATACCACGCTCATTTTTATTTTGAGAAATAACTCGCTAATTTGCTATTATTCTATAGAATATAATGTCCAACTCCGGTTTAATTTTTGATACTAATTGCTCCGTCTAACCTAATATTATCTTTCCTACAAAGCCGAGCAAATTTGTGTATTTCAAGAAAGTGCAAATGGGCTATGATTTCTTAGAACAAGTGAAATGGGCCGAATTGAGGCTACACTATTTGTTTGCCCAGCCCAACAAATTGACTGTAAATTCTCAAAAACATGGGTTAAATATGTCGGCATTCTGGGAACCAGGGTACCCATACTTCCCTGCATGCGGCCCACGGTGTGGCTTCATTGACGGCCTGGTACGGCCCAGCCACAAGACCACAAAGACAAGACCCTCGCGAGGGGCCAAGCCTTGCGAGGCGGGCGTCACCAAGACCTCCCGACGGGGGCGGCCTCGCCAGGCTGCCTCCGGAGGAGCGAATATTCCTATGCAAGCGCCCTCCCTCGGGAGGGTGTGGTGATGCAAGCCATGACGACCGGCACCAGGCGAGCGCCAGCGGCCGCAGAGGAGGTAGTTTCCTCTTTGGTGCTTAGGAGGCAAGGACAGGCGTAGGTTCCCAAAGAATCTGGCAAAGGTTTCCATTCCAGTGGAACGAGACCAAGACCACGGGCGTTGCAGGACAGACGTCATCGCCGAGCCCACCGCAGCGTCACGATAGGAGGCTTTGCAGGCGAAGACTGCCTTTCGTCAGGATAAGATGTACTGCTTGTCCCCTTTGAAATTGGACGTTGTGGGACCCCTTCCCGCCAAATGATGCGGGAAGAGGACCAAGGCCACTATAAATAGAAGCTAGCCTCCACCGTAGAAGGGGGATGGAATCATTGAGTCTTCCTTCCTTTTTTGAGCCCTTCCGAGGCCGTTCCCCATTGTAGCAAGTTTATATTCCGCCCCTCGCGAGGCCAATCCACCATAAAGCAGGAGTAGGTCTTTACACCAAAAGGTGGCCCGAACTTGGGTAAACTGTTGTGTTCATCTTCATCCTCTCTCACGTGAGTCTAGTTCAATTAAGTCGTAGGACAACAAGTTGCGGGTGAGGATCTTCGCACACACCCCAGTGTTCGAACCTTCTTGGATCCGCGGAGCCGTAAATCCGACATTTGGCGCTCCAGGTAGGGACGTGTCAAGATCTGCGCCCTTTCGCCAACCGCACTCTGTCCGCGAGGAGTCGCATTCATGGCGAGGGCATCCCGGGCTCATGGTGAGCGATGGACCGTCCACGCTGCTCAGGCGGCGTCCTTTGGTTTCGGAGCTCATCATCACTCCGTGCTTCCCACGGCCGGCACCGCCCCGCGTGTTACCAACCGCCAGCAGCACGGCCCATTCTAACCCTCCCTCACGCCACACCGCAATCATGCCACCGCACGGTCTTCTAGCTATGCCTTGGCGTCGTCCTTGCACGTTCTTCGGGAGCAGGCGAACACGCGAGTCGCGCTCCTTATGGCACGCGAGTTGTTGCGATGCTGGCTGGCGAAAGGCAATCACGGCGCCTTGCTTCATCGGTTCGCCAAGCTGCTCGATGCCACCTACGAAGTCATGGCATCGTTCCGCATCCTGCCAGCATCGTGGACACCACCAGGGATTCGCGCCTGCTCTTGCTGCGTCTGCTCATCCCTTCAGGGGGAACCTGGAGGGTCCCACAGCGATGGTCTCACGCGCGACACTACCCAGCTGACCCAAGAGGCGCCTCCCCGGAGTATGACCAGGCTAGGCGGACCCCCCGGGAGCAACGACGATGAGCTACCCGCAGGTTCGCAAGGCCGGGCACAAGAGATGGTGGGCAACAAAGCGGAGGGACTGGGGGCTAGCTTCAGGGCTATGGCCCCCAGCGCCTCCATGCCCCCATCAGGAGGCTCGCTGCACGAGCAAGGGAGGGGCCCACCTGTGTTCCCTCCATCGGCATGGACGGTGGGGTGATACGTCCAAAATGCATCACTATTTTACATCGTAATTCATCCTTATTCATTGATATATTTCACATCACGATGATGTCCTTATGTTGTTTTGGCCTATTTTACACAGTTTGCAACTTTCCGGTGCCGAAGCAGCAGACGCAGGATTCAGCGGTAAAAAGTGGACGCTGAGTTGCTGAAGAAGAATACCTCCAAATTACTTGAAAATGGACGGAGGGTATTTTCCAGAAGGATCACGAAGATACGCAAAAGAGCAACCAGAGGGGGGCCACAGGGTGCCCAGGTGGCCACCTGGCGCGGCCCCCACCCTGGCCGCGCCGGGAGGGCGCCTGGAGCCCCTGGCCCACTCCAGGCTGCCCCCTCTGGCCTATATACTCCTCGTCATCCAGAAACCCTTAAAGGGGGGGGGGGGAGTTTACGGAGTTCCGCCGCCACTCCGTGGCGGAAACCTACAGAGAAGAAAAGCCATCTCCGGCGGGCAGATTCCGCCGCGGAGATTACCTCCCGGAAGGGGAGATCATCGCCATCGTCATCACCATCGTCACGGGCATCATCGAGATCATCATCAACATCATCCCCAACATCAGCACCATCTCCATCTTCATCCAATCTCATCTCACAATTGCAACTTGTGTTGTAATCCGTACTAGCTATCCTCTCTACCCTATCGGTGTTGATTACTACTTTGTGGTGAATGTTATTGAGTTTTGTTGGAGAAATATCATTGTGTCCAGATTGTTTATCATCCATCTATCTCCACTGATCATGATCTCTTTTATGTCTTGTGAGTAGTTACTTTAGTTCTTGAGGACATGGGAGAAGCCTTGTTGTTAGTAGTCATATGATGTTGAAGTAATATGTGTTGTTTGATACATAAGTTGTGTTGTTATTTTCCTAGTGGTGTTGTGTGAGTCGAACACTCAACACTTCGCCTTATTAAGGACCTAGGGGAATACATTGTGTACAAAGAATGCTTACGGTGGGTTGCCGGAGTGACAGAAACCTGAACCCCAGTTCGCACGCTTTTGCACAAGGGAACAATGGATCATCGATCGTATTGCTATGGTTAGGCTTTTGCCTTAAATACTATCTTGTATTTGCGGATGCATGCAAGGTGTTTAATTATAAGAGTGCACTCATCTTAGTCTAGAGGGTGTACTAGCATAGATCCACCCACTCAACACTTATCAACACATCACATAGTACCGATACGGAATATGGCGAAAGCACATGACTACCTCTCCCATGTGTCCTCAAGAACACTTTAGCCTTTTTAAGTTCAGTTGCTAGGCCTCTCCTTTGCTCAGAAAGGATTGGGCCACTTGTTACTCTCCCGTGCCTTTTACTTTGCTCACTTTTACTTTCCTGTTGCTTATATCAAGAAAACCCCTAAAAAGTTATCTTTCAGTGCTTGCAGTTATTCCTTGCTCAGAATCACTTATCAATACCTTCTGCTCCTCGTTGGGTTCGACACTCTTACTTATCGAAAACACTGCAATAGATCCCTTACGGTTGTGGGTCATCAAGTACCGTTTTCTGGCACCGTTGTCGGGGAGTGTAGCGCTATTGGTAAGTGAAGCTGGTAAGGAAGTTTTTATATTTCTGTTTTTATTTTGCTGTTGCTGCTCTTTGTCCTGATGGACAACCTTGCTATTGGATCGTTGCTTGTGGGAAGACGCCCCACATCTGTGGTGGTTGCTCCTCCCCCTAATGAAATTGTGCCCTATAAAATACCAGCTGGTATTATCGATTATGTTTTGGCTAATTGTTATGCATGAGACAGACATCCCGGTGAACACTTGCCATATCTGTCACAACTATGTTCATTATTTAAGCTTGTAGGTGTATCAATGGAGTTTGTCATGAGGAAATTGTTCTCCGTATCGCTTATAGATAAAGCTTCAGATTGGTATAAGCTTCTCGATAACTCACACTTGCTTGATTGGCAAGAGCTTATGTCTCTCTTTTTTACCAAGTTTTATCCTCTTCATGAAATTCATCGAGACAGGAACTATATCTATAACTTTAGGTCTCGTGACGGAGAAAGCATTGCTCAAGCTTGGGGGAGATTGAAGTCCCTAATGCTCAAATGTCCTATTCATGAGGTCCCCAAGAAAATTATACTTACAAATTTTTATGCCAGGCTTTCTCGTCAGGATAAGGAGATGCTGGATGCCTCCTCTAGTGGGGTATTTCAGACGAAGAGTGTTGAAGAAAGGTGGGATCTCATTGAAAGGATCCAGAGGAATACCGAAGATTGTGAAATCGATAAAGGTATTGAACCCGCTATAAATTATGAGCATGATTATATTGAGAGCTATGTGAAAACTGATTACTTCAATACCTTTTGCTCTAAGATTGGTCTTGATTCCCATCTAATGATTGATTTCTGTAAGGATTTTGCCTCTCACGTTGATTCTTTTTAAAAGAAGAGAGATCATCATCATGAACCTTTCAAAGAGTTACCTGTTGATATTCATGTTGCTGACCCTATTTTGCCTGCAGTTATATATGAAAAGCCTCCTTTTCCCGAAAGGATAAGGGAGCACTCTCTTATGACAGGCATAATAAATAAAAGTGAGAGAAGAATTGATGAGCCTGAGGACCAGATCAAGGTCGATCCTCAAGTTGCATTGGTTAAAGACCTTGTTACTAATGATGTTTTGGATTCCAATGTAAATTTTTGTGCTGTTTCCACTAACCTTGTCACAGCCAAGAATAAAGGCCCAATTTCAGGTACTCCAGTAGTATCTGTTAAAATAGGAGATCACAATTATTATGGGCTATGCGATTTGGGATCGAGTGCTAGTGCTATCCCCTATTCACTTTATCAAGAGATCATCGGTGAGATTTCACCTTGTGAACTTGAAGAAGTTGATGTTACCATTCATCTTGCAAACAGAGCAACTATCTCTCCTATCGGAATTGTGAGAGACGTTGAAGTCCTATGTGGAAAGGTAAAATACCCTACCGACTTTCTAGTACTTGGTTCAGTGAGGGACAATTTTTGTCCTATTATTTTTGGTAGACCTTTTCTCAGAACTTGTGGAGCTATAATAGATTGCAAGAAAGGTAAAGTTTCTTTTGAATTCAATGGTGAGCCATATGAATTTAACATTTCTAAGTTCTCTAAGCAGCCTCGTGGTACCGATTTACCTAGTGATGATAAAATTATTGAAAGTATTGCTTCTATTGCTATTCCCCCTAATGATCCTTTGCAGCAATATATGGAGGACCACGAGAATGATTTGCATATGCGGGAAAGAAATGAACTAGATGAAATATTCTTGAGACAACCTGCTATCCTGAAGCACAACCTTCCAGTTGAACCTTTGGGAATTTTATCAAAACCAAAAGAAGACCCGGTGTTCGATCTTAAACCTCTTCCCGATACACTCAAGTATGCTTATTTAGATGAAAAGAAAGTATATCCTGTTATTGTCAACTCTAACCTTTCAGGATATGAAGAAGAGCGACTATTGGAAGTACTTCATAAACACCGAGGTGCAATTGGCTATACCCTTGATGACCTTAAGGGGATTAGTCCATCTATCTGTCAACATACTATCAACCTTGAGCCCGACGCTAAACCAGTTGTGGATCATCAATGACGGTTGAACCCGAAGATGATGGATGTTGTAAGAACTAAGATTCTCAAGCTTCTAGCCGCACGTATTATCTACCCTATAGCTGATAGTAAGTGGGTAAGCCCGGTACATTGTGTTCCTAAGAAAGGAGGTACAACTGTGGTTCCTAATGATAAGAATGAACTAATACCTCAGAGAATTATTATTGGATATAGAATGTGTATTGATTACAGGAAGCTGAACAAGGTAACCAGGAAGGATCACTACCCGTTGCCGTTCATCGACCAAATGCTTGAAAGGTTATCTAAAAATACCCACTTTTGTTACCTCGATGGTTATTCTGGCTTCTCTCAAATTCATGTTAACACTGCTGATCAAGAGAAGACCACTTTTACTTGTCCCTATGGTACTTATGCTTACATGCGTATGCCTTTTGGTTTATGTAATGCCCCTGCTACTTTTCAAAGGTGTATGTCTGCTATCTTTCATGGTTTCTGTGAGGAGATTGTGGAAGTCTTCATGGACGATTTCTCCGTCTATGGAACTTCCTTTGACCATTGTCTCCACAACCTTAATAAAGTTTTGCAGAGATGTGAGGAGACAAATCTGGTACTCAACTGGGAGAAGTGCCACTTCATGGTTAACGAAGGAATTGTTCTTGGTCACAAGATTTCCGAAAGGGGAATTGAGGTGGACAAGGCCAAGATCGAAGCAATTGAGAGGATGCCCTATCCAAGGGACATCAAAGGTATTCGCAGTTTTCTCGGTCATGCTGGTTTCTATAGAAGATTTATTAAAGACTTTTCTAAGACTTCGAGACCCCTCACTAATCTTCTCCAGAAGGACGTTCCTTTTGTATTTGATGAAGATTGTAAGGAGGCTTTTGAAGTTCTTAAGAAAGCTTTAATAACCGCTCCTATAGTACAACCACCTGACTGGAATTTACCTTTTGAGATTATGTGTGATGCTAGTGATTTTGCTGTTGGAGCTGTTTTAGGGCAAAGGGTTGATAAGAAATTGAATGTTATACATTATGCTAGTAAAACCCTTGATAGTGCTCAAAAGAATTATGCTACTACTGAGAAGGAATTCTTAGCTGTAGTGTTTGCTTGTGATCAGTTTAGGCAGTATATTGTTGATTCCAAAGTTATTATTCATACCGACCATGCTGCCATTAAGTACCTTATGACAAAGAAGGATGCCAAGCCAAGACTTATCAGATGGGTACTTCTTCTTCAAGAATTTGATTTGCAGATTGTTGATAGGAAAGGAGAAGACAATCCGGTGGCGGACAATCTTTCAAGGATGGAAGATATACCGCATGATCCCATCCCAGTCAATGACAGTTTTCCAGAAGAGCAACTTGCCGTTGTAAAAGTACAATCTCTTTCCGATCCTTGGTTTGCAGATTCTGCTAATTTTATCGTTGCGAAGTATTTGCCTCCAGGTTTAACATTTCAGCAAAGGACGAAGTTCTTTCATGATTTGAGGCACTACTTTTGGGATGACCCACATCTTTTCAAAGAAGGTCTAGACGGGATCGTGAGAAGATGCATACCGGAACATGAGCAGAAGGACATTCTCAGACAATGTCATGATAGTCCCTATGGAGGACATCATGCCGGTGAGAGGACCGCACATAAGGTTCTTCAATCAGGTTTTTATTGGCCTACTCTCTTTAAGGATGCTAGAAATTATGTTTTAGCCTGTGATAAATGTCAGAGAGTTGGTAACATTAGTAGAAGGAATGAGATGCCTATGAATTACTCACTAGTGATTGAACCTTTTGATTGCTGGGGTTTTGATTTTATGGGTCCTTTTCCTTCTTCGCACAAGTACACTCACATTTTAGTAGCTGTTGATTATGTGACCAAGTGGGTTGAAGCAATCCCCACTGAAAGTGCTGATCACAAGACATCTTTGAAAATGCTCAAAGATGTGATTTTCCCTAGGTTTGGTGTACCTAGGTATCTCATGACTGATGGAGGATCACACTTCACGCATGGAGCTTTTAGAAAAGCTTTAGCCAAGTACGATGTCAATCATATAATTGCTTCACCGTACCATCCTCAAACTAGTGGGCAAGTTGAGCTCACCAATAGAGAGATCAAGTTGATCTTACAGAAGACAGTAAATAGAAATAGAAAGGACTGGTCAAATAAATTAGGAGATGCTTTGTGGGCGTATAGAACTGCTTACAAAAACCCCATGGGCATGTCCCCCTATAAGATGGTTTATGGCAAGGCTTGCCATTTGCCATTAGAATTAGAGCACAAAGCTTTCTGGGCTGTTAGAGAGCTTAATTGTGACCCAAAGTTAGCTGGTGAGAAGCGTCTCATGAACTTGACTTCTCTAGATGAGTGGAGAAGTGAAGCTTACGAGAGCGCTAAAATGTTCAAGGAAAAGGTAAAGAAGTGGCAGGATAGGAGGATTCTGAAACGTGAATTTAATGTTGGTGATAAAGTTTTGTTGTTTATATCCCGTTTCAGGTTTTCTCCAGGCAAACTACTTTCTAGGTGGGAAGGGCCATTTCATATTGAAGAAGTCTATCGGTCTGGTGCAATCAAGATTAACAATTTTGAAGGCACCAAACCTCAAGTTGTGAATGGGCAAAGACTTAAGCATTACATAGCAGGAGACCCTGTCAATGTTGATGTGAATATGATATACACAACAACTCACGAAGAACATGTTGCAGCCCTGTTTCAGACACCAGCAGAAGCAGAATAAGAAAAGGTATGTATTACGGTAAGGAAACATCGCGAACCGCCATAAAAGTTCCATATTATGAGTTTTTGCAAAATTAGGAAAATTCTAAGCCTAAGTGGAGCCGGAGACAAGCTCCAGGGGGCCCAGGCGCCCCCCTGGCGCGGCCTACATCCTGGCCGCGCCGGGAGGCCGCCTGGGCACCCAGGAGTCCGTCTCCGACCCCACTTTAGCCTGCTACCTTCCTTTCTGTGCAGAAATTTTTGCGATATATTTGCCCGGATTGTTCCGGCAACGTATCTCACGATTTCGTGTGTTTTCTTTTCGATCTATTTCTGCCAGGGCAAAAAGTTATTGTTAGAGATGTCTTCTTGTGGCTCGAGCGGAGAGGACTTCTTGGGATGGCGTCTACGTCAAGTCCAGAAGGATCTTAATCAAGGGAAGCACGTTGACCGGGCTACCGAAGAAGAGATTGCCACAAGACAAGCGGAGATGGAGCGCTCCGTGAGGGAGGAAGTCAAGACTATCACTGCCCAACAACAAGGAGGCCCAAGCGATCCCATCATGGTGGGATCTGTCCAACCTCATTATGATCTTTCTCTTAACCTTTCAGGGCCCTCTACTTCACTTGAAGATCAACGTACACTCTCCACCATCTCCGAGGCTTATCGCATCACCAATCAGCTGTGCGAAGATTTCCGTGTACTAAAGGTACAAGTGGAGATCTTGGAGAAGGAAAACCAGACCCTTCGCCGTGTCATAAGAGATTTGAAGAATCAACGTCAACAAGAATGAGGAGTGAAATCTCCTTGGGTAATGGCATCCCCTTGGCTTGTTCCAAGCTTGGGGGAGTGCCCGGTATCTTTATCTTTATCTTTTGTCTTTTAGAGTCAAGTAGAGTCGTATCATGTCTAGGGAGGTTATTATATGAAATAGGTGTGTGCATTGAGGTCTATCACTCCTTCTGTGGAGAGATTGTATCCGTAAGTGTGGAGTCGTCTATGATGGAATATTAATGAGAAGTCTATTTGTTCCTTTGCTGCACTCGGTATTCTCTTCACGCAATCGACCTTATATGATGATTCTTATGGGGAGTATTGACCTTATATCAGGAATGGCTTTGAAAACTTTATTTAATCTTGGCAAACATAGCTTTGGTCATAACAACAAGCATGGTTTTCTTAAAGTAGTGACATAGCCAAAACCTTTATGTTATTATGCTTGAAGTGTTATGCTGACAAGGAAGACAACTTGATGTGTTATGCTTATTTTACTGTTTATGCTTTATATTGCTTTGCATCTTAGTCATCATCAATTGTCTGTTCTCTCAAAGCCTTTGCTAGCCTAAACTCTGTACTAAGCGGAATTCTGCTTGTGCATCCATACCCTTAAACCAATACCTTCCATATGAGTCCACCATACCTTCCTATTCGTGGTATTCCACTACCACCTCCTAAAGTATAGAATTTATGTGTTATCCTTAAATGTTCAAAATCTTCTATTTTGTGCCCCTGTTTTAGCTCATGAGGAAGTAGTAGTTAATTCATGATCTTTTTAAGTTGGACAAGTTTTACCCCGGGATTGCATGTCTAATCTGCAAACCCCTAATACGAGGAGGAACTGGCATGAGTGGGCCCGACTCATAAAAGATAATACAACAAACAAACCCTCCTTCACGCTTTGTTCATGAGAAATCAGAAAACTTTTGGCAGTGATAAACAAAGGAGATTAAGGGGATATGATCGTCCCGGTGCGGGAGCCGTTCCTCGAAACTTGTCCAGTTTGAGAAGTAATTGAGTTATCTATTAGCATTCGTTGACAAATCATTCACCTCTCAAAACTTGTTTTCATTCTGTTTGATTTAAGGATATCACATGAGTTTTCCCTACTTCCCTAGAGCAGGGCCTATCTCTTAGTTTTAGGTTGAGTCAATTATTCCTACTTCCTTCTATTCTTAAAGAGAGCAGACATTTGATGTTAACGAGGATTCATTCATATAAAGTTGCATTAAGATTTGTCATATCATATCCTTGTTGACATTATCATTTGATAAGTAAGTTGTTTGTCAAGCCCAGCTAAAGCAAACATCTTCCTTTTTGTTAACACTTTCACTTCTTGCCTAATAACATGTTCTTTCAAAAGCTTCAATTAATCTCATCAAGACATAAAGAGAAAGAGCAAAAGTAAAAGCTATTAGTTGTTCTTTGACCAAAGGACATGTTTGCCATGATTTGATGAGTTTCCTTAGCCCTACTTTCGATTATAAGTGTTACCACTCTTTTATAAGGGCCTTATGAGTTGAAGATTGCTGTTGAGGATATTTGAGTTTGGTGAAGAAACTGTGATGCTTCTTGTCCGTATTCTATTTATCGACACTTCACTCTCTAAACTTGTGGACAGGTTTACCGAGCTCAGTATTCGCTTGGGGACAAGCGAGGTCTAAGCTTGGGGGTGTTGATACGTCCAAAATGCATCACTATTTTATATCGTAATTCATCCTTATTCATTGATATATTTCACATTACGATGATGTCCTTATGTTGTTTTGGCCTATTTTACACAGTTTGCAACTTTCCGGTGCCGAAGCAGCAGACACGGGATTCAGCGGTAAAAAGTGGACGCAGAGTTGCTGAAGGAGAATACCTACAAATTACATGAAAATCGACGGAGGGTATTTTCCAGAAGGATCACGAAGATACGCAAAAGAGCAACCAGAGGGGGGCCACAGGGTGCCCAGGCGGCCACCTGGCGCGGCACCCACCCTGGCCATGCCGGGAGGGCGCCTGGAGCCCCTGGCCCACTCCAGGCTGCCCGCTCTGGCGTATATACTCCTCGTCATCCAGAAACCCTAAAAGGGGGGAGTTTACGGAGTTCTGCCGCCGCTCCGTGGCGGAAACCTACAGAGAAGAAAAGCCATCTCCGGCGGGCAGATTTCGCCGGGGAGATTACCTCCCGGAAGGGTAGATCATGGCCATCGTCATCACCATCGTCACGGGCATCATCGAGATCATCATCAACATCATCCCCAACATCAGCACCATCTCCATCTTCATCCAATCTCATCTCACAATTGCAACTTGTGTTGTAATCCGTACTAGCTATCCTCTCTACCCTATCGGTGTTGATTACTACTTTGTGATGAATGTTATTGAGTTTTGTTGGAGAAATATCATTGTGTCCAGATTGTTTATCATCCATCTATCTCCACTTATCATGATCTCTTTTATGTCTTGTGAGTAGTTACTTTAGTTCTTGAGGACATGGGAGAAGCCTTGTTGTTAGTAGTCATATGATGTTGAAGTAATATGTGTTGTTTGATACTTAAGTTGTGTTGTTATTTCCTAGTGGTGTTGTGTGAGTCGAACACTCAACACTTCGCCTTATGAAGGACCTAGGGGAATACATTGTGTACAAAGAACGCTTACGGTGGGTTGCCGGAGTGACAGAAACCTGAACCCCAGTTCGCACGCTTTTGCACAAGGGAACAATGGATCATCGATCGTATTGATATGGTTAGGCTTTTGCCTTAAATACTATCTTGTATTTGCGGATGCTTGCAAGGTGTTTAATCATAAGAGTGCACTCATCTTAGTCTAGAGGGTGTACTAGCATAGATCCACCCACTAAACACTTATCAACACATCACATAGTACCGATACGGAATATGGCGAAAGCACATGACTACCTCTCCCGTGTGTCCTCAAGAACACTTTAGCCTTTATAATTTCAGTTGCTAGGCCTCTCCTTTGCCCAGAAAGGATTGGGCCACTTGTTACTCTCCAGTGCCTTTTACTTTGCTCGCTTTTACTTTCCTGTTGCTTATATCAAGAAAACCCCTAAAAAGTTATCTTTCAGTGCTTGCAGTTATTCCTTGCTCAGAATCACTTATCAATACCTTCTGCTCCTCGTTGGGTTCGACACTCTTACTTATCGAAAACGCTGCAATAGATCCCTTATGGTTGTGGGTCATCATGGGGTCAACAAGGCCACGTGGGTCCGGGGTCTTTCATGAGCCACACCTACACCCCACCGACATCTTCGGCAACGACGGCCATCGGTTACATCCGATATATTTGGGACATGTCTCACTATTCTTGGATCACAGGTAAATCGTGCCGCGATGACGCGCCCCATGTAAAGCAAGGAAGCATGGGACCAGGGCCACCCGCACGTCATGAGGTGTGTGGCGCCGCCCGGAAGCAGGTTCTTGATGCCCGCGTAGCCCCTTTTCCCCTTGGTCCTGTCCTAGTCTCCGGTCGCCCTTTGACTCGGGAATACTTGGCTCTCAGCCTCAGGAGTATTCAACTCTCGGCCTCAGGAGCGCTCAACCCTGGGATCTTGGAGCTCTCAGCATCATGCACTCCTTACACTCCTGGGAAGCTCGACGTCGGGCAGAGGCACACCAGGGGACCCTAACACTACAAAAAAATACAGTTCCGTGATGATACGTGTTTGTCACACTAGGTCACGTTTTCTGTCATGCATGTACATCCATGACAAATTTATGATAGAATCAAGATAGTCATACCTGTGCTGTCGTAGAAGTGTTCCATGACATTACCAAAATTATCATCACGGAAGTGTCCACTTCCATGCCGATAAATCGCGCGTCACAGAAGTGCTTTCGTCAAGGGTGACCGACATGTGGCATCCACCGTAACGGAACGCCATTAAGCTATCGGGTCCAGTTTTGGATCCGATAACCCGTTAACAGCCCCGACCAATGGGGATTTTCCACGTGTAAAATCATCATTGGCTGGAGGAAACACGTGTCGTCTCACCGTTGGGACAAATGTCATCCACTCATTGGACCCAAAGCGCCTATGATACGTCGACACATGGCACGACCCAACAGAGGCCCATTCCTGTGAAAAGGCTAGCCCGTTTGACTTGGTCAAAAGGTGGCGGGCCGGCCCACGGCAGGCCTGTGAACGGCCTGTTCGCATATAGCCCATTTACAGCCCGCTAACCCAGGGCCCGTTTACGGCCTATCCGAATTAGTCCCACGAGCGTCATCTGGGCCGTCCATTATAATTCCAGCCCGTTTTAACTTTCGGCCCATGTATGGCCCATGATGTCTTCCGGCCCATATGAGGCCCTTATTACTCTCAGCCCATTAACGACCCATGGTAAAACTGGCCCGTAATGAACAATGTATCACTTTATACTGTTGGGAATCGTAGCAGAAAATCAAATTTTTTCCTACGCATCACCAAGATCTATCTATGGAGTAATCTAGCAACGAGGGAGAGGGGAGTGCATCTACATACCCTTGTAGATCGCGATGCGGAAGCGTTGCAAGAACGCGGATGAAGGAGTCGTACTCGCTGCGATTCAGATCGCGGTTGATTCCGATCTAAGCGCCGAACAACGGCGCCTCCGCGTTCAACACACGTGCAGCCCGATGACGTCTCCCACGCCTTGATCCAGCAAGGAGAGAGGGAGAGGTTGGGGAAGCCTCCTTCCAGCAGCAGCACGACGGCGTGGTGGTGGTGGAGGAGCGCGGGACTCCAGCAGGGCTTCGCCAAGCGCTGCGAGAGACGAGGAGGGAGAGAGGTAGGGCTGCGCCAAGCGACAGAGGTCAAAACCGTGTTCTGGGCAGCCCCAAAAATCACATATATATAGGGGAAAGGGAGGGGCTGTGCCCCCTCTAGGTTTTCCCACCCCTAGGGGTGCGGCCACCTCAGATCCCATCTGAGGGTGGCGGCCATAGGGGGAGAGGGAGAGGGGGGCGCACCAGATTGGGCTCTAGGGCCCATCAGCCCTAGGGTTTGCCCCCCCTCCCCTCTTGGATGCACCTTGGGCTCTTGTGGGGTGGCGCACCAGCCCACCTGGGGCTGGTCCCCTCCCACACTTTGCCCACCCAGCCCTCTAAGGCCGGTGGCCCCACCCGGTGGACCCCCGGGACCCTCCCGGTGGTCCCGGTACGCTACCGATAGCGCCCGAAACTTTTCCGGTAACCAAAACGGGACTTCCCATATATGAATCTTTACCTTCGGACCATTCCGGAACTCCTCGTGACGTTCGGGATCTCATCCGGGACTCCGAACAACATTCGGTAACCGCGTACATACTTTCCCTATAACCCTAGCGTCATTGAACCTTAAGTGTGTAGACCCTACGGGCTCGGGAGTCCTGCAAACATGGTCGGGACAACTCTCCGGTCAATAACCAAGAGCGGGATCTGGATACCCATATTGGCTCCCACATGCTCCACGATGATCTCATCGGATGAACCACGATGTCAAGGATTTAATCAATCCCGTATACAATTCCCTTTGTCTATCGGTACAGTACTTGCCCGAGATTCGATCGTCGGTATACCGATACCTCGTTCAATCTCGTTACCGGCAAGTCTCTTTACTCGTTTTGTAACACATCATCCCGTGATCAACTCCTTGATCACATTGTGCACATTATGATGATGTCCTACCGAGGGGGCCCAGAGATACCTCTCCGTCACACGGAGTGACAAATCCCAGTCTCGATTCGTGCCAACCCAACAGACACTTTCGGAGATACCTGTAGTGCACCTTT
Source organism: Secale cereale (assembly GCA_902687465.1). Lineage (NCBI taxonomy): Eukaryota > Viridiplantae > Streptophyta > Magnoliopsida > Poales > Poaceae > Secale > Secale cereale. The sequence goes on along the minus strand of LR738714.1, from coordinate 12,035,681 downwards.
ATAGCCACCCAGTTACGTTGTGACGTTTGGTACACCCAAAGCATTCCTACGGTATCCGGGAGTTGCACAATCTCATGGTCTAAGGAAAAGATACTTGACATTTAGAAAAGCTTTAGCATACGAACTACACGATCTGTGCTAGGCTTAGGATTGGGTCTTGTCCATCACATCATTCTCCTAATGATGTGATCCCGTTATCAACGACATCCAATGTCCATGGTCAGGAAACCGTGACCATCTGTTGATCAACGAGCTAGTCAACTAGAGGCTTACTAGGGACATGGTGTTTGTCTATGTATCCACACATGTATCTGAGTTTCCTATCAATACAATTCTAGCATGGATAATAAACAATTATCATGAACAAGGAAATATAATAATAAACAATTTATTATTGCCTCTAGGGCATATTTCCAACAGTCTCCCACTTGCACTAGAGTCAATAATCTAGTTCACATCGCCATGTGATTAACACTCACAGGTCACATCGCCATGTGACCAACATCCAAAGAGTTTACTAGAGTCAGTAATCTAGTTCACATCAATATGTGATTAACACTCAATGAGTTCTGGGTTTGATCATGTTATGCTTGTGAGAAAGGTTGTAGTCAATGGGTCTGCAACATTCAGATCCCTATGTACTTCGCAAAACTTTATGTCATATCTTAGATGCTGCTACCACGTTCCACTTGGAGCTATTCCAAACTGTTGCTCCATTATACGTATCCGGTATCTCTACTCAGAGTTATCCGGATAGGTGTTAAGCTTGCATCGACGTAACTCTTTACGTCGAACTCTTTATCACCTCCATAACCGAGAAACATTTCCTTATTCCTCTAAGGATAATTTTGACCGCTATCTGGTGATTCACTCCTGGATCACCTTTGTACCCTCTTGCCAGACATGTGGCAAGGCACACATCAGATGCGGTACTCAGCATGGCATACCGTATAGAGCCTATGACAAAAGCATAGGGGACGACCTTCGTCCTTCCTCTTCCTTCTGCCGCGGTCAAGCTTTGTGTCCTACTTAACTTCACACCTTACAACTCAGGTAAGAACTCCTTCTTTGACTAATCTATTTTGAACTGCTTCAAAATCATGCCAAGGTGTGTGTTCTTTTGAAAGTATCATCAGGCGTCTTGATCTATCTCTATAGATCTCGATGCCCAATATGTAAGAAGCTTTATCCAGGTCTTCCTTTGAAAAACATCTTTCAAACAACCCTTTACGCTTTCTAGAAATTCTGCATCATTTCGGATCAACAATATGTCATTCACATAAACCTATCAGAAATGTTGTAGTGCTCCCACTCACTTTATTGTAAATACAAGTTTCTAACAAACTTTGTATACCCAAAAACTTTGATCACTCCATCAAAGCATATATTCCGACTCCGAGATGCTTGCTCTAGTCCATAGAAGGATCGTTGGAGCTAGCATATCTTTTAGCATCCTTAGGATCGACAAAACCTTTCTGATTGTATCACATACAACCTTTCCTTACGAAAACTGGTAAGGATACTTGTTTTGTCATCCATCTGCCAGATTTCATAAATGCAGCTAACGCTAACATGATTCCGACGGACTTAAGCATCGCTACGGGTGAGAAAATCTCATCGTAGTCAACTCCTTGAACTTGTGAAAAACTCTTTGCCACAAGTCGAGCTTCATAGACGGTGACATTACCGTCCACGTCCGTCTTCTTCCTAAAGATCCATTTATCTCAATGGCTTGCCGGTTATCGGGCAAGTCCACCAAAGTCCATACTTTGTTTCGATACATGGATCCTATCTCGGATTTCTCGGCTTCTAACCATTTGTCGGAATATGGGCCCACCATCGCTTCTCCATAGTTCGTAGGTTCATTATTGTCCAACAACATGACTTCTAAGACAGGATCACCGTACCACTCAGGAGTAGTACATATCCTTGTCGACCTACGAGGTTCGATAGCAACTTGATCTGGAGCTTCATGATCACTATCATTAGTTTCCTCTTCAACAGTCGTAGGTTCCACAGAAACATCTTTCGGTGTTGCACTACTCTCCGGTTGAAGTGAGGGTTCGACAACCTCATCAAGTTCTATCTTCCTCCCACTCAATTCTTTTGAGAGAAACTCCTTCTCGAGAAAGGACCCGTTCTTAGCGACAAATATTTTTGCCCTTGGATCTGAGACAGAAGGTATACCCAACTGTTACCATTGGGTATCCTATGAAGATGTATTTGTCCGCTTTGGGTTCGAGCTTTTTCCCGGCTGAAGCCATAAGCATCAAAGCCCCAAACATTAAGAAAACGACAACTTTGGTTTCTTGCCAAACCATAGTTCATACGGCGTTGTCTCAACGGACTTATATGGTGCCCTATATAAAGTGAATGCAGCTGTCTCTAATGCATAACCTCAAAATAATAGCGGTAGATCGGTAAGAGACATCATAGATCGCACCATATCTCATAAGGTTCGATTACGACGTCCGGACACACCATTACGCTATGGTGTTCCAGGTGGCTTCAACTGCGAAACAATTCCACATTGTCTTAAGTGATTGCCAAACTCATAATTCAGAAAATCTCCCCTTGATCAGATCGTAGGAACATGATCTTCTTGTTTATGAGGATTCTTAACTTCACTCTGAAATTGCTTGAACTTTTCAAACGTTTCAGACTTTTGCTTCATTAAGTAAATATACCCATATCTACTCAAATCGTCAGTGAAGATGAGAAAATAACGATATCCACCACGCGCCTTAATTTTCATTGGATCACACATATCAGCATGTATGATTTCCAACAAGTCACTTGCCCGTTTCATTGTACCTGAAAACGGGATTTTAGTCATCCTGCCCATGAGGCATGACTCGCATGTGTCAAGCGATTCAAAATCAAGTGACTCCAAACATCCATCAGCATGGAGTTTCTTCATGCATTTTATGCCAAAATGACCTAAGCGGCAGTGCCGCAAGAAAGTGGTACTATCATTTATTAACTCTACATCTTTTGGCGTTAATATTATTATCATGTGTATTACTATGATCGAGATTTAATAAACCATTGGGTGCATGACCATAAAGGTATTATTCATGTAAACAGAATAACCATTATTCTCTAACTTAAATGAATAACCGTATTGCAATGAATATGATCTAATCATATTCATGCTCAACGTAGACACATGATAACATTTATCTAGGTTCAACACTAATCCCGAAGGTAGAGGGAGCGTGCGATGGTGATCTTATCAACCTTGGAAACACTTCCAACACACATGGTCACCTCGCCCTTAGCTAGTCTCCGTTCAGTCCGTAGCTTTTGCTTCAAGTCACTAATAATAGCAACTGAACCGGTATCCAATACCCAGGTGCTACAAGGAGTACTAGTAAGGTACACATCAATAACACGTATATCAATATACTTTGTTGAAGTTGCTAGCTTTCTTATCTACCATGTATTTGGGGTAGTTCTGCTACCATGTGACTGTTCCCCTTACAATAGAAGCACTTAGTATCGAGGTTTGGGTTCAACCTTGGATTCCTTCATTAGAGCGACAACTGGTTTGCCATTCATGAAGTTTCCCCTGCTTGCCCTTGCCCCTTTTGAAACCAGTGGTCTTGTTAAACCATCAACACTTGATGCTCCTTCTTGATTTCTACTTTTGCGGTCTTAAGAACCGATAATAGCTCCGGGATCATCTCCATACTTTGCATGTCATAGTTCATCACGAAGTTCTAGCAGCTTGGTGATAGTGTCTAGAGAATTCCGTCAACCACTATCTCATCTGGAAGATTAACTCCCACTTGGTTCAAGTGATTTTAGCACCCAGACATTCTGAGCACATGCTCACTAGTTGAGCTATTCTCCTCCATCTTTTTGGCAAAAGAACTTGTCAGAGGTCTCATACCTCTCAACACGGGCATGAGCCTGAAATCCCAATTTCAGCTCTTAGAACATCTCATATGTTCTATGGCGTTCAAAACGTCATTGGAATCCCGATTCTAAGCCGTAAAGTATGGTGCACTAAACTATCAAGTAGTCATCAGGACGTGTCTATCAGGTGTTCACAACATCCACAGACAACGTTGTAGGGGTTTGCACATCGAGCGGTGCATCAAAGACGTAAGCTTTCTGTGTAGCAGTGAGGACACTCCTCGGACTACGGACCCAGTTCGCATCATTGCTTACAATATCTTTCAACTTAGTCTTTCTCTAGGATTGTATTAAACAGGGAGCTACAACGCAGTTATTGGTCTACAGCATAATTTGCGAAGACAACTTAGACTATTGTTCATGACAATTAAGTTCATCTAATGATCTTCCACTCAGATAAACATCTCTCTAGTCATCTAAGTGATACATGATCCGAATCGACTAGGCCGTGTCCGATCATCACGTGAGACGGACTAGTCATCAATGGTGAACATCTTCATGTTGATCGTATCTTCTATACGACTCATGTTCGACCTTTCGGTCTTCCGTGTTTCGAGGCCATGTCTGTACATGCTAGGCTCGTCAAGTCAACCCTAAGTGTATCGCGTGTGTAAATCTGGCTTACACCCGTTGTATGCGAACGTTAGAACCTATCACACCCGATCATCACCTGGTGCTTCGGAACAACGAACCTTAGCAACGGTGCACAGTTAGGGGGAACACAATTCTTGAAATTTTAGTGAGAGATCATCTTATTCACTACCGCCGTTCTAAGAAAATAAGATGTAAAACATGATAAACATCACATGCAATCAAATAGTGACATGATATGGCCAATATCATCTTGCTCCTTTGATCTTCATCTTCGGGGCTCCATGATCATCATCGTCACCGGCATGACACCATGATCTCCATCATCATGATCTCCATCATCGTGTCTTCATGAAGTCGTCTCGCCAAACATTACTTCTACTACTGTGGCTAACGTTTGGCAATGAAGTAAAGTAATTACATGGCATTATTCAGTGACACGCAGGTCGTACAATAAATAAGACAACTCCTATGGCTCCTGTCGGTTGTCATTCTCATCGACATGCAAGTCGTGATTCCTATTACAAGAACATGATCAATCTCATACATCACATATATATCATTCATCACATCCTTTTGGCCATATCACATCACACGGCACATGCTGCAAGAACAAGTTAGACGTCCTCTAATTGTTGTTGCAAGTTTTTACGTGGCTGCTATAGATTTCTAGCAAGAACGTTTCTTACCTACGCCAAAACCACAACGTGATATGCCAATTTCTATTTACCCTTCATAAGGACCCTTTTCATCGAATCCGATCCGACTAAAGTGGGAGAGACAGACACCCGCTAGCCACCTTATGCAACTAGTGCATGTCAGTCGGTGGAATCTCTCTCACGTAAGAGTACGTGTAAGGTCGGTCCGGGCCGCTTCATCCCACGATGCCGCCGAATCAAGATAAGACTAGTAACGGCAAGTAAATTGACAAATCGACGCCCACAACTACTTTGTGTTCTACTCGTGCAAGATACTACGCATAGACCTAGCTCATGATGCCACTGTTGGGGATCGTAGCAGAAAATCAAAAATTTTCCTAAGCATCACCAAGATCAATCAATGGAGTAATCTAGCAATGAGGGAGAGGGGAGTGCATCTACATACCCTTGTAGATCGCGATGCGGAAGCGTTGCAAGAACGCGGATGAAGGAGTCGTACTCGGTGCGATTCAGATCGCGGTTGATTCCGATCTAAGCGCCGAACAACGGCGCCTCCGCGTTCAACACACGTGCAGCCCGATGACGTCTCCCATGCCTTGATCCAGCAAGGAGAGAGGGAGAGGTTGGGGAAGCCTCCTTCCAGCAGTAGCACGACGGCGTGGTGGTGGTGGAGGAGCGCGGGACTCCAGCAGGGCTTCACCAAGCGCTGCGAGAGACGAGGAGGGAGAGATGTTGGGCTGCGCCAAGCAATAGAGGTCAAAACCGTGTTCTAGGCAGCCCCAAAACTCACATATATATAGGGGAAAGGGAGGGGCTGCGCCCCCTCTAGGGTTTCCCACCCCTAGGGGTGCGGCCACCTCAGATCCCATCTGAGGGTGGCGGCCAGAGGGGGAGAGGGAGAGGGGGGGTGCACCAGATTGGGCCCTAGGGCCCATCTGCCCTAGGGTTTGCCCCCCTCCCCTGTTGGATGCGCCTTGGTCCCTTGTGGGGGGCGCACCAGCCCACCTGGGGCTGGTCCCCTCCCACACTTGGCCCACGCAGCCCTCTGGGGCCGGTGGCCCCACCCGGTGGACCCCCGGGACCCTCCCGGTGGTCCCGGTACGCTACCGATAGCGCCGGAAACTTTTCCGGTGACCAAAACGGGACTTCCCATATATGAATCTTTACCTCCGGACCATTCCGGAACTCCTCGTGACGTCCGGGATCTCATACGGGACTCCGAACAACATTCGGTAACCGCGTACATACTTTCCCTATAACCCTAGCGTCATCGAACCTTAAGTGTGTAGACCCTACGGGCTCGGGAGTCATGCAGACATGGCCGGGACAACTCTCCGGTCAATAACCAACAGCGGGATCTGGATACCCATGTTGGCTCCCACATGCTCCACGATGATCTCATCAGATGAACCATGATGTCAAGGATTCAATCAATCCCGTATACAATTCCCTTTGTCTATCGGTACAGTACTTGCCCGAGATTCGATCGTCGGTATACCGATACCTCGTTCAATCTCGTTACCGGCAAGTGATACGTCCAAAACGTATCTATATTTTCTGCTTGCTCCATGCTTCTTTTGTGTGATATTGCAATGATATTGATGCACTTCCATACACTTTTGATCATATTTGGACTAACCTATTAACTCAGTGCACCACAGTGCCAGTTCCTGTTTTCTGCTGTTTTTCTATTTCAGGTTTCCCCCATATTAAAAGTGCTCCAAAAATTCTGGGAAAAATACAGGAAAAATCAGCGTACAGGAAGCTTCACGAAGAACCAAAGCGGGGCCAGAGGGGAGCCAGGGGAGGCCCAGGCGGCCACCTGGCGCGGCCCCACCCTTGGCCGCGCCAGGAGGGCGCCTGGGGCCCCGGCTCCGCCTCTGGTTGCCCCCCTTCGCATATATATCCCTCTCGTCCCGAAACCCTCGAGGACAGAACCCTTTTTCACGATCTCGCCTCTGTTCCACCGCCGCAGCGCTTCCAAGATCGGGAGCATCAGGAGAACTCTTCCTGGCATCCTGCCGGAGGGGAGAACCACCACCGGGAGCTTCTCCACCACCATGGACGCTTCCCGGATGAGTCGTGAGTAGTCCACCTTGGACCATGGGTCCATGATCAGTAGCTATGTGATGTTCTCCTCCCCTCTTTGCTCTTCATGGTTTAGACCTCGTGAGCTGCCCTACATGATCGAGGCACATATGTAATCTTTCTGCTGTTGCTTTGCTGAGTTTGCTGGGATCTGATGGATTATGAGACTATGTTCAGATTGTGTTTGAGTAATATATTTGATTCACCTCTTTTATATCTTTGTTCTTGAGTAATTCTTGCATGTTCCCTGTTGCTGTTTATTGCTTTGGCCAAGTAGTAGGTAGTAACTCCAAGAGGGAGCGTTATGCTTGATTGTGGGTTCATGCCGTGTGACGCCCGAAGACCGACGTCCCAGAAGATTCCAGAAGATTCCAGATGTCCGGGTCTCCCTGTTTGTTTTATTTGGGCTTGTGTTATTTATTTTTGCATTGCATCATGTCATCATGCCATCATGTCATATTTTATCTTTCATCTCAACCTAAATAAATCGTGTGGACCTTAGGTCCATTTAAATCGAGGGAAGGTGTCTTCTCTTTATAACATATAAAAGCCTCTCAATATTATTAGGGAGCTATATAATAATATTCCATTTGTTTGGAATTAACCAACACACGTGCATAATTTTCCCCATGCTTTTCCTACTTCGAGTTTCTCCTTCAAAAACCTTGCCAATAATTCTTTTTCCTTTTATTGAGGCTCCTCTAAAAATCCGAGCATTTTTGGATCTACCGTTTACCACTTCCTTCTCACACTCATTTGAATTAAATTCAAACGAGTTTGGAATCAACTTCACAACTCATGCCACTCCATTTTTATTGGAACAAGCACTTTGTTGTGAGTCCAGGAGAATTATCTGCATACTCAAATTGTTTTCCTTTTTCTCTCTTCTTTCTTCTCTATTTTTTTGTGCCTTTGGTAAATACAAATTAAAGGGAGCCCAGCCTTCCCCCCCAGCCGGCCTGCCACCTTCCCACCTGGCCTTTTTCTCTCTCCAAGCCGCGGCCATCCCCTAAGGCCCACGGCCCAGCCACCAGGCCTCCTGGCCCGACCGCTAACCCTAGCGATCGATCTCCCGATCCCCCCTTGTCCCGTTTCCCTGCGCAGCGCCGCCTCCCTCGATCTTCCCATCTCCCCTCGACCCCGCTCCTTTCTTCCTCGATGCGCCGCTGCTCCCCTCGCTCACCCCACGCCCGAGCCCGACTCTTCTTCCCTCGCCCGAACCCTAGCTAGCGACCTCTCCTCCCCCGTTTTCCCTCAGCCGCCATCGCTCCTTCTATCGCTCGCCCGAACCCCATCCCCTCGCTCATAGCCTCGATCTCCTTCTGTCGCCCGAGCCACTTGCCCCGATCCGCATCCTCCTCCTTCGGTCGCCGCACTTTCCTCTCGCCCGAGCCTGCGGCCTTCCCCTCGATCCTCCCAGAGCCGCCGCAGCGCCCTTCCCTTCCGGCCCCAGCCAGCATCTGCGCGCCTGCGCCCGCGCCACGTCCCTCCCCGAGCGCCTCCTTCTCCAGGCGCCGGAGCGGCCGCGCCTCGGGCCCTCCTCCTCCCGCGCGTCAGGAGGCCGACCCGCGACCGCATCCCATCTCCCGCAGCGCCGAGTCCGCGCCCTCCGTGCTCCACGTCCGCGCCATGGCCCCGCGTCCTCCTCTTCTCCGCATCGCCGTGGCCTCTTCTTCCTCCCCGTCCTCGAGCCGCCCGTCCTCGCCGCCGAACCTCCGCGCCAAGGCGGCTGCGGTCACGCCCGTCCTCACCCCGCAACGCTCAGCTCCAGATCGACCGCGCCGGCCGCCCGTCCTCCAGCCCGCTCCCTGCACGCCCCGGGTTTTCCTCATCACTGCTCCGTGAGGCTGCCGCCGGACACCGAGGCCTTGCCTCCACTTCGTCCTGCTGCTGTGTTTTATTCCGTCGGCTTGGTGTTGTTGTTTTGGTCCAGCAGGTTTTTGGCGAGATCGGCAAGTCCGAAGACCCGTGTACGACTCGAGACCGAGACCCCAAGTACCCCTCCGATGACAAGTACATCTACGAACGGGAACGCCTACACGACTACACGATGACCCGACAAGTACCACGACCAAGTACCCCGACGACCGCGGTCTTCGGAATCGCCAAGTACCATGACATGACGGATGATCATCTACAAAACGTGTACCACGATGACCCGCGAGTACCACTACATCAACGTGTTCCGCTACCATTGCCGAAGACCGTCAAGTGAACAACTACCGCCACGTGAACGACAAGTACCTCTCCGAAACGGAATGTGAACGGCTACTTCCTCTTCGAAAACGTGATCCACTACTTCCTCTACGAACGCGAGTACCACTACTTCCACTACGTCCCTCGACGACTTGAACCCCTCCGAGAACGATTGTCCCGAAGGTATAACCCCGAGACGATGACCTGTGTGATGTTGTGTTGTATGAAATGTTTCCCGTGTGTGCTCCGTGCCCGTTTCGTCCGTTTGTCATGTTCCTCGGTTGCCTCGTCGCTGACTCGTGGGAACCCGGTGACGGGATCAACCCACTTTCATCTTGTTCGACTCGCTCACGCTCTCCGTTATCTTTTTCACCGGACTCTCAACGAGTTACCGGAACCGATATGATGCCGTTGCATCATTTTCGGATCGTTGCCGTGGCACCCTTTCCTTCCACCACGGTGACAATGCTTCATATCTTCTTCATGTCAACTTTTAATATAATTGCATAAACTTGATCATGTCATCCGCATCATTTAACAACATTATAATGTGTGAATTGTTGTTGCTTATAATTACTAAACATGCTTATGGGGATTTTCCGGATATGTTGTTGTTATTTTCGGCCCCATTTAAAATGTCTAAATAGTATAGTTTTCTTATGCTTCACTTCTTGCCATGTTAACAAACATTTAATCTTGCCTTGTATTTAAACAAATCAACTAAATAAATAAATGTGGTGTTTCGTCAATATGCAACTCGTTGCATATTGAGCTCCACTTAACTTGTAGAACTTGTTTGTGCACTATGCCATGCCATGCATAATTAAACCGGACATGCATCATGCTTACTTGTGCATCGTATGCCATGTTTATGATTGTGTGTTTACCGTGTTGTTTCCTTCTTTCCGGTTGCTTCTCTTGTTAGCTTCGGTTTCGTTCCGGAGTTGTGAGGATTCTCTCGTCTATGTTGCTCCATCTGCTTCATGGACCCGTTCTTCTCCCTTGTGGAATTCCAAGCAAGATGATCATACCCTTGGATACCTTTACTACCATTGCCATGCTTAGTTGTCTCGATGCTATCGTTACATGTTGCGCTACCCATCTTTTATGTCAGCCTCTCCTTGTTGCCATGAAACCTCTAACATTTGAAACCCTCCTAGCAAAACCACTGTTTGGCTATGTTACCCGCTTGCTCAGCCCCTCTTATAGCGTTGTTAGTTGCAGGTGAAGATGAAGTTCGTTCCAGGAGGGAACTTGTTGTTGGAATATCACAATATCTATAATTATTATTAACACACCTATATACTGGGCATGGGTGGAAGGCTTGGCCTTTTGCTCAGTGTTTTGTTCCACTCATGCCACCTTAGCCGCCGATAAACCGGCATTATGTTCCTTGATTTTGCGTTCCTTACACGATGGGTGGATGGGGACCCCTTGACAGTTCGACTTTGAATAAAACTCCTCCAGCAAGGCCCAACATTGGTTTTAATTTGCCTCATAATAACAACTTATTTAATTAATTAAATTTGCATAGGGGGTCGCGTCCCCGAGGATTCTTAATTCTACATAGCAGGGGGGGCCAGTGCTGATGGTGTTGGTCCCAAACGGGTAACCTGCGGGGCCACCATGGGGAAACTCGAGGTTTGGTTTTACTCGTAGCTTGTCCCATCCGGACGTGGCCTGAGACGAGATACGCGCGGCTACTATCAGGGTGTCGGCACGCCGGGAGGTATTGCTGGACTTGTTTTACCATTGTCAAAATGTCTTGTGCTACCGGGATGCCGAGCCTGATCGGATTTCCCTAAGATAAGGGGTGATGATATTATATTTATCACTTCAGCTAATCATGAGAGCTTGTGATGGGCTAAGTTGGAACACCCCTGCAGGGTTATGATCTTTCGAAAGCCGTGCCCGCGGTTATGTGGCAGATTGGAATTTGTTAATGTCCGGTTGTAGAAAACTTGACAGATGATCCGAAGTAAAACACACAACTGTGTGAGTAACCGTGACTGTCTCTTTTCACTTTGAGAAGAGAACACGGTGGGGTTATGTTTGATTCGTATGTAGTTCAGGATCTTTAGCGATCACTACTTTTGCGACCGTTTGCGTAGATGCTCATCTTATTCTGGTACTCGTAAGTTAGCCACCATATATTACGCTTAGCCGCTGCTGCAACCTCACCACTTTACCTCCTCCTACCCATAAGCTTTGCTGGTCTTGATACCCATGGTTATGGGATTGCTGAGTCCTCGTGGCTCACAGTTACTACAACACCAGATGCAGGTTCAGCCGAGTTTGATGCAGGAGCTGGTTCAAGTTCTTCACTGGGAGCTCGATGAAGAGTTTGGCCGTATGCTTGTGACGTTTTCGACGATCAGTAGTGGTTTCTACTAGGATTCGATCCTGACCTGTGGCTTTATGTTGTTTTGGTATCTTTCTTTTGGATCTTCACCCGTAGTCGGGTTGTGATGTTTTGAATGATGTTTTGCTTATGTAATGTATTGTGTGAAGTGGCGAGTCTAAGCCAACTATCTTCTTTTGCAATTTAATCCCTCTTTTACATGAGTCGTGCAAAGATACCAAACTTGAGATCATTCTAGGATGGGCTTATACCTTTAAGTCGTGCCTCGACACGTAGGAGGTATAGTCCCATCCTGGGCAGTACAAGTTGGTATTCAGAGCCTTCTCCGACCTAGAAGCCCCCACTGATTGATCGAATCGTTGACGGTTGAGTCTAGGCACACACTTGAAAATGTTTTGAGTCCTATATATATATATATCAGAGAGTAGGAATTCTTTTGCTCCTCTTCTCTTTTCACTCTGGTGAGGACTCCTGACGACTACTCTTGCCTCTTCTACTTTCAAAAATGCACCAATTTTTTTAGGATCTCGCGAGTATTGTTTGGATTGTTCCAATGTCTTTGTGACGAGAACATTGTTCTCGATGCCTCCTGACATTAGGGGTTGTGGCAGTGTCCCGGGGAGTTGAGCTCCGAGGTGTTGTCGTCACAAATCCATCGCGGCAGTACTAGAATACTTAAGACGGCCGACATCGAAAACTCTCCTATGCGGTTAGTGGCAAGATAACCCCGACATCACCCAGTACTGGGGAGGTAGTTCGGGAGTATTGCCATAGCTTGTATAGTGGATGCGTTTCGAAGGTCCGAGGTAAACGGTTTCCGAGAACAACTGGTTATGTGTTGAAGGATGGATACAGCTAGATGTAGGTTTAGAGTTGAGTGCGCGGTGCTTCCCCTGTATCCCCAACACCTGATTGCATAACTGGAAACTTTCGGAAATTAATAGGTGGGTTCATCTAGTAGTTCTAGGCATTCTTCCAACGAGTGCATGATATGAAGTTCGGGGTTCTACATTGAGTGAAGTGGTTTTATGGACTTGTTCTGATCGGGAGTTGCATCTTAAAGGGTCCTTGGCTATGCTGATCCGGGGATTGCAAAACCCTTTTGTAACACGTTCCATGAGCTTTCAGCACGAAGATGTGGAATGAAGCTTCTATCTTGTATTTGTTCTATCTGTTCCTTGTTCCTTTTTTATTTACTTTTGTTTTCCAAGTGGCTTCTCGTCAAGTTGATGTACCTGCAGAATTCATTCGTTCAATTCTCTGTTCGGATGATATTGTGAAGATCATGTTGAACATCTATCCTTGTTTTTGTTTTGATTCTGGTATTCGAGTTGCTTCGATGTCAAATGTTGATTCCATACCTTTCCTAATCGGTATTCTCATATTTCTATGGGAGTACTAATTCTTCTTGACCATCAAGATCTTCTTGTTAATCCTTTTTTCAACCGGTGTGCCTTCTCGTCAAGTTATTCCATACGGACGTCGTTGAGAAATCCGACGATTTGTCTGTTTTATTCATCCCAAGTTGTCTTTGTTTTCCCCACCCTCCCACCCTTTTTCTTCTTGGAGCCATAATTGTTAATCAAGTATCCATTTTATTCATGTGTTGTTTCTTCATTCTTTTCCTTCAATATTCTTATCCGGTGTTTTATCGTGAAGATGCTCAAGAACTCCAAGTTCATCATTCTTTTGTTCTCAAATTCTGCCGGTGGATCTAATTCAAGATTTCGGTGTTGATCTTTTCCTTTTTCCTCTTTTCGCAATGTTTTCTTATTCCGGTGCACCAATTAATCATTCTCCTCTTGCTATTCATATCCGGAGTGCTGAAGATTCATAATGCCATTCTTAATCCGTTCAAATTATTTTGAGGATTGTCATCTTATTCAAGCCATTTAATTCAACCGGTGCAATATCTCTTAAGCAATCTTTTCCAACGGTGATTTCTTTAGTGGGCCCTAACCCACAGGTCTTTTCCCAGGATCTTACCTGACTCTTCTATTTTTCTGGAGTTATACTTAAATTCTTTTCAAAGTGTGACGTCAGAATGATTTCCATCAGTCACATGCCTTCTCCAAGATCGCTTTCAAATTCTTGTTCATCATTGGTTCAACCTTTTAATTCTTCATTCCGGAGTGCTCAACAATTCTTATGGCATTTCTCGTCTTCATTCTCAGCATTTGGAGACCGGAGAAGTGTTTCTCTTAAATCTTGGCCCGTTCTCTTGAAGATTCGTGGTTCTAGCTTGATGGCATCCTCATTATTGTTCAGATTGTGAGGAATTCTTTTATACCCATCCGAAGCATTTTATGAATTCTTTTCTTTGTGATCCTCCGAAGGCCATCATTTCAGAAGATTTCTTCGTTCTCAGTTTTCAACTTCGTCCTCCAAATATTCTTCATTGATGCCTCTTCGTTCGTCTCCATATTCTTACGGTGGTTATTTCAAGTTTACCCTTCCGTTGTTATCGTTTTAATTCACTTGTTCTTTTCATAATACTACCGGTGCTTTGTTGAATATTTATCCAAGTTTGTGCGAGATCTATCTTTAATTCTTTCCAGCGAGAATAAGTAGTATGCCAAATCCTTTGGTTGTCATCAATTTAAATTGGTGAAGGATATGCATGACATAATTCTTATTCTTATTCCTTCAAAGTGATTAATCTCTTTTTCCGGAGCTTGTTCATCATATCATATTCTGGGTCCTAGTTGTTCATCTTGTTTTCCGGAGCTCCAAGTTATTTCTGTTACATCATTTCAAAGCTCCATCTAATTCACCGCAGGCCTTGAATCTTATTCTTTTCATCTTTCACTTCTCATGCTTTCATTACCAGAGTTCTTCATGGTGGTTCATCATGTTTTAATTCATCCTCGAAGTCTTCATCAAGATTCTTGTGGAGCTCAAGCATTCTTCATCATGCATTCCAATTGCAATTCTTTCTACCTTATCTTTTCAGATGGTGTTATGTCATTCTTGTCAATTCCTTCATGTTTTATGATTCACGAGTTGTCAGGAATGAGATATTTAAACCCATCATTTTCTTTGTTCAGGAGATCTTTCCAACCCTTTAATTATTCGTTGGAGTTATCTTGGGTTGTATTTCACCTAAAGCTTTCCCTAAGGATTGTTGCCAATTATGGTGCTTATAAATGATCCAAGTTCTTCATTTATCATTCCGGTGAAATAAGTTTATCGTCTCCTTGTTGATCTCTCCAAACCATCATCTCGTTTTATCGAGATCATGTTCTTTCCCTTGCCTATCTTTTAACCGGAGTGTTGTATTCTTCATTCTAGTTCCATCATCTTATCTAGTTTTGCCTCTCTTTTCAACCGGTGTGCTGTCTGAATCTTTCTTTCCCCTTGTGCCATTCTTTCAATGTTCCGGAGCCTGTGTGTTGTTGTTTTCATCAAGATCATCCAACTTGGCAAGTTCTTGTTAATTCCTTCCATTTTCAGACGGAGTGATGTCCAAATTCTTTCATTCTTATTACTTGGCTATACCATTGCAGTTTCATATTCTTTTGGTTCGTAAGCTCTTGTTTCATGTCTTTCAACCTTCAAGGTTCTCATAATGCTCCTTGTTACTCATTTTACCGGAGTGCTCTTAACTTCGTTCATCTCTGTTGTATTCTTCTTTCATTTTGTTCAACCTCTCAAGTTTCGTGGTTTCACTCGTCTGTCAAAGAAGCAACTTTGTTTTACCTCTTCCTCTTCCGTTTTTAACTGGTGCTATCTCTAGGATCTCGGGTCGAGATCCTCTGTTAGTGTGGGAGAGTTGTGACGCCCGAAGACCGACGTCCCAGAAGATTCCAGATGTCCGGGTCTCCCCGTTTGTTTTATTTGTGCTTGTGTTATTTATTTTTGCATTGCATCATGTCATCATGCCATCATGTCATATTTTATCTTGCATCTCAACCTAAATAAATCATGTGGACCTTCGGTCCATTTAAATCGAGGGAAGGTGTCTTCTCTTTATAACATATAAAAGCCTCTCAATATTATTAGGGAGCTATATAATAATATTCCATTTGTTTGGAATTAACCAACACACGTGCATAATTTTCCCCATGCTTTTCCTACTTTGAGTTTCTCCTTCAAAAACCTTGCCAATAATTCTTTTTCCTTTTATCGAGGCTCCTCTAAAAATCCGAGCATTTTTGGATCTACCGTTTGCCACTTCCTTCTCACACTCATTTGAATTAAATTCAAACGAGTTTGGAATCAACTTCACAACTCATGCCACTCCATTTTTATTGGAACAAGCACTTTGTTGTGAGTCCAGGAGAATTATCTGCATACTCAAATTGTTTTCCTTTTTCTCTCTTCTTTCTTCTCTATTTTTTTGTGCCTTCGGTAAATACAAATTAAAGGGAGCCCAGCCTTCCCCCCCAGCCGGCCTGCCTCCTTCCCTCCTGGCCTTTTTCTCTCTCCAAGCCGCGGCCATCCCCTAAGGCCCACGGCCCAGCCACCAGGCCTCCTGGCCCGACCGCTAACCCTAGCGATCGATCTCCCGATCCCCCCCTCGTCCCGTTTCCCTGCGCAGCGCCGCCTCCCTCGATCTTCCCATCTCCCCTCGACCCCGCTCCTTTCTTCCTCGATGCGCCGCAGCTCCCCTCGCTCACCCCACGCCCGAGCCCGACTCTTCTTCCCTCGCCCGAACCCTAGCTAGCGACCTCTCCTCCCCCGTTTTCCCTCAGCCGCCATTGCTCCTTCTATCGCTCGCCCGAACCCCATCCCCTCGCTCACAGCCTCGATCTCCTTCTGTCGCCCGAGCCACTTGCCCCGATCCGCATCCTCCTCCTTCGGTCGCCGCACTTTCCTCTCGCCCGAGCCTGCGGCCTTCCCCTCGATCCTCCCAGAGCCGCCGCATCGCCCTTCCCTTCCGGCCCCAGCCAGCATCCGCGCGCCTGCGCCCGCGCCACGTCCCTCCCCGAGCGCCTCCTTCTCCAGGCGCCGGAGCGGCCGCGCCTCGGGCCCTCCTCCTCCCGCGCGTCAGGAGGCCGACCCGCGACCGCATCCCGTCTCCCGCAGCGCCGAGTCCGCGCCCTCCGTGCTCCACGTCCGCGCCATGGCCCCGCGTCCTCCTCTTCTCCGCATCGCCGTGGCCTCTTCCTCCTCCCCGTCCTCGAGCCGCCCGTCCTCGCCGCCGAACCTCCGCCCCAAGGCCGCTGCGGTCATGCCCGTCCTCACCCCGCAACGCTCAGCTCCAGATCGACCGCGCCGGCCGCCCGTCCTCCAGCCCGCTCCCTGCGCGCCCCGGGTTTTCCTCCTCACTGCTCCGTGAGGCTGCCGCCGGACACCGAGGCCTTGCCTCCACTTCGTCCTGCTGCTGTGTTTTTTTCCGTCGGCTTGGTGTTGTTGTTTTGGTCCAGCAGGTTTTTGGCGAGATCGGCAAGTCCGAAGACCCGTGTAAGACTCGAGACCGAGACCCCAAGTACCCCTCCGATGACAAGTACATCTACGAACGAGAACGCCTACATGACTACACGATGACCCGACAAGTACCACGACCAAGTACCCCGACGACCGCGGTCTTCGGAATCGCCAAGTACCACGACATGAGGGATGATCATCTACAAAACGTGTACCACGATGACCCGCGAGTACCACTACATCAACGTGTTCCGCTACCATCGCCGAAGACCGTCAAGTGAACAACTACCGCCACGTGAATGACAAGTACCTCTCCGAAACGGAATGTGAACGGCTACTTCCTCTTCGGAAACGTGATCCACTACTTCCTCTACGACCGCGAGTACCACTACTTCCACTACGTCCCTCGACGACTTGAACCCCTCCGAGAACGATTGTCCCGAAGGTATAACCCCGAGACGATGACCCGTGTGATGTTGTGTTGTATGAAATGTTTCCCGTGTGTGCTCCGTGCCCGTTTCGTCCGTTTGTCATGTTCCTCGGTTGCCTCGTCGCCGAATCGTGGGAACCCGGTGACGGGATCAACCCACTTTCATCTTGTTCGACTCGCTCACGCTCTCCGTTATCTTTTGCACCGGACTCTCAACGAGTTACCGGAACCGATATGATGCCGTTGCATCATTTTCGGATCGTTGCCGTGGCACCCTTTCCTTCCACCACGGTGACAATGCTTCATATCTTCTTCATGTCAACTTTTAATATAATTGCATAAACTTGATCATGTCATCCGCATCATTTAACAACATTATAATGTGTGAATTGTTGTTGCTTATAATTACTAAACATGCTTATGGGGATTTTCCGGATATGTTGTTGTTATTTTCGGCCCCATTTAAAATGTCTAAATAGTATAGTTTTCTTATGCTTCACTTCTTGCCATGTTAACAAACATTTAATCTTGCCTTGTATTTAAACAAATCAACTAAATAAATAAATGTGGTGTTTCGTCAATATGCAACTCGTTGCATATTGAGCTCCACTTAACTTGTAGAACTTGTTTGTGCACTATGCCATGCCATGCATAATTAAACCGGACATGCATCATGCTTACTTGTGCATCGTATGCCATGTTTATGATTGTGTGTTTACCGTGTTGTTTCCTTCTTTCCGGTTGCTTCTCTTGTTAGCTTCGGTTTCGTTCCGGAGTTGTGAGGATTCTCTCGTCTATGTTGCTCCATCTGCTTCATGGACCCGTTCTTCTCCCTTGTGGAATTCCAGGCAAGATGATCATACCCTTGGATACCTTTACTACCATTGCCATGCTTAGTTGTCTCGATGCTATCGTTACATGTTGCGCTACCCATCTTTTATGTCAGCCTCTCCTTGTTGCCATGAAACCTCTAACATTTGAAACCCTCCTAGCAAAACCACTATTTGGCTATGTTACCCGCTTGCTCAGCCCCTCTTATAGCGTTGTTAGTTGCAGGTGAAGATGAAGTTCATTCCAGGAGGGAACTTGTTGTTGGAATATCACAATATCTATAATTATTATTAACACACCTATATACTGGGCATGGGTGGAAGGCTTGGCCTTTTGCTCAGTGTTTTGTTCCACTCATGCCACCTTAGGCGCCGATAAACCGGCATTATGTTCCTTGATTTTGCGTTCCTTACACGATGGGTGGATGGGGACCCCTTGACAGTTCGACTTTGAATAAAACTCCTCCAGCAAGGCCCAACATTGGTTTTAATTTGCCTCATAATAACAACTTATTTAATTAATTAAATTTGCATAGGGGGTCGCGTCCCCGAGGATTCTTAATTCTACATAGCAGGGGGGGCCAGTGCTGATGGTGTTGGTCCCAAACGGGCAACCTGCGGGGCCACCATGGGGAAACTCGAGGTTTGGTTTTACTCGTAGCTTGTCCCATCCGGACGTGGCCTGAGACGAGATACGCGCGGCTACTATCAGGGTGTCGGCACGCCGGGAGGTCTTGCTGGACTTGTTTTACCATTGTCGAAATGTCTTGTGCTACCGGGATGCCGAGCCTGATCGGATTTCCCTAAGATAAGGGGTGATGATATTAAATTTATCACTTCAGCTAATCGTGAGAGCTTGTGATGGGCTAAGTTGGAACACCCCTGCAGGGTTATGATCT
The DNA here is from genome assembly GCA_902687465.1 of Secale cereale. Classification (NCBI taxonomy): domain Eukaryota; kingdom Viridiplantae; phylum Streptophyta; class Magnoliopsida; order Poales; family Poaceae; genus Secale; species Secale cereale. The sequence continues at coordinate 12,016,335 of LR738714.1, read as the reverse complement.
TTCGAAAGCCGTGCCCACGGTTATGTGGCAGATTGGAATTTTTAATATCCGGTTGTAGAAAACTTGACAGATGATCCGAAGTAAAACACACAACTATGTGAGTAACCGTGACTGTCTCTTTTCACTTTGAGAAGAGAACACGGTGGGGTTATGTTTGATTCGTATGTAGTTCAGGATCTTTAGCGATCACTACTTTTGCGACCGTTTGCGTAGATGCTCATCTTATTCTGGTACTCGTAAGTTAGCCACCATATATTACGCTTAGCCGCTGCTGCAACCTCACCACTTTACCTCCTCCTACCCATAAGCTTTGCTGGTCTTGATACCCATGGTTATGGGATTGCTGAGTCCTCGTGGCTCACAGTTACTACAACACCAGATGCAGGTTCAGCCGAGTTTGATGCAGGAGCTGGTTCAAGTTCTTCACTGGGAGCTCGATGAAGAGTTTGGCCATATGCTTGTGACGTTTTCGACGATCAGTAGTGGTTTCTACTAGGATTCGATCCGGACCTGTGGCTTTATGTTGTTTTGGTATCTTTCTTTTGGATCTTCACCCGTAGTCGGGTTGTGATGTTTTGAATGATGTTTTGCTTATGTAATGTATTGTGTGAAGTGGCGAGTCTAAGCCAACTATCTTCTTTTGCAATTTAATCCCTCTTTTACATGAGTCGTGCAAAGATACCAAACTTGAGATCATTCTAGGATGGGCTTATACCTTTAAGTCGTGCCTCGACACGTAGGAGGTATAGTCCCATCCTGGGCAGTACATGCCGCCTGATGACTAGCTTGAGTGACAGAAACATTAGTCTAGGGGATGTGATGTTGCCACAAGGGGGAAAACAACGGTGCTTGTACTTGCGGGTGCAAGGATTGTTTACTTTACGCAAAGTTCTTTTAATGCAGTTGTCTGTTGCTTTGAGTTTATACTTTGGGTGGGATTCGCAACTTAATACCAGCGAGATGTTCTGGATAGATATCTCAAGGTGGATGATTAGTAGTAGATGCAGATGGATTTCGCTCTACTTGCCTTGGCGTACCGCCCATGCTTTTGAGCCTCTACCTTTCTTTGCAGCATAGTTAGCATTGGTTTGTGCACATAATCCTGTCAATTGCCCAGCTGTAATTTGTTTACCTCGCTTTGCTGTTTTATCGTCTTTTGGGAGAGAGACATCACTAGTGAACATCATGGGACCCCGGTCCATATTACCACCGCTGATCACACCTTCTATTTATTTCCTGTTTTTATTTCCTAGTTGCAGTCATAGCTATCATTATTATCTCTTGTGTTTGATCCTTTGTAAACAACAAGGCCGGAGGGATTGACAACCTCTCTGTACTCGTTGGGAGCAAAGTTATCTGTATCTGTGTGCAGGTCCTGTCAACTGCTAAGTTTCTGGCGCCGTTGACACCTACTTGTCGACCCTCGGAGTCTCACGGGATTCGATCCTTGGTATCTTTGCCAAGGGAAATTTGCCGCTACGCTACATCTCAACCTTCCACTTGGGGTAACCAACGAGGGGCGAGAAGCCATCAAGCAAAGTTTTCTGGCGCCGTTGCCGGGGACTCCACTCTTGAAGATAGGGGAGTTGCACGCTATCTTTTATCTTTGCTTTTTAGTCTTGTTAGTTTACCTTCAGTTTTTGCTTTAGTGTCCCTTACCAAAAATCACAAAAATAGTTATCTTGCTTTTAGCTGGCATTATGTCTGGTCCTTTTGCCTTTGGTGAGGCAGAAGTGCTCACCTTTAAAAAAAGAGGTGGTGAAAGTCTAAAAGATGCTTGGTATAGAATTAATGATTCTCAGAAAAGAGCCACCAAGAAGCAATCTACTACTATCCTGCTTAGAAATTTTTATGTTGGAATTACTTCTTGGAATAGGTTCATTCTAGATTCTGCTATCAATGGAAATTTCCTAGAAGCCCCAGTTTGGGAATCTCTTAGTATTATGGAAAATCTTGTTGGAAATCCCCCTGTTGTTAGCATTCAAGAGGACATTACCCTAGCTCACATTATGAAAAAACTTGAAAAGATAGAGCTAGAGATGCCAAGCATTAATAAGATAAATGAGTTGGACCGTAAGATCCAAGGGAATTTGAATAGGCTTGATAGCTCCATGCATAAAATTCTCAAATCTTTGGAGACCATCAAATCCCATGACTTGGATTCTTCTAGGATAGACAAGATTGAGGAAATCTTTGACACTTTAGGAACTACTTTCTCCTCAATCAAAGCCAAAAAGGTAGAAACTCCGGCAAAGAAGGAACCTAAGTTCGTTTACGTTCCAAAGGCTCCTCGTTCCAAAAGTAATCCATCTATTGCCAAAGGGGTTGAAACTGTGAAGACTTTGGAAGAAATACCTCTCTTTGATAAATTTATAAATGAATCTCCCATTGACTTTCCACCTTTTGGTTTTCTCCCTAGAAGTATCTTTATTAGGCCTTTATTTGAAAGTCCTCTTAAGACTAGTTGTACTATTGAAGAGCTTTCTGATGATCTTGATGATGGTTCAATTGATACAACTTGATCTTTTTGCATCATGCCTAGCTTAAAGGCATAAAAGAAAGCGCTTTTGGGAGGCAGCCCACAACGAATTAGGTTTTATTTTGCTTTTGTTGTGTCTTGATGTTTGTTACTACAGTAGCATCATCATTGTATCTTTTCTTTTCAGCTTTGTGCCAAGTTTAGCCTCCGATTGCAAGAAAGTTCAAAAGTTGTGACGTGCTGTCCAGAAAACAGATTCTGTCCTTGGACAGAAATATTCGAATAAAATCACTAGATCATCTTTTTGATCTGAATTTTTTTGATAGCGTGCTCTATACAATTGGCTTTCGAGCGTCTATTCTGAGTTTTTTTATTTGAGTTGCAGAAGTTCCCCGAAAAAATTATTTACTACCTGCTGGTCTGTTTTTCATATATTCTGTCCTGTTTTGCCTTTTCTTTGTTTTGCAAACCTTGAGCTTGCTTTTTCTTTGCAAAAACCTTTTGGCAATCTTGAGAAACAGTAGCTCTTCAAGATTATCCTTATTTCCAGTAGGGAAAAATTATTTTATTGTGGGTACTAACCTCGCTAATCAGATTATGATGAGTTATGTATGAAGGGAGTTTTCAAGTGTGCGAGGGAAGAAGATAAAAGAAGATTCAGGAGGGTCAAACACTCAAGCTTGGTGTCGGTGTACTAAGATAGGGGTACCTTAGTATGAAGGGAGTTTTCAAGTGGCAGCTTCCCGCGGCAGGGTCTACCACGTGCTTGCCGGAAACCTCTCTGGTCCTTATTAAGCCATTCAAAAACAAAGTATACAAGACAGAAGACCAAGACCCCGGCAAGTGGAGCTTGCCGGGAAGGCCGCTCCAAGCTCAAGACTATTACATTAAGCACAAGCCCCTGGCAAGAGGAGCTTGCCAGGAAGACCAGAAGACTGCATTCCAGAAGACATGCCTCGGCGCGCCCTGCGCCCCGGCAGGGCCCGGGGAGCGACAAGCTTCAGGGCCCGGCAAAGTCAAGGCCCCGGCAAGGTGCTTGCCGGGGAGAGTTATGCTGTGTGCCCGCGCTCCAGCTCATCTGCGCACGCGTCGCCCTGGGGCCCTTCCAGGGACGCGTGGCGGAAGGCTGTGCAGCCTGGGGGACACGGTGGCACTCCACGGTGACGAGGCTACAGCCGTGGCGAACGGAGACGCACGAGCGGGCGCTTTTGGGGTCGACGGCGACGGGCATTTAATGCTCTTGCCCCCACTGTCAAAGTAGGTGATGACCACTGTTCACGCACTGTTCCCGCACTATTACAACTACCACCAAAGTTATGTTTTTACCCTCCTCTACGTTGACACCTGTCGGTGACCCCTTGAGCTATAAAAGGAGGCCCATGCACAACGTAGAAAGGGTTCGGAACCTAGACAGCTCTCTGGCTCGGTGTAGCTGGTTCTTCAAGCTCCCGAGCTCACAAACTCAATACAAACCAAGCAGGAGTAGGGTTTTACGCGTCCGCGCGGCCCGAACCTGGGTAAACTGCCCGCGTGCTCTCCTCGATCTGCTCTCTGTGCTCCCTCCGCTCCCTTACCGCAACGTACAAGGGGCTCCGGTCCCATAGGTGTTCGTGGTGGACAGTTTCCCCCGACACTTGGGGATGCCCCCGTGCACCCCCAAGAAATATTCAAGAAGACTCAAGCGTCTAAGCTTGGGGATGCCCCCATGCATCCCCTTCTCCATCAACAATTATCAGTTCGTCTTTCGTTCCACTATATTTTTATCACTTCATGCGTTATGTGCTATGCTTGGAGCGTCTTGCTCTTAGTTTCCTTTTTAGTTTTCTTTAGCTTTGCTTGCTGTTCATAACAAGTTAGAACCCAGATTTCTTTGTGTGGGAGAGAAACACGCTTCACTTGGACCTAGAACACAACATAGGATTTTTCATGCTTATCTTTGCTGTGTGTGTTCTTTGTCTTTCCATAGCTGCTGTCATGTTTAGCTCTTAGTTTTCATGCTTTTCTTTTTAAAGAGCTTTTGTTTAGTTGGTTGCTGAACTCTATTGAGTTTTCATGTTTATCTTGTTAAGAGAGTTTGCCTGTTGCACTGAGTTGTGTGTCTTAACTTAAAGTAGGTAATTGAGGTTGCTATTTAATTTTAGTAGTAACTTGCAATAGTTTTGAGGTATTGCCATGAGTAATGTCTGAACTTTTGATGTCAAGAGCTTTAGCCTATTAGTGATAGATGTCGTATTTTGCGCAATCCGTGTTTATTTTCGAAAACCTACAAAATAGTTGAGAACTTTAGCTACTAGATGGATCACTAATCTTTGGAGGGATCGAATATTAGAGTACACTCACGTACCATGAGTCGAGGATGCGCAAGGATAACCAAACCCCCATACACTCCTCCTCGGGGTACTTGTCTCTTTGTGAAACTCCTAATTAGATTGAGAGTTACCGATAATAAGTGCATGAGTTCTTCGGACTAATGTGAGTATTAGAAAGTTGACACTTCCACCTAGCCATATTTTTCTAGCCTCTTCGGTACCGTGCATTGCCCTTTATCACCTTGAGAGTTGGCGCATACTTCGCCGGTGCATCCAAATCCTTGGCACGATACGCTCTGTCATCATAAGCCTCATTATATCCTTCCTCAAAACAGCCACCATACCTACCTATCAGGGCATTTCCATAGCCTTTCAGAGATACATTGCCATGCAACATCCATATTCTCATGACATGATCTTCATGTCATACATGCTTTTTGCTTGATCGATGAGCCGCATGCTAGTTGGGCCTTGCCCTAATCATTGCTACATGACGCGCTAGTATCATTGCATATCCTGCTACACTGGCAGAGGCATACATTTGCATACATCATGATAGTTTCATTTTCTTTATGTTGAGTACTTTTGTAAAGTGTGAAAGATCTTCTATACTTCTTGTAATATATAGAGTGTTGCCCCTAAAGTGAGGAAAAGATCCCAAAGAGGACAAAATCAAAAGATCCCAAAGAGGACAAAATCAAAAGATCCCAAAGAGGACAAATGAGAGTTAAATAAAAAGAGCCATTGAGGCCACAAAAAAAATAAAAAAAAAGATAGAAAAAAAAGAGAAAAAGAAATAAAAAGAGAGAAGGGGGCACACTACTATTTCTTTTGAGAGATCCACACCCATACTCCATCTCATACCTTGTACTCCATAGAGATTATCATTCATGCATATAGCTATGTGGGGACCTTCACACTATAGAACTTGGCTTGTATATTCCAATGATGAGCCTCCTCAAAAGAGCTCTAGGTCTTCTTGAGCAAGCAAGTTGGATGCACCCCCACTAGTTCCATTAGAGAGCTTACCTTAGCTCATATGTGCATCCGTTGCATGGCAATCCCTACTCCTCACATCATATCTATCATTTGGCTTTCTCTCGCCTATGATTGTCCTCATTGATGTGAGCCTTTCACACCTTTTTTGTCTTCCCCCTTCATCATTTTTCTCTCTTTGCCATCCTAAGTGTCAATTTTCTTGCTTACGCTCATCCATTGCATGAGTGCTCAAAATATCGAAAGGGAGTGGATCATTTTGACTTGTACCTGGCTAGTGGTCTGGGGATGAGTCAAGATAAGATTCCAAAGAAGACCAAGTGTGAAACTTTAGTAGATTAAGTTCTCAACAATACAAAAACTATGTTTTACTCTCTCGTATATCCCTATCCGCTTTCTTGCACGAAAACACCATTTGGAGACATTCGAGTCACGGACAGCGAGAGCTCTTGCACCTTTATGTTCTTATGTTGCTTGTTACAATGCTAATATAGACTCTTGCTTGTTATGACTTGAATTGAGTTACATGCCTTGATTTCTTTACTTAAAAGTTCTTATATGGTTGATAGCATGTCACCACAGAAATTATGCTTGGTATCATTTACCTACTCGAGGACGAGCAGGAATTAAGCTTGGGGATGTTGATACGTCCAAAACGTATCTATAATTTCTGCTTGCTCTATGCTTCTTTTGTGTGATATTGCTATGATATTGAAGCACTTCCATACACTTTTGATCATATTTGGACTAACCTATTAACTCAGTGCACCACAGTGCCAGTTCCTGTTTTCTGCTGTTTTTCTATTTCAGGTTTCCCCCATATTAAAAGTGCTCCAAAAATTCCGGGAAAAATACAGGAAAAATCAGCGTACAGCAAGCTTCGCGAAGAACCAAAGCGGGGCCAGAGGGGAGCCAGGGGAGGCCCAGGCGGCCACTTGGCACGGCCCCACCCCTGGCCGCGCCAGGGAGGCGCCTGGGGCCCCGGCTCCGCCTCTGGTTGCCCCCCTTCGCATATATATCCCTCTCACCCCGAAACCCTCGAGGACAAAACCCTTTTTCACGATCTCGCCTCTGTTCCGCCGCCGCAGCGCTTCCAAGATCGGGAGCATCAGGAGAACTCTTCCCGGCACCCTGCCGGAGGGGAGAACCACCACCGGGAGCTTCTCCACCACCATGGACGCTTCCCTGATGAGTCGTGAGTAGTCCACCTTGGACCATGGGTCCATGATCAGTAGCTATGTGATGTTCTCCTCCCCTCTTTGCTCTTCATGGTTTAGACCTCGTGAGCTGCCCTACATGATCGAGGCACATATGTAATCTTTCTGCTGTTGCTTTGCTGAGTTTGCTGGGATCTGATGGATTATGAGACTATGTTCATATTGTGTTTGAGTAATATATTTGATTCACCTCTTTTATATCTTTGTTCTTGAGTAATTCTTGCATGTTCCCCGTTGCTGTTTATTGCTTTGGCCAAGTAGTAGGTAGTAACTCCAAGAGGGAGCGCTATGCTTGATTGTGGGTTCATGCCCCCTGATGACTAGCTTGAGTGACAGAAACATGATTCTAGGGGATGTGATGTTGCCACAAGTGGGAAAACAACGGTGCTTGTACTTGCGGGTGCAAGGATTGTTTACTTTACGCAAAGTTCTTTTAATGCAGTTGTCTGTTGCTTTGAGTTTACACTTTGGGTGGGATTCACAACTTAATACCAGCGAGATGTTCTGGATAGATATCTCAAGGTGGATGATTAGTAGTAGATGCAGATGGATTTCGGTCTACTTGCCTTGGCGTACCGCCCATGCTTTTGAGCCTCTACCTTTCTTTGCAGCATAGTTAGCATTGGTTTGCGCACATAATCCTGTCAATTGCCCAGCTGTAATTTGTTTACCTCGCTTTGCTGTTTTATCGTCTTTTGGGAGAGAGACATCACTAGTGAACATCATGGGACCCCGGTCCATATTACCACCGCTGATCACACCTTCTATTTATTTCCTGTTTTTATTTCCTAGTTGCAGTCATAGCTATCATTATTATCTCTTGTGATTGATCCTTTGTAAACAACAAGGCCGGAGGGATTAACAACCTCTCTGTACTCGTTGGGAGCAAAGTTATCTGTATCTGTGTGCAGGTCCTTTCAACCGCTAAGTTTCTGGCGCCGTTGACACCTACTTGTCGACCCTCGGAGTCTCACGGGATTCGATCCTTGGTATCTTTGCCAAGGGAAATTTGCCGCTATGCTACATCTCAACCTTCCACTTGGGGTAACCAACGAGGGGCGAGAAGCCATCAGCAAGTCTCTTTACTCGTTCTGTAACACATCATCCCGTGATCAACTCCTTGATCACATTGTGCACATTATGATGATGTCCTACCGAGTGGGCCCAGAGATACCTCTCCGTCACACGGAGTGACAAATCCCAGTCTCGATTTGTGCCAACCCAACAGACACTTTCGGAGATACCTGTAGTGCACCTTTATAGCCACCCAGTTACGTTGTGACGTTTGGTACACCCAAAGCATTCCTACGGTATCCGGGAGTTGCACAATCTCATGGTCTAAGGAAAAGATACTTGACATTTAGAAAAGCTTTAGCATACGAACTACACGATCTGTGCTAGGCTTAGGATTGGGTCTTGTCCATCACATCATTCTCCTAATGATGTGATCCCGTTATCAACGACATCCAATGTCCATGGTCAGGAAACCGTGACCATCTGTTGATCAACGAGCTAGTCAACTAGAGGCTTACTTGGGACATGGTGTTTGTCTATGTATCCACACATGTATCTGAGTTTCCTATCAATATAATTCTAGCATGGATAATAAACAATTATCATGAACAAGGAAATATAATAATAACCAATTTATTATTGCCTCTAGGGCATATTTCCAACATATACCCATTAACGACACATGGTGAAACTGGGCCGTAATGAACAATGTATTAATTTATACCCATTAACGGCCCATTATTCCGTTGGGCCGTTTCCAGCCCATGTTATCTTTCGGCCTTCTTGGGGCCCATTTATTCTTGGGCTCATTTCCACATTCATTTACTTACGGCCTGTTACTGTCATTTTCTGCTTGTGGGCCAAATTCAGCCCATGGTTACAGTCGGCCCGTCTGTGGCCCGATAATACGTTGGGCCGTTTTCATGTAAAAAACCCGTTGGGCTGTTTTCATAGAGTTATCAAATAAGGCCTATTAACGGCCCGTTATTGTCCACGAATAGTACGGCCCATGATTGGTGAAATGATGATACGCCCCGTAGAAGGCCCATGGATCCTACGGCCCATAAAAGGCCCATGAATCGTACTTCCCGTAGAAGGCCCATGGATCCTACGGCCCGTATAGAAGGCCAATGGATCCTATGGCCCGTAGAAGGCCCATGGATCATACGGCCCGCGGGAGGCCCATCGTTACAACAGTCCGTGTGTTGCCATGATTATTTTGGCCTAGTTTCCAAAGATAGGTTATTGTGGCCACTAGAAAAACACAGAAAAAGAACTGCATTGACTACAAGCAAACAACTAAACAAGACAATAAGGAAATAAATAAGCAAGCAATTAACGCTAGCCTATTACCACTATTACACATATTACATCCACTGGGCATCAAAGTTCGCCACCAGTGCAAATATAGGGAACAAAGCAGCATATTACATACACTGGCCGTCAAAATTGGCCACCAGTGCAAATAAACACGGCAACAAAACAAGAGCATAACTGAAACAACTTCAGAAGAGCTCAAGAAATGAGGTATCCACCATGCTGGCAATAAGAGCTTATTAGCTTTGTCCTGTTTGGCGCTAAAATCCTCCAACGCTTGCTGTTGCACCAGAAAGTATGCATCTGAATGCTCCAAGGACTTCCGCAGTCCTTCCACTTCTTGTTGCAGCACAGCTGATTGATGTCTTTCAGCTTGTAGTTGAGACTCAAGATACCGAACTGATTCAGACTATGAGTTTGAATAGCTTGTGCAAGCGGTAGTGGCCAGTAACTCCAGCACTAAACCAAGACAGGACTTTGGGGTTGTCTCACTGTCTTCGAGATAGTCTTCCTTAGCTGTTTTATCAGCTTTGTTGGAGACCGACAAGGATGTGTCGCTATCCTGAACCTTATCTGCATTACTTCCTTTACCATTGCTTAATAAGGCACTCTTTCCCAATATTCTGTCAGCATTCTAAAAGAAGAAACAAGCAGACACATAACCATTTAGCATGTACTAGTATATGAAACTCATTTCGGTGAACCAGTTCATTAGTAAGGTGGACCGGATTAAACTACCAAGTCTTCTATTGCCAAGTACTACTACATAATAAAAGCATCAAACAAACATATATCTATGTCCTATGGTCACTGCATTGTCTTGCCAAATCAAAATAGAGACATGGTTCAAATCATATCAGTTCAAGACAAAGCAGCAGTGAAAGAATACAAAGCGTGGGAAACTACATGGCACAACAAGATTTCAGATGGGTACCACGGGTCTACATGTACAACAACACTATTTGCTTTGTTGGGATGCTAGTAATGTGCATGATATGAGAAGTCAACTGTATACACAATTGAAATTGAAATCAACAGAGCTATTGATAAGAGCAAGCCTGTTAAAGAAACATGCATGAACATACCTGCTGTGCCATTGGAGTTTCGATTGGATCCCTCAATTTAAAAATAAGTTTGTATGAGTAAATACAGTGATACAAGAGCAAAGCAGTAGCACGATAGCAATCGTAGTTAAAAAAGGCGCGCCTAAGCGAGCGCTTAAGCGCGCCTAGGCTCTAGGCGTTGGCGAAATGCATTGCGCATAACTACGCTTAATCTATGCATAACTGCGCATAAGCATGCACTTTGGTCATTAAAGCGCAAGGCGGTGGCAAAATGCACAATTAACACCTAGCGCTTTTTGGAACTATGATAACAATGGAATCTTAAATTAGAACAATTGTTCTTCAGGTTTAGGCACTTGTTCTACATGAACAGAGTAAAGTAAGACGCAAGAATATAGTACTTAAAAATAGAAAATGATCTCATAGACCTTATCACATTCTTGGTTCGGGACCAGTACAGAACAAGGCGTTCCCAGTCATCGTCCAGTAAATGTGTCTTAGGAGAACGTAAGGGAATTTGATGAGTTTCTTTGCCGGTGAAGTATGTTTTCTTCAGGTAATTCCGATACTGCCACCAAGCATTCTTGAAGATAGCAGAGGTATTAGCAGGTTACCTCATCCCGAGTTTCCAAATTGGTCCTTCTCTATAGAGAAAAATGGGAAAATTTGCTGTATTATAACCATCATGGAGGTAGGATGTATGGGACAAAGCAAAGTAATTGCCTTGAATAACATTACTTACACATAACTCCTGGACAAACACCTGCAACTGACATTTTCCTTCATCTTCAGTATAATATTTCCAAGATGGGAAGATACGCACATACGAATTAACAACATCAAATGTGATAGATGCTAAAGTACGACTAGCTGGTTGTGCTTCCTCCACAGGAATAGGCATACTAACTAGTGGAGTTGGGGTTCGCCGTGGTACTACTCACCCTTTGGGCACTGGAGCTGCCTTACTAACTGCTCTTGTTTGGGAGCTCTGTGGTGGAGATGGTGTTGTGTCAACAGGAACTGGGTTACTATCCACTGGGGTTGGGGTTAGATTGGGTGAAGCTGGTTCTCTGTCCATCATAGTAGGGGTACAATCTGCGAGAGTTTGGGTTATGTGTGGTAGGGTTGGTTCTCGTGCATGTACAACCGGGGTGCTATCTCCACCAAGAGGTAGCACTGTTTTATTTGAAGACCGTGTTTTTAGTCCGCTAGATGCTGGCATCATCCGCTCCAATTCAAATGGCTGATAAACAAGAAACATAGTTGAATGTACAGAAATTGTATGAGAAACAGATGCAATAGATACTGTGGAAAAAAGAAGACATGAAATAGTTGACATGTATATTGTTTAACTAAAATGAATAGCATGACATAATTTCACATATATGATGTCTATCTAAACTGGATAGCATAGCATAACATAATTCAAAGATATGATGAATAACTAAAACGCCGTGCCAAGTTAGAGCATACACCTCGGTGGGGGAATAGGACTGGTCATCTGTATTTGAATCCATCTCGGAGGAGCTATCGGGACCCAACAAGAGATCTACTTCAACAGGTAGCACTGTCTGCTCTGAAGGCCTTGTTTTCACTCTAGATTTTTCAATCTCCCACCCAAATGGCTTATTCACAGGAATAGTAGTTTAATGTACAAGCATTGTCGACAAATGGAAATGTAATGAAGAAAAGGATGGGAAATATATCATTCAATTATATGATGCCTAGTTAAACAGGACGGCATTGCACATTTCACATATATTATGGCCGGCTAAAAGACATGAGGCTGCATAATTCCCATATATGATATAGAAACTAAACAGGTGGCGACAAAACATGTCTAAACTAAGCAGATGACATATATGATGTCAAAAGTAGGCATTGCAAGGCAACATATGCATGATATGACTACCATCATCATGCCAAGGTAGAGCAAACACCTTGGGGGGTAAATAGGAGTGGTTAGCGGCGTCTGAATCCACCTCAGAACAGATATCTTCCTCTGGATTACAATCTGGAGAGGGGTGGGGAGGGTTTGCCATTCAACCCACCATGGAGCGATGTCTGCATGACATTGTATTGCCGCGCAAAACCCTTCTCTTTTTCTCTACATGTTCAGCATGACAGTGTACAATATCTGACATGCATACGAAAAAAATATGGTGAGATTATGTAAGGAGAGCATGCAGAAATTTAGAGTGATGGTAACAACCAGTGGATGGATCCAAAAATAATGATAGCAGGCTGGTGATTGCTTTAATTTAATAAAAAGACAGATGATGATTGCTTTACTATTTGTTTCCCACCCAAGATGAACAACATAGGCATACCCTAGGTGAACCAGATATTAGACAAAGATACTATTCATTGCTTCCTCAATATGTGCCCCACAACTAATTTAGAACTGAAGTTTGAACATTAATTTGGACCTGACTTGGAGTCCAAGAGGTGAACAGGACGATAAAGTAGCAGGTAATTTTAAGCAATGCATAACATAAGCAGAATCAAAAGAGTGCGACCTCTCTTGTGGACCAGTGTACTCCTCGGGTTCATCTGCCGAGTCGATGATGGTGATGCCGCTACGGTGGGTGCCGGCGGCAGGGAAGGAGATCTGACGTGGCGAAAGACGGTCAGGAGTCGTGATGTCTGGTTTGGTGGATGTTTCTAACGATGGAGCACCTCAGGTGAGGTGGACGACGTCGCGGCAGGAGCAGGAGAAACCACACAAAGTTCCCTTTGACACCTACCTATAACTGAAGTAATTTTGTAAGGGCTCATTTGGCTTGCATGATTCTAAAAACGTAGGTATAGGAAATACACCGGAATAGGTTAGGAATGCACATGGTAAACAGAGCATTTTTAAACACATGATTTTTGTCAACTTGGGTGTTTGGTTTACAGGAATTGGAAGAGCAGAGGAATGCAAAGAAACATGGCCAAAATAAAGTGAAACCGTATGAAAGCATGTACAGTTAGAATGTTATTCTGCCACTAATGCACTTGGTCTTGTTTTCATGCATAGGATTTTGAAAAGTAGGTCCAAGTGGATGTTTTGCTTCATTCCTTTCAACAAAATGCATGAATAATTGAATAGTAGAGTGCCATTGGAAAATTCCCTATTGCTATGTTTTTCCGTTGAACCAAAATAGCCCTAATGGATCGAAATAAATGTATAGTAATAAGTGATGCAACAAGTGTACACCTCTTTGCCGTAGCCGTGTCAACCTCAGCATCATTGGGTTGGTCGCTAAAGCAGTTGAGGCAGAGGAGGCCGTCAGAGGTGTGGAGGAAGATATGAGGAATCTGTAGACGGCATCCAGGGCACTGCTCTGTTGTGATGGATCGTTCCGTCATTGGAGCAGCCCCGGTGAGCCGTAAGACGTCAAGGCTGAAGCAGCACAAGACAGACATCGTCAATCTCAAGTGGGATTCTAGTAGCATCTCCAATAGATGATGTAAAATAGATGTAAAATTTACATAACCCAAAACCACCTGACTACAACAGATGAGGTAAAAACTATTGACTCTGAACTTAACTGTCGAAACTAAAATTTACTATGGAATCTGAATGTTACTGTCGAAACTGAACACAATGGTTCCAGAGAGGTACTTGACATGTAGTTTAGGGAGGGCCTGCAGTTCATCTTCAACCTGCACACCCCTGAGCCGCCAGCCACCATCGGCCGAACCGCCGGCCCTAGCGCCGCCTCGCCGCCCCAATACAACTCCCCATCGCCGGTCCGCCGCCGCCCCGGCCAGCCCTATAGCCCCCCCGCCCCCACCCTGAACCCTAAGATAGATAGTGGGGTACCTCTCCGGCGAGCCCCCGTCCCCGCTACGGGTGGTTCTTCCTTAACTCCGGAGAGCCCCCCACCCCCTGAATATCGATTGACCCAAAAGTCGATTCAGTCGACTGAAGTGTAGCTTAATCAGAGCAGAGCAACAGCACGAGCGAGGGGGAGAGCAGCAGCAGCAGCAGCAGCACGAGCGATCGAGAGCTGGAGCAGCAATAGCTGGGCGAGCGAGCGATTGAGCGAGAGCCGGAGCAGCAGCAGCAGCGCGAGCGAGCGAGCGAGAGCCGGAGCAGCAACAGCTGGGCGAGCGAGAGCCGGAGCAGCAGCAACATATCCGAATGGTATGGACGCCGCCATCGAAGGGGCCTCGCACTTGGGGAGAGCTGCCGTGGAGAAATCGCCCGCGACACCGGCTTCAAGGTAGCCGCTCCATTGGGGTGCGGGATGGAGCACCGTCGGTGTCGGGAGGTCGAGCTAAGGAGAAGGTGTGATGCGATGAGTGTACAACCTCTTTGGTGGTGCCGAGTAGGCCTCGGCTTCGTCCGAGGAGTCGATGAGGATGAAGCGGTTCTGATGGAGCAGGTTAAGGCAGCGCTGTGGGGATGGAGCAGCCGCAATAGACGAGGCGATTGTCGGAGCAGCTCCTTGGAGGTGGAGGACGGGGCGGCTGAAACGGAGGGACGAAGAGATGGACGACGGATCCTCATCCGGGGAGGTGGACGAGGGACGTCGAGCTGTTGTGGTGGACAATGTCGTCGGGGAAGAGGCTCCGGCTGGGGAGCGGTGAGGTGGCAGACGGAGGAGGGTGGGGTTTTGTGGCTGGAGCGGAGAGGTTATGGGAGCCTGGGATTTCGAATGGCAAAAAAGGAGGTGATGGGAGGGGGTGAACCATGACTTAGGGACGCGCTTGTCCAAAATGTAGGGTGTGTTACAAAAGTACCCCCTACCGATTTGAACTAGCGGCCCTTCCGGCTTAGGGTTAGAAGGGGGATTTCGCGTGTCGGGATTTGGCAGCTGGAGGGAGTTTTCGCATTTCGGGATAGCAAGGCGCGGGTTGTGAAGGCGCCAGTTTTAGGAGCACGATATCTGAATTTTCGGGATATAACAAGGTGTGGGTTGAATTTTAGGGACATGCCTAACGTGTAATGTTGTACTTGTACGTACCAAATCAATTCGCACTTCCCTCAACCAAAAAGAAAACGAATAAAATAAAATTATTCACACCACACAAACAGAATCTTGCCCCGTTTTACTATAAAAATGCTATTCAAAGCTGTGCCCTCCTTCCATCTATATAGGGCCTAATGCGTTTTTCGATGCTAACTTTGACCAAATATTAGTGCAATAATATATGACATGCAACTTACACAAAGCACACCGTTAAATTCGTCTATGAAAGGTTCTTTCAATGATATAATTTTCACATTGTGCATGTCATGTACTATTCATCTTGTCAATAGTCAAAGGCGGTCTTAAAAAACGCATTACGCCCTATATAGATGGAAGGATGGAGTATGAATCCATGTTATGTCCAATTAAATTTTTTCGCTTGCCGTATAATGCATGTAACCTACTCATACCAACATTTTAGTGCATTCCAAATGTCTATACTACCGCTGCAATTCGAACTGAATTTGAATTCGTTTCTCTATTTCAATAAGAATCTATAATCATGATTGTTGCCAACTTCAACCATCATTCATGTATTACCTTAATAACACAACACATGATTACTATAGAGATAGATATGAACTATGTGTACTACATGAACTCGAATTCTATTTTTTGAATACACTTGATGTTGATTCCAAATAATAGTACATTTGATGTACTAACTATATATTCATAATCTAAACCATGTTCCATACGTGTACACCTGTTTTATCACACATAGTATAGTGCCCTGCCCCCTACATTATGACAAGTATTTAGACCTGAGCTGCAAAAGCCACACATTAGCCCAAATTATGATCAGTGTTCTATATGTTATACGTAGTACTAGCAAGATGCCCATGCGTTCCATAAAACATCAACATGATCAAGGGGAGGCCTAATTTGCAAATCTGGAGAGGGGTGTGGGTATCTTTTTTCAAAATTGCCATAGTTTCCTTCCTATCCGTCAGATATAAATCAGACGGCCTATATTGCAGGATGGCACCATCATCAACAACTCCGTTTTTTATAAGAGTAGAGATAAAATATATTATATGTAGTATAACATCTTCATAACCACACCATGTGTATCACCGTTATATATATTCACACATGCGTCGGTTTAAAACACTATGATAAATTCTTCAAATATCCGAATTCGCTTTTTATAATGAAGTATGACCTCTATTTGTCTTTTACACCCACACAATCCTCTTATCTTTGTAGCTAGCTAGCGCTAACTTTCTCTCGTGCATGCATACGCCTGCATCCCTCTCACCCTCGCTCAGCATTCTCGAGCTCCATCGCGCAAATTCGTCTTTTCACTTTAGGTCGTTCACCCACGGTGTGTGTAGGCCCCCCAGCTCCTTTACAACACACACTGATCGATATGCCTCTCTAGCCAGGTGTGCCTAGCACAAAACACAAGCTTCCCCTCTTCTCTTATCACCGTCCATGCCTCACTCCCACCACTCTTTTCTTCGATCTCGTACTAGCACACTCCTCCCCGCTCGATATAGTATGACTCTCGCACCACCTCCTAGATGCATCCCTCTCTCTCTCTCTATCCTTCTCCCTGTGCCTCATTTGCTTCTAACACACACATGCATGTATACCGATCGATCTCCCAACATATACCTAGGTCGATTTTAACTATTCCCCCCATTGATCGATGTACCTCACAAGTTATGTCTCTTCTTTCTCTGACAAAGGACGATTGATCTTCCTATGTAGTTACATCTGCTTACCACAACCATATCGCCTGCCTCATCGTTCGTGCATGCCTCCTGAACCGTCTCTCACATGCACGTGCACAGACAGGCAGCCATCCCCTCTCTTATTGATATTGCAGGCGTGCCCTCCGGTTGTCTAGCAAGCCTATCCCACCATTTGTTAGAAGCAACTCCACTACCACCCCCTCCAACACTCTAGCTCTGTCTCTCTCCCAACCTTATTCCTCTCCTACACATATGCATGGATGCCGATCGATCTCCCTTAATACATGAGGTAGATCGATCTCCCTTAATACATGAGGTAGGCCTCTCTCCTCCTCCACACATATACCAGCCATTGTACCTCTATAGTTAATTAGGCCTCCCTCCCCCCACCACACACCGGTAGTCGAGCGCTGTAGGTAGGTATCCATGCCACAGAGACAAACTGCACCTATCCCCTCTCACGTTCCAGTAGGCCAGCCACTCTATATCTTTGACGTGGGCACACACAAATTCGATGGCACCCTTTATCGATCACGCACGCGCACACACACACATCATCCCTCTCTTCGATTCTATGGACACCTCAAGCCGATGATACCTCCACTGTCTTCTCGTGGATCGCCCCCTCTCTATATATGATATATCCAGGACTCTATTTCACACACATTGCATATGTTACATTTTTTGATTAACCCCACCCCCCCCAAAAAACTCTCACGAACCCACACACTATATCTCTCTACGTTTGTATCTCTCTCACACAACCCCACGTAGGTGGTGTACATATACAAGAAGAGAATAGGTGCACCGTGCATGTACTCACGCTTCGTGCCCAGCCACACCCGCGCGGGTACACGGTGGAGCTCATTTCTGTACGAAATGGCAGCCCACGTGCTAATTTGAATGCGTGTAGCGGTTGTTTACCTATGGAGGCCGTGTACCACGCGTGCATGAAACAAAGTTCGACTTGATGCGTTGGGGCGTTATTTTTAAATAAAGTTATATCGCTCAATGGCACGTACGCAGAATATAAAATGATTTTTATGGAGAAAAAGGTAGTCCGCTCCACTATATACAATGGAGCCTGCCTGCCTGGTTTGTCTCTCTTCAGAGTATCTCACACAAGGCTGCGGTGGCCTCTCTATCTTTTTCTCTCTCACTGTTGGTCACTGATCCGGCCGCATCCCATTCGCCGGCGGAAAGAGAGGATGTGCATCGTTTCTCTGTTCGATGGCGCCGAGGCAACACGTCCCGATCTACGGTACACGCCATTCTCTCTGACCAAGCTTCGGCGTGGTAGGGCCTACGCCACCTGCTCGCTGCCGCAGTATGGGAAGATTCTGCCCGCCGCCGCTCGCCTAGTTACATCCTGACGACCTCCAGGTATCCCCTCCGGCCTTGCTCCACTGCCCGTGTTCCCACGTCGCTTCATGTGGATCTTCCATAGTTCTTTGCCCAAAACGTAGCTCGTCCGGTGTACTTTCCATATTGCAATCTTGTCCTCACACCGTTTTAGACAAATACAACCGTGTTGTTATCTTCCCTTAGGACAAGGAATATGCTTGTTTTTTGTCGTCGCATGTGTCATCAACTGTTATTGGCCAGTAATTGTTTCCTTTCTACCTCTTTTTTGCAAACAGGGCTATCCATTTCACCTCGTTGCTATTGCGACCTTTTGGTCAACTGCACAAATCACTTTTTTCTTAAGAGTCTTTTGTGTAGTTCTACCAAAATGTCACACGGGCAATGTCTCTACATTTCAGTGCGACTACACAAAGGGAGATTGGTTTTTCTCTATCCTACTCATCCAACTCCGAGCCTAATCTTCTCCAACTAGTTAGTCTTAAGAGAGACTGCAAAGGTGACCGGCTTCTATTTGTGTGTTTATTGTTTATCAGCAGTCCTCTATTATCGTAATCACACTTAATATCTTTGGAACAGGGACGCTCAGCTCTATTTTAGTGGAACTGCACAAAATGATCAGAATGTTGCATGCTCCAGACATCTACTTTTTTCCCCAACATGCCTTGTTGATTTAGACAGAGCTGGGGGGACGCTACTGTCAATGAAAGCATGGATAAATTTTAATTTAACACCTTCTCACAACTTCGTCTTCAGTTGTGATGTAAATATTAGCTCTGATCAGCAAGGAAGTTAGTTTTTTATTGTTTCCGAAAGAGCATCGATGGCAAGACACACACAAAAAAGCTGAAAGCTCACACCACTGTACAATTTCATGTCGTTGGAAAATTATTTGTATAGTACGTCAATTATGTAAACAAATGCTGGAAGGTTGATAGCATTGCCAGAAGCCTCTTCGGCATCCGGGTCCATGTGCCATGCACAAAATTATACTCCTTCGTTCCTAAATATATGTCTTTTTACAAATTTCAAATGGGCATATTTTAGAGTGTAGATTCATTCATTTTGCTTCGTATGTGTACTCCCTTCGTTCCTAAATATTTGTCTTTCTAGAGATTTCAACAAGTGACTACATACTGAGCAAAATGAGTGAATCTACACTCTAAAATATGTCTATATACATTCGTATGTAGTAGTCCATTTGAATCTCTAAAAAGACAAATATTTGAGTATTCACTCGTTGAAATCTCTAGAAAGACAAATACTCCGGAGTATATTTAAGAACTGAGGGGGTAGTGCACAGCTGCATGGGAGACTCAGACCGGTCGTTGCGCCGCATTAATAGTGAGTAATGAGCATTCAAATCATAAGCCCCACCTTTCCCACTGTAAGTTTCTCGGAAGAAGCAACCATCAATACGCTCTTCTTTGAATCTGCTCATACTACTCCATCCGTCACTGTTTATAGAGCGCGCTTCAGAAGAAGAGAAAATCTCTGGGACCAAGGCGACTAGCGATCAACCTGAAAAACAACATTGGTAGTTATAGCACGGTGTCTATTACTAGCGGAAATAATGCGTACACACATGCATGCAGTGCTTCCACCCCGGGTACACACATGCATGCACTTACTCCACTTCGTAGTACTACATCGAGAGAAAATTGGGGTTACCACGCCATAATTAATTGAGCATTAAACCAAACGCGTCTAAAGTCTCTCTGGTGGTGGAAATGCATTGAGAGAAATGCATCATAATGAAGCGCACCCTGTAAACTATTACGGAGGGAGGACTAGTATGAAGGTGCAAAACCAAGTACGCGTATGGCCAGTTGGTCAACGCACCTCCTCTTGGCATATCACTGACATGTGGGACCGGAGTGTGAGCAAACCGATCTCAATTGACGGCAAAATGGCCAACCCGATGTTCCTTGAGAGAGACGAGGAGCGAGAACACACAGACGGGCTCGCACGGAGGCCAAGATATATTTGAGCATGGTTGATCGATGTCATCATTACATGTTGGGCTGCCGTTTTCTGCCCTTCTCCGGAATAAATGTGTACTTTATCAGAGATTAAGAAAAATAAGAGTACAGAGGCTTCACCATGCAGTTCTAGTAGTAGTACTACTCGTACTACTACACTTTGCGCTTGGCTCTTCGCCTCTTCGTGAAGTCGAACAATGATGGTACTCCGCAAGTTTGGTACTAAAGTGTATGCCTCTGGCAATCTGACACCGAATGAGCTGATGCATGTCCACCGCCTGGGCAAGGGTACGTTGCATTAGTCAAAAGGTGAAGCTGTCCTGCAAGCTTTTCCTTGTTCTGCGAGTTGACGGGACACACCAACAAGTAGTGCTAGTCCATACTCCCTCCTTTCCGGTTAATATGGCTTAATCTTTTCTGTGGGTAAATGAGAGAGCTGTATTCGTATATAAGCATTCTTAGGACGATCAGCCAAGACACTGGTCACTAGGAGCGAGGTACCCTGCAAAAAAAGAAGTAGGAAGTGAGGTGTTTCATCAAGCCAGCTCTCGGCCACATTCAAAGTGCAGCAAGCACGGTTCGCACAAAGATGCGCCGCAAGGTTTGCTGACCTGTTTACATGCTGAATAACAAAAAAAGAGGAAATATTACCGAGCGCTCCTATTTGTAACATGATATGAGCCATAATTAAGCGAGAATTGTGGCGAGTGTTCCATGCAATCAACTTCCATTATCACATGCGAGAACCCTCGAAGAGAACCAAATGTGTTGAAGATTGCTTTATCACATTTTAAAAATATAATAAGAGTGCAGACGCTCCTCCATCCGGTTCCTAGTACTAGTATAGTAACTCTATAGACTATAGTAGTAGTACTAGTACTAGTAAACTTTGCGCTTGGCTGTTCGCCTCTTCGGGAAGTGCAACAGTAATAATACTAGTATAGTGCATGCTTCTGGCAATATGACATCAAATTAACTGTTGCACGTCCACCGCCTGAGCGAAGGACAGCTTGCATTAGTCAAAAGTTTCTCCTTGTCCTGTGAGCGACTGATACATCTCCGTCGTATCTATAATTTTTGATTGTTCCATGCCATATTCTACAACTTTCATATACTTTTGGCAACTTTTTATACTATTTTTTGGGACTAACATATTGATCCAGTGCCCAATGCCAGTTCCTATTTGTTGCTTGTTTTTTGTTTTGCAGAATATCCATATCAAACGGAGTCCAAACGGGATAAAAACGGACGGAGATTTCTTTCGGAATATATGTGAATTCTGGGAAGCAGAACCAACATGAGACGATGCCCGGGTGGCCGACGAGGCTGAGGGGCATGCCCAGGGGGCAGACGCGCCCAGGGCCCTCGTGGCCACTCCGTAAGGCGTTTGATGCCCTTCGTTCGCCGCAAGAAAGCTAATATCCATATAAAAATCATGTCAAAAATTCAGCCCAATCGGAGTTACGGATCTCCGGGAATTTAAGAAACGGTGAAGGGCCAGAATCTGGGAACGCAGAAACAAAGAGAGACAGAGAGACAGATCCAATCTCGGAGGGGCTCTCGCCCCTCCTACGCCATGGAGACCATGGACCAGAGGGGAATCCCTTCTACCATCTTGGGAGAAGGTCAAGGAAGAAGAAGAAGGAGGGGGGCTCTCCCCCCTCGCTTCCGGTGGCACCGGAGTGCCGCCGAGGCCATCATCGTCACCGCAATCTACACCAACAACTTCACTGCCGTCATCACCAACTCTTCCCCCTCTATGCAGCGGTGTAACCCTATTCTACCCGCTATAATATCTAATTAAACATGGTTATCAATGCTATATATTATTTCCCAATGATGTATGGCTATCATATGATGTTTGAGTAGATCCGTTTTGTCCTATGGGTTAATTGATGATCGTGATTGGTTTGAGTTGCATGTTTTATTATTAGTGCTGTCCTATGGTGATCTCCGTATCGCACAAGCGTGAGGGATCCTCGCTGTAGGGTTTGCAATATGTTCATGATTTGCTTATGGTGGGTGGCGTGAGTGACAGAAGCACATACCCGAGTAAGTAGGTTGTTTGCGTATGGGAATAAGAGGACTTGATACTTTAATGCTATGGTTGGGTTTTACCTTAATGATCTTTAGTAGTTGCGGATGCTTGCTAGAGTTCCAATCATAAGTGCATATGATCGAAGAAGAGAAAGTATGTTAGCTTATGCCTCTCCCTCAAATAAAATTGCAATAGTGATTACCGGTCTAGTTATTGATTGCCTAGGGACAAATAACTTTCTCGTGACAAAAAGCTCTCTACTAAAACTAATTTAGTTGTGTCTTTATCTTAAGATCCCCTAGTTTTATTTGTGTGCTCTTTATATTCTTGCAAGCCTATCCCACAAAAACCACAAAATACTTCTAGTTTCATACCTGTTCTAGGTAAAGTAAACGTCAAGCGTGCGTAGAGTTGTATCGGTGGTCGATAGAACTTGAGGGAATATTTGTTCCGCCTTTAGCTCCTCATTGGGTTCGACACTCTTACTTATCGAAAGAGGCTACAACTGATCCCCTACACTTGTGGGTTATGAAGACCTTTTTCTGGCGCCGTTTTCGGGGAGCAATAGTGTGGGGTGAATATTCTCGTGTGTGCTTGTTTGCTTTATCATTAAGTAGACTTTATTTACTGTTCTAAGTTTTTCTCTATCTTTAGTTATGGATATGGAACACGAAATACCAAAAAACTTAGGTGTACTTGCTACTCATAGAGATGGGGAACCTCCTAAAACCCTCGATGCTCATTATGTGAAAGATATTATGTACTACTTCGATAACCCTGAGAAAACCCCATTCAACTATATAATGGGAGTAACGTTGGATCGATGTGAATACTTTAGGGATTATCGCTTGACACAAAAAGGGAAACTATTATGGGATCAAATTCATATGTTGCATTGGTATGCTCAGCAACTATGATTGAGATATGATTATACTTGTTGCTCTAGGATGAAGGCTCCACACCTTCCCTTTTCATGCAAATTTAATGATAATGAAATCTTAGCATCTTATGCTAATGGTATATATGATTATTATGCTGTTGAACAAATAGAAGAATTTTTTGCTTTTATGGGTGCTTATGAAATTGAATCTATGTTTAAAAGGTATGAAGCTTTTGATGATGATGTTTATAGGCCTGAAAATTTTGCTATATTGAAATATTGCTATGAGAATTATGAATACAATGCCGATATTGATGCGTTTATTGAGAAGGTCTCCCCTGTCCAAGAAGAGACTAATATTTTGCAGGAATCTATGGAAGAAGAAATTGATGACATTGTGAGCTCATTGGATGAAAAAGATGAGGAGGAGAGCGAAGAACAAAAGGAGGAAGAGCGGATTGATCACCCGTGCCCACCTTCTAATGAGAGTAACTCTTTATCCCATACATTGTTTAATTTCCCTTCGTGCTTAGCGAAGGATGAATGCTATGATGCTTGCTATGATCCTATGGATTCGTTTGAAATATCCATTTTTGATGAAATTGATGCTTGTTATGCTTGTGGCCAAGATGCCAATATGAATTATTCTTATGGATATGAACTTGCTATAGTTCTCTATGTTAAACACAAGATAGTTGCTATTGCACCCACACATGATAGTCCTATTATCTTTTTGAATTCTCCAAACTACACTATATTGGAGAAGTTTGCACTTATTAAGGATTATATTGATGGGTTGCCTTTTTCCGTTGCACATGATGTTTTTGATGAATATAATATGCATGTTCTTGCTGCTCCTACTTGCAATTATTATGAGAGAGGAACTACATCTCTGCCTCTCTATGTTTCCAACACGATAAAATTGCAAGAAACTGCTTATACTATGCATTGACCTTTACATGATGTGCATGAATTGTTCTTGTATGACATGCCTATGCATAGGAAGAGAGTTAGACTTCATTTTTGCATGACACATATCACTTTGTGCTCACTACTAAATGCCAAATCATTGCTAATTAAAATTGGCTTTGATATACCTTGGGATCCGGGTGGATCCATTACTTGAGCACTATATGCCTAGCTTAATGGATTTAAAGAAAGCGCTGCCAGGGAGACAACCCGGAAGTTTTAGAGAGTAATTTATTTCTGTTGTGTGCTTCTATAAAGTTTAAAAATAAAAAATTAAGAGGGGAACCAAAAACTTTTTCAAAAAGAAAAGTGAAAGTAAGAAGGACGAGCACCATTGAAATGGGGGAGTTCCTTGAACTTTGTTCATGCCCATGGAAACTTTGCAAACCTTGATTACAGAAACATTTCAACAAAAATAATTATCCCCTTGTACAATTCCATTGTATTACAAAAATAATGTGCCAAGATTTTCCGTTAGGATGATTAAACTGTTTTTGGTTTGTGCGGTGCAAAAACCGAAACTTTGGCTGTAGTGCGTGATTTTACATTTTTTGCTGGAACATCGAAATGATCTGAAACTTTTTGGAAAGTCTTGATATACAAATTTTTGATTTTTCCTAATTTTTCCTGAATTCTTAGGGTTACAAAAGTATGGTTAATGTTCAGATTACTACAGACTGTCCTGTTTTCACAGATTGCTGTTATAGCTTCATTATTTGCATATGTTTGAATTCTTGCTGAAGCCTCCTTGACTTGGGGCCATAGAATTGTGAACAGTGGGTAATGTTTGTTCATAATTATACAATAATGTTAGAGCAGTACATGATGGGATTTTATTGGTCATATGCACTAACCCCGCCACTAATAGTTCGGTTAAGTTTTGTGTGGATGAAGTGTTCGAAGATCGAGGAGGTATTGATGTGAGAAGAAGGAGGAGAGGCAATAACTCAAGCTTGGGGATGCCCAAGGCACCCCATGTAAATATTCAAGGAGACTCGAGCGTCTAAGATTGGGGATGCCCCAGAAGGCATCCCACCTTTCTTCAACAAGTATCGGTATGTTTCAGATTCGTTTCAGTCACATGTTATGCGTAAACTCTTGGATCGTCGTCTGTTTTTATTTTTCCTTTTAATAAATGCACCATGCTGATATGAGATAGTCCTTGGTTGATTTATAGAATTCTCTTTGCACCTGAATTATATCTTTTGAGTATGGCTTTATAGAATGCTTCATGTGCTTCACTTATATCATTTGAAGTTTGGATTGCCTGTTTCTCTTCACATAGAAAACCGCCATTTATAGAATGCTCTTTTTCTTCACTTATATTTGTTAGAACGTGGTCATATCTTTTGTAGAAAGAATTTAAACTCTGTTGCTTCACTTATATCTATTTAGAGAGTTGACAGGAATTGGTCATTCACATGGTTAGTCATAAAATCTAACATAAACTTGTAGATTGCTGAATATGATATGTTTGATTCCTTGCAATAGTTTTGCGATATAAATATGGTGATATTAGAGTCATGCTAGTGGGTAGTTGTGGATTGTAGAAATACTTGTGTTGAGTTTTGTGATTCCCGAAGCATGCACGTAAGGTGAACCGTTATGTGACGAAGTCGGAGCATGATTTATTTTTTGATTGTCATCCTTTGTGTGGAGGTCGGGATCGCACGATGGTTAACTCCTACCAACCCTTCCCCTAGGAGCATGCGTGTAGCACTTTGTTTCGATGGCTAATAAATTTTTGCAATAAGTATGTGAGTTCTTTATGACTAATATTGAGTCCATGGATTATACGCACTCTCACCATTCCACCATTGCTAGCCTCTCTTGTATCGCGTAACTTTCTCCGGTACCATACACCCACCATATACCTTCCTCAAAACAGCCACCATACCTACCTATTATGGCATTTCCATAGCCATTCCGAGATATATTGCCATGTAACTCCACAATTCCGTTTATTATGACACGCACCATCATTGTCATATTGCCTTGCATGATCGTAAGATAGCTAGCATGATGTTTCCATGGCTTGTCCGTTTTTTGATGTCATTGCTACGCTAGCTCATTGCAGATCCCGGTACACCGCCGGGCATTCACATAGAGTCATATTTTGTTATAGCTTCGAGTTGTAATCTTTGAGTTGTAAGTAAATAAAAGTGTGATGATCTTCATTATTAGAGAATTTTCCCATGTGAGGAAACAAAAAAAACCAAAAAAGAGAGAAAGGCCAAAAAAAGAGATGGCCCAAAAAAAGGGAGGGGGGCTAAAAAATAAAAATAAGAAAAGCCCCTCAAAAAATGAGAGAAAAAGAGAGAAGGGACAATGCTACTATCCTTTTACCACACTTGTGCTTCATCATAGCACCATGTTCTTTATGATAGAGAGTCTCCTACGTTGTCACTTTCATATACTAGTGGGAATTTTCATTATAGAACTTGGCTTGTATATTCCAACGACGGGCTTCCTCAAATGCCCTAGGTCTTCATGAGCAAGCAAGTTGATGCACACCCACTAGTTTTCTCTTTCAGCTTTCATACACTTATAGCTCTAGTGCATCCGTTACACGGCAATCCCTACTCACTCACATTGATATCGATTGATGGACATCTCCATAGTCCATTGATTTGCCTAGTTGATGTGAGACTTTCTCCCTCCGTTTGTCTATCACCACCTTCTATTCCACCCATAGTGCTATGTCCATGGCTCACACTCATGTATTGCATGAAAGTTGAAAAAGTTTGAGAATACTAAAGTATGAAACAATTGCTTGGCTAAAACCGGGGTTGTGCATGATTTAAATATTTTGTGTGGTAAAGATGGAGCATAGCCAGACCATATGATTTTGTAGGGATAACTTTATTTGGCCATGTTATTTTGAAAAGACATGATTGCTTTATTAGTATGCTTGAAGTATTATTGTCTTAATGTCAAATGATAGACTATTGCTTTGAATCATTCGTGTCTTAATATTCATGCCATGATTAGATTACATGATCAAGATTATGCTAGGTAGCATTCCACATCAAAAATTATCTTTTTTATCATTTACCTACTCAAGGACGAGCAGGAATTAAGCTTGGGGTTGCTGATACGTCTCCGTCGTATATATAATTTTTGATTGTTCCATGCCATATTCTACAACTTTCATATACTTTTGGCAACTTTTTATACTATTTTTTGGGACTAACATATTGATCCAGTGCCTAGTGCCAGTTCCTATTTGTTGCATGTTGTTTATTTCACAGAATATCCACATCAAACGGAGTCCAAACGGGATAAAAACGGACGAAGTTTTTTTCGGAATATATGTGAATTTTGGGAAGCAGAACCAACATGAGACGATGCCCGGGTGGCCCACGAGGGTGAGGGGCGCGCCCAGGGCACTCGTGGCCACTCCGTAAGGCGGTTGATGCCCTTCTGTCGCCGCAAGAAAGCTAATATCCGGATAAAAATCGTGTCAAAAATTCAGCCCAATCGGAGTTATGGATCTCCGAGAATTTAAGAAACGGTGAAGGGCCAGAATCTGGGAACGCAGAAATAGAGAGAGACAGAGAGACAGATCCAATGTCGGAGGGGATCTCGCCCCTCCTACGCCATGGAGACCATGGACCAGAGGGGAAACCCTTCTCCCATCTAGGGAGAAGGTCAAGGAAGAAGAAGAAGGAGGCGGGCTCTCCCCCCGCTTCCGGTGGCACCGGAGTGCCGCCGGGGCCATCATCGTCACCGCAATCTACACCAACAACTTCACCGCCGTCATCACCAACTCTTCCCCCCTCTATGCAGCGGTGTAACCCCTCTTCTACCCACTGTAATCTCTACTTAAACATGGTGCTCAACGCTATATATTATTTCCCAATGATGTATGGCTATCCTATGATGTTTGAGTAGATCTGTTTTGTCCTATGGGTTAATTGATGATCGTGATTGGTTTGAGTTGCATGTTTTATTATGGGTGCTGTCCTATGGTGCTCTTCGTGTCGCGCAAGCGTGAGGGATCCTCGCTGTAGGGTTTGCAATATGTTCATAATTTTCTTATGGTGGGTGGCGTGAGTGACAGAAGCAAAGACCCGTGTAAGTACGTTGTTTGCGTATGGGAATAAGAGGACTTGATACTTTAATGCTATGGTTGAGTTTTACCTTAATGATATTTAGTAGTTGCGGATGCTTGCTAGAGTTCCAATCATAACTGCATATGATCCAAGAAGAGAAAGTATGTTAGCTTATGCCTCTCCCTCAAATAAAATTGCAATAGTGATTACCGGTCTAGTTATCGATTGCCTGGGGACAAATAACTTTCTCGTGACAAAAAGCTGTCTAGTAAAACTAATTTAGTTGTGTCCTTATCTTAACAGCCCCTAGTTTATATTTGCGTGCTCTTTATATTCTTGCAAGTCTATCCCACAAAAACCACAAAATACTTCTAGTTTCATACCTGTTCTAGGTAAAGTAAACGTCAAGCGTGCGTAGAGTTGTATCGGTGGTCGATAGAACTTGAGGGAATATTTGTTATGCCTTTAGCTCTTCGTTGGGTTCGACACTCTTACTTATCGAAAGAGGCTACAACGGATGCCCTAGACTTGTGGGTTATCAAGAGCCACCATGCGCAAGCTTCTCCCGTCCTCCAAGCTTCTCCTCGTTCGGCAAGTTGACGGGACACAAAAAAGTAATGGTAGTCCATACTGCCTCCTCTCTGGTTAATATGGCTTAATTTCAAATGAGATAAATACACTGTCTGTCACTGTATATTTGTAAAAATACGGTCAGTAGACTACATAATATGCTCATTGCGCTCAATATATACATTTTCTGGTGTTTATACGGTCACTAGCTCACCCTGGCTGAGTATGTGTGTGCATGCACGTGTAGGTTGAGCACTTGAGCATGACTATGTGTGTTCCGTCGGGTGCTCGGACATGCATGCATTAGGGTGTCGCGCGCGTTTTTGCGTCCATGTGTACGTGTGACTGTTTCATACACGTAAGGGGGAGTATGTGTAGTGGCCACTAAAGGAGCAATCAAATCACACAGTAAGCTAGTCAGAAGAAGCAACCATCATTTCACTCATCAATGACACATACACAATATAAAATGGTTGATATGGAGAGAAAAACAAAACCACTATATATACACTAGCAGGAGCCTAAGCTACAAGCCTACTTGCTTGGGTTGCTCTCCTCACAAGCATAGAACGACGGTGGCCACACCACTAGTCACATATCCGGCCTGATCCCACAGCTGGGGGAAGGGAACAATGTTCTGCGCAGACGCGGTCGACATCGGTGTGCGAGAAAATCCACAGTCGGTGCCTCCCAATGGGGGGTCACCGCAGTATGGGCCGATGCCGCGTCCCAACCGCCCTTCTATCTACAGCCCGACGTCCCAGGTAGTCCATCTTTCTTTTGGAGCAGGCTTGCTCCACTGCCGCAGCTCCCCACGTAGCTCCATCTCCATGTCGATCTTTCTATACTTCTATCGGCTTCTACTTGTGATGAGTTTATGTCTCATGAACTAGTGCCAGTACTATTATTCTAATCACACTTCTTCAATATCTTTGCCATCAGGGATGCTCAGCTCGATTTTAGTGGAACTGCACAAAAGCATTGTATGATCCAACGGTGCTAGCCGTATTTCCTTCGACATGTTCTACCTGGACAGGAAATTAAATCCTGTTTAGGGTTTAGGGTTTAAGTCGTAGTGACCCCATCAGTAGTTTTTATTTCGTACACGCTCTCACAACTTTGGTCTTTAGTTGTGAAGTAAATATTGGCTATGATCTGTGAATCATTGAGATGCATCAGCATGCGTGTTAGTTTTCCTTTGTATTTGATGGAATGTTATAACGGGGCAACCTTGGAGTAGGAATGAAAATAGAGTGGAAAGTTTCCGTTTTTCCGGAGAAAAAATGGAAACAGAGAGAAACCAACATTTTGTTTTGTTGGATCGCGCCATCGAGCAAAACCAACATTTAAATCACGTCTGTCGTGTTCGTGTCTCACCCTCCTCCACGGCTCGACCCCACACGGTCGCTCGACATGCCACTCACCGCAAACCGACTATACGATAACTTTCCCGCCTGCTTGTCGATGGATCGCACCATGGAGTACTAGTACTACTGGAAGAGATTGACGAGTTGGGGGAGGACAGCTAGCTGTAGCACGGACTCCCAAGAAATTTTTACATGCATGTTGTGGCCGGCTATTGCGACCTTTGAACGTGGAGCAGTCACGTGCACCAGGAAGCGGCGCGAGCGACGCTCTCTTAGCCGGCGCGCCGCTTCAATGCCGGCGCCAGTGAGAGGTCGCGTTCGCTCTGGCTGGGCATGAATGCAGCACTGACAGGTTCGGGCGGGAAGCACGCGCGGGTGATGAAGAGGGTTCGGGTTGGTCAGGAGCGGCCGTGGCAGCGGTCCGGACGCCCGCAAACAAGAGATGATGGACGTTAATATTGCCGCTGTTGGAAATATGCCCTAGAGGCAATAATAAAATGGTTATCATTATATTTCCTTGTTCATGATAATTGTCTGTTATTCATGCTTGAATTGTATTATCCGGAAACAGTGATACATGTGTGAATACATAGACCATAACGTGTCCCTGGTAAACCTCTAGTTACTAGCTCATTGATCAACAGATGGTTACGGTTTCCGTACCATGGACATTGGATGTCATTGATAACGGGATCACATCATTAGGAGAATGATGTGATGGACAAGACCCAATCCTAAGCCTAGCACGAGATCGTGTAGTTCGTAATGCTAAATCTTTTGTAGTGTCAAGTATCTTTTCCTTTGACCATGAGGTTGTGCAACTCCCGGATACCGTAGGAATACATTGGGTGTGCCAAACGTCACAACATAACTGGGTGGCTATAAAGGTATACTACGGGTATCTCTAAAAGCATCTGTTGGGTTGGCCTGAACCGAGACTGGGATTTGTCACTTCGTATGACGGAGAGGTATCTCTGGGCCCACTCGGTAAGACATCATCATAATGAGCTCAATGTGACTAAGGAGTTGGTCACGAGATGATGTATTACGGAACGAGTAAAGAGACTTGCCATGACGAGATTGAACAAGGTATCGGTATACCGACGATCGAATCTCGGGCAAGTACTATACCGATAGACAAAGGGAATTGCATACGGGATTGATTGAATCCTTGACATCGTGATTCATCCGATGAGATCATCGAGGAGCATGTGAGAGCCAACATGGGTATCCAGATCCCGCTGTTGGTTATTGACCGGAGAGTCGTCTCGGTCATGTCTACGTGTCTCCCAAACCCATAGGGTCTACACACTTAAGGTTCGGTGACGCTAGGGTTGTAGAGATATATGTATGCGGTAACCCGAAATTTGTTCGGAGTCCCGGATGAGATCCCGGACGTCACGAGGAGTTCCGGAATGGTCCGTAGGTAAAGATTTATATATAGGAAGTCCGTTTTCGGCCATCGGGAGAGTTTTGGGGGTCACTGGTATTGTACCGGGACCACCGGAAGGGTCCCGGTGGTCCAACGGGTGGGGCCACCTATCCCGGAGGGCCCCATGGGATGAAATGGGAAGGGAACCAGCCCATAGTGGGCTGGTGCGCCCCCTTGGGCCTCCCCCTACGCCTATGGTTGGAAACCCTAGGGGTGGGGGGCGCCCCACCTGCTTGGGGGGCAAGTCCCCCCTTTGGCCGCCGCCCCCTAGGAGATTGGATCTCCTAGGGCCGGCGCCCCCCTCCCCCAGGGCCCCTATATATAGTGGGGGGAGGGAGGGCAGCCGCACCCATGCCCTGGCGCCTCCCTCTCCCTCCCGTGACACCCCTTCCTCCTCCAGTACTGCTTGGCGAAGCCCTGCTGGAATACTGTCGCATCCACCACCACGCCGTCGTGCTGCTGGATCTCCATCAACTTCTCCGCCCCCTTGCTGGATCAAGAAGGAGGGGACATCGCTGCTCTGTACGTGTGTTGAACGCGGAGGTGCCGTCCGTTCGGCGCTAGGATCATTGGTGATTTGGATCACGACGAGTACGACTCCATCATCCCCGTTCTCTTGAACGCTTCCGCTCGCGATCTACAAGGGTATGTAGATGCACTCCTCTGTCCCTCATTGCTAGATGACTCCATAGATTGATCTTGGTGAAGCGTAGAAATTTTTTGATTTCTGCTACGTTCCCCAGCAGTGGGATCATGAGCTAGGTCTATGCGTAGTATCTTGCACGAGTAGAACACAAAGTAGTTGTCGGTGTAGATTTTGTCTTTAGGTAATCAACTCCATGATCGTCAATTTAACGTGGCCAAGTTCGGGGTCCCAAAGGATTGACTTGTGGCAGGTTCGATGGGTCATACCAGGTTTACCTGGACGGCGTGATTTACTTGATGCAGGCAGGTTAATCCGGGGTTTTAGGTGTATGCACCGGGCTTCCAAGCCATGTTCACTACAAGGGTATTCAACTCTCTGCGAGCCCCCAGGTAGTGTGTGAGCCGTTTGCTCATCGGGGCATATGTTTGAGCTAGGTTAGGCACGAACACTCTCTTTTACCCCTCATCATCATGTGGAAATTGCCGAAGCAACCAGAGCAGTGCTCTTATGATGGGCTTCATACCGCCGCCGGCTCAAGAGGCCATGGGAAACTCCCTTGCCCACGGAAGCCCCCATGTGATTCTTGTTTGTATAGAATAGATGATTGATTCCTTGATTCTATCAAGGGCGCCTTTTTAGGAGGCCATGGAAAGCTTCTATGGAAACTCCCATGTGATACTCCTTTGTGAAAAACACGGCTGGTTCCTTGATTCTATCAAGGGCGCCAGTTTAGGAGGCCATGGAAAGCTTCTGTGGAAGCTCCCATGTGATACTCCTTTGTGAAAAACATGGCTAGTTCCTTGATTCTATCAAGGGCGCCGGTTTAAGAGGCCATGGAAGGTTTCTTTCGAAGCCCCCATGTGATACTCTTTCTGAGCTGTGCTCGCCGGGTACCTATGTTTGAATTGTGCTGTGCAACAAACTCTCTTTAATAAATAACTGTCCTGCATATCAAAATATACGGATCAAAGTAACTGTTTTCTTGATGAAAACAATATATACCAAGAAAATAGATTTAGATGGATATCACCTGATGTATTTGGACCTTATGATCCTCATCGATGTCTTGTTAGCCAACCCAATATTTTAAATAGACCGGACCGCAGGGCGGACAGTAAAACGACCGCAGCATCAGAGGCAGCACAGACACATGAGTCGGCCGCAGTTGTAAACCGGCGTAGATGAGCAAATTGTCCTTCGTGTTGTAAACCGGCGTGGACGCGTGAACCGACCGTCCGTTCGTCAGGTAATGTGACACAAAGGAAAACGCCGTTGTAGAATATTTCCAGTGCGTGTTTATATCCGCAGTATAACAATGATTTTACCTGTATATGAAAATACCAATAGGGCAGTGTAATGGTGCTCAGAGGAATTAAAATATCCTGATAAAATATATAGGAGGGATAACACCTGATTTTCTCGAACAACAGATGGGTCGGTCGGCGTTGTCGGGCTAGTTGCCCTCCTCGTTGTAAGCCGGCGCGGTCGCGAAAGACGGCCACGGCGTTGTAATTCTGCGTGGCCGTGAGAGACGGCTACGGTGTTGTAAACCGGCGTGGTCGCAAGAGACGGTCATGAACCGGCCGCGAGGGTGGACGGGTAAATCGTCTGTGGCGTTGTAAGGTGGCGCGGATGGGCGAGTTATGCCATGTTGATGTAAATTAGACCGTAAAGTGGTGATTTGCCCATATATTCTTCATGGCATGGTCTTCGCTCTCGCAGTGAACAATTGCCCTGCATAAACAATATTGCAGACCAAGGCAAAGATAAACTGTTTTTTGACAAAAATAATATGTGCCAATAAAAGATATTTTAGATGGATATCACCTGATGAACCAGGCCGGAAGTAATCCGCCATGAAATTGATGATCGCTAGGTGAAAATGAAGTCACTTAGGGGTGAACCAGCCGCGGTGTGGTAAACCGGTGCGGACGGGTGACTCACCCGTGACGTTTGTAAGCCGGCGCGGACAGCGAGTCGGCCGCGGCGTTTATAAACCGGCGCGGGCAGGAGACTCGGCCGCGGGGGCGAACAATAAGTCAATCGCGTGTGTTGATGTAGCGGGGATAGCAACCTGCGCAGGATGAGCGCCAATGCAAGAATAATATTTGCTCACGCCCCTTTTGCAACACCTTTTTGTGAGGAATAATGGTCCTGCGAAAAAAACATAGACCAAGTAATTGTTCTTTGATAAAAACAATGTGTTAAGAAAAATAGATGGATATCACCTGGTTCGTATGGATGGCAGATGGAGTCTTACAAACACTGAGTTAATTGCGCCCAAGGCAACGGCGGAAACTGTGCACCACAGCAGTGAAAACGGCCCGAGGTGAAACCGTGGATGATGAAATAGAGGCAGCCCGCAACGGACGCGCAGCGACTCGGAACAATGTTGTTGCGGCGGCTTGTGGAGGCAGGTCCGCGGGCCGTGGCTACAACGACGATAAAAAACATACCGACGGCTTGGAACGGCGCGGCGGCCCCGCGAAGAGGTGAAGCGGCGGGTGGATGGCCAAGGCCAACTGGGCGGGTCGAGGCGCTGCAATGGCCGCAGCGGCAGTGAAACGAATCCAAGCCCACGAGCCCATCCACTCCGGATCGTGGTTGTTTTGATTTTGTTTTGGCCAACGCTAGGCGCCGGTGCGCCGGCCGAAATTTCGGCCAGTCGCACCAGACCCACCCGATGTGCTGCAGTGATTTTTTTATAAACGGTTGTAGCATTTTATGTCAATGGTTGTAGCATTCCGACTGTTATGTCAATGGTTGTAGCATTTTATGTCAATGGTTGTAGCATTTTGCTGCAGAAAAAGCTTCGACCGTGGACGAAAAAAGCTTCAACCGTGTATGAAAAACAGCTTCAACTGTTGGAAAAAAAAGCTCCCAATCAGACACTGCAAACCAGAGTAAGTAGCAAAAAGCTCCAAAGGTAGTAGCAAAATCCTACTACTGTTGCAGCAAAATCGTCGTTGTCGTCGTCGTGAGGTCGCAGCTCCACCTGATGGATGTAGCAAAAAGCTTCACTGGTAGTAGAAAAATCGAACTACGGTTGCAACTTCCCCTTGTTGTGCAGTGCCATTGAAGCTTCTGTGTCTATGGTTGAAGCTTTTTTCAACAGCCGTTGAAGCTTTTCTAGGTGACAGTTGCAACACTTGTATACGCGGGGTGGATTCGAGCATGGTGGCAGGCAACCATGGCGGCCGGCGAGGGGAGATCCTGGCCTCCGGCGATGGAGCGAGGGGAGCTCCTGGCCTCCGACGATGGAGCTTGTTGTGGCCTATCGCAGCCCGGGAGGAGGGGGGGTGGACATGGCCATGGCAGCAGGCAGCCATGGCGGCCGGCGAGGGAGGCGTGGTGCGTGGGGCTGCGACC
>LR738714.1:11958672-11980573 GCA_902687465.1 Secale cereale | reverse complement strand
GATGGGGAAGGGGTGGTGTCAGGGATATAACTAGCAGGTATAAACCGGCTCGTATAAACCGGATTATGATGATATAGTTGTGTAATTGTAATACCCAGTAGAGATTACGGCCCATGAAGGTTTAGGGCCCATGCATAGAGTTACGGTTTGTAAACCGCCTGGTCATGTAACTTGAGAGACAATGAGGAAAGAGCAGAGACCGAGGCGGACACAAATATGAGCCGGCCTCGGGACTCTGTAAACCGGACCGGGCGTCACCTCTATATAAAGGGACGACCCGGCGACGGTTCAAGGACAGGAAACAACCCGTCGAGACACAGGCAAGCGATCTGCTCCCTGTTCATCGACGCCCAAGCAATACCAAACCAAAATAGACATAGGCTTTTACCTTCCTCGAAGGGGCGGAACTAGTATAAAACCTCTGTGTCCTTTGTGTGCTTTTAACCTCTTCAAGTTAACCCGTGCGATGGTTCCTCAACTAAGTCCGTTAAACCGGACATCTGCCGTGTTAATTCCACGACAGTTGGCGCCACAGTGGGGCCTCCGCACGATGGTTTCGAGTTCTTGAAGGGAAGCTTTGAAGGGCTCAGGGGCTACGCGGTCGGCCGGATGACCAAGAGTCGCCGCGGCCGGATCTACATCGACGATGCAGGCTGGGGCCCGGAGGCCGATTCAATCGAATACGCGTACCGGGTTCCCTTCGGTGGCATCCACGTCTTCATCGGTAATATTGGTGAACCGGGACCTGGGCCGGACATCTTCCCCAACATCGTCGAGCCGGCTCAGCGTGCGAGATCGGCCCGGATTCAACCAGCCATGAAGCATGTTTTCGTCGGAGCAATTCACGGGGTTCAAGCCGAGGACGGATCGGATTCCGGTGGCGAGACAGTTATCTATTCCGACGATGAATCTTCATCCGGAGAGACTGAGTCCTTGTATCAGTTGCGGGACGGCCGATCTGAGGGTGTGTCCGACGGAGACAGTATTCCGGACCCCTTTGATCCGCCAAACTGAGTGGTTGTCTTTATGGCCGGTTCACAACCTACGCCACAGTCCACGGTGAACGGGGCGATCACAGCAGAAGCTGGTGTAGGGGGGAGAGGCCAAGCCCTCTCGCCCTCTGACGCTCTATCCGCCTTGATCGAAAAGTTCACAACCCGGGCCGTAGCAGAGGTGGCTCCAGCAGACAAGGTGCAACACGATGCAGAACTCCTTCCTGCTGAAGGGCCGGATCGATCAAGCAAAAGAGGATCTAAAGGCAGAGAAGGCTATGATAGCGATAAGGCAGGAAGAGCTGGATGATCAGGCTTTTCAGCTGAGGATGGAACATGCCTCTACGCAAGGAGTAAGGAATCGAAGGTACCAGTCTCGACTACCGCCGGTTTACGAGGCGACGAATCTTTTCAGGACACCAGGAGTGGGAGCCGGCAATGATCCGGTGGTAAACCGGAGGGCGGCCCCAGCGAGGGGCGAGCCGGTTCAACAACCCCCTGCGGAGCAAGATCGGCGGATTGTGTCCGCACCTCACGTCCCTACCCCTCCGGGTCATTGGCGCTGCCAATTGCCGCTTTAAATCCTCAAATGCAGCGTTTGCCTCATCACTCCATATAAACCGGTCTGTCTTTTTCAGCATCTGATAAAGCGGGATTGCCTTCTCTCCCAGACGGCTGATGAACCGGCTCAATGCTGTGATCCGGCCAGCGATCCGCTGAATATCATTTATGCAAGCCGGTTTAGTCAAAGATGTGATTGCCTTGATTTTTTCTGGATTGGCTTCTATTCCTCTGTTTGACACCAAGAATACAAGGAGCTTACCCGCCGGAACACCGAAAGCATACTTCTCCGGGTTAAGCATCATTTTATAGGCCCGAAGATTGTCGAAGGTCTCCTTAAGGTCCTCTATCAGCGTCTCCTCCTTCCTTGACTTCACCACGATATAATCCACATAAGCATGAACATTCCTCTGTGGCATCAATGATCTGATCAATACGAGGAAGAGCAAAAGGATCGGTTGGACAAGCTTTGTTTAGATCTGTGTAATCTACACACATTCTCCACTTTCCATTCTGCTTTAACACCAGCACCGGATTAGCCAACCACTCCGGGTGAAAAACTTCAACTATGAACCATGCGGCCAAAAGCCTGGCCACTTCTTCTCCTATAGCCTTGCGCCTTTCTTCGTTGAAGCGGCGCAGATACTGCTTGACCGGTTTAAACTTCGGATCAATGTTAAGACTATGCTCAGCGAGATCCCTCGGAATACCTGACATGTCAGAAGGTTTCCATGCAAAAATATCCCGGTTCTCACGGATGAACTCGATGAGCGCGCTTTCCTATTTAGGATCAAGGTTAGCGCTGATAGTGAATTGCTTGGACGAATCGCCTGGCACAAAATCAACTTGCTTGGTCTCCACCGCAGACTTAAACTTCAATGCCGGATCATGCTCTGTAGTTGGCTTCTTCAACGGGGACATATCTGCCGGATCAACATTATCCTTGTAAAACTTCAACTCCTCCGTAGCGCATACTGCTTCCGCATACGGAGCGTCTCCTTCTTCACACTCCAATGCAATCTTGCGACTTCCATGAACCGTGATGGTTCCTTTGTGACCCGGCATCTTGAGCTGTAGATAAACATAACACAGCCTGGCCATAAACTTGGCATAAACCGATCTTCCAAACAGAGCATGATAGGGGCTCCAGATCTTGACAACTTCAAAGGTTATCATCTCCGACCTGGAATCCTGTTCATCTCCAAAGGTAACTTCTAGGTCAATTTTCCCAACTGGATAAGCTGATTTACCTAGCACCACTCCATGAAACACCGTGTTTGACTTTCTTAGCTTCTTATCCGTCAGCCCCATGCGACGGAAAGTCTCATAATATAAGATATTGATGCTGCTACCACCGTCCATGAGGACTTTAGTGAATTTGTAGCCACCCACCTGTGGTGCCACCACTAAAGCCAATTGGCCCGGATTATCCACTCGCGGCGGATGATCCTCTCGGCTCCACACGATAGGTTGCTCCGACCAGCGCAGGAACTGTGGTGTTGCCGGTTCAACCGCATGGACCGCCTATTTTAAGATTTTCTGATCCCGTTTGCATAAACTTGTAGTGAACACATGATACTGCCCGCTACTCAGCTTCTTCGGATTACTCTGATATCCGGATTGCTGCTGCTGCTGCTGCTGACGCTGCTGATTGCCTTGGTTATTGTGATTACCCTGGCCCTGCTGTTGGTTGTTTTGGTTATTGTAACCACCCTGACCATGCTGCTGACTGCCTTGGTTATTATAACCGCCCTGACCATACTGATTATTGACTTGGTTATTATAACCACTGTTGTTGCCACGATATCCTGATCCGGAGCCGTTCCCCTGGTGACCCGGACCGTAAAACCCGGGGCCTGATCCGCCGCCAGGTGGCCTGTTGTTAGATCTGAACCGGCTCATGGCTTCCATCATGGCCTTACATTCTCCTATGGCGTGTTTAGCTGGATGTTCCTTTGATCCGTGTTTCGCGCAAGGCTCATTCAACTCTTGTTCCCAGCTAACGGCCCCCCCGCCGGTTTGTGGGGGCGGTTTACCCCTGTTGCGCTAAAAACCTCCTTGAACTTGGGTATTGGCCACGAAATCAGAGCCACCCTCTGCCTTTCGTTTGCCTAATAAGCTTGTTCCGACCGGATTGGCCTGCACCGGTTTACCGGGTTTGTTTGCCTTTCCAGATTTATCTCCATCCGCTTCGGGATATTTAGTGCTGTCAGAGTCCCCGTACTTCACCAGAGCGCTCATGAGAGTTCTCATGTCATTACAATCCCGTTTGAGCCGTCCCAGCTTTAACTTCAGAGACTCAAACCGGCAATTGTTTTCCAGTGTTACTATCGCCGTACTGGGGCTGATACCGTTCGAAGAGTGCAAGATTTCTGATACTCGTCGTACCCATGCCCCTGTGGGTTCCTGTTCTCCTTGTATACATGCTGCTAAATCCACCACTGACATTGGCTGCTTGCACATATCTTTAATTTTTTTTGATAAATTGGCTGCGTAATTCACCCCATGATCCGATGGAGTTAGGTGGTAAACCCTTTAACCAGGTCCAGGCTGTACCCTCGAGCATCATGGTAAAGTACTTCGCGCACGCCGCTTCATCCACATCCAGCATTTCCATGGCCATCTCGTAACTCTCAACCCAAGCTTCTGGAGCCAAATCTGCTGTGTAATTAGGCACCTTACGTGGACCCTTAAAATCCTTGAGCAACTTCATGCTCCGTAAAGCGGGAACAAGACACTGCACCCCGAAGGAACTCGTCGTGACTCCTGTTTCTGCTGTGGTTGTGTGAACCGGCGTCGTTTGGCGGACCTCCTCGCGAGCCGCAGATCTAACCCGGTCTTGCGCCCCCTGAGCCTGTACCTCTGCGCCCACCGGATTATCTTGTCTGTGACGGTGTCGCCTCCGTTCACTACTAGACACCTCTGGTTCCTCCCAATGTCTATTGTAACTCCGGCTGTGGCGGGGTGTCGAATGAAGCCTCTCCCTGCTATAAGAATACGCTTGCTGTTGTGTTAATGCCGTGTTAAGCAGATCCTTAACCCTGCGCGCCTTCATTGCCACGGGGGATGTCCCCTCAATGGGTAAAGCGGCCAGGCGTGAAGCGGCAGCAACAATGTTATCCAAGGGATTTGAGTAAGCCGGTCCTTGCTGCCCCTGTTGATAATGAGCCGTTATTGTTATACGTCGCCGCAAATGCACGGGCAGTCAACGTGGCAATCGTGGTTGAGCGCAAGGAGGCAGGAAAGGAATACCTGGTTCAACGTCCAGTCTATTATGTCAGTGAAGTTCTCATTGAATCTAAGCAAAGGTACCCGCATTGGCAGAAGCTGGTATATGGTGTGTTCATGGCAAACCGGTAGTTGAAACATTATTTCCAAGGCCACCCAATAACTGTTGTTAGTTCAGCACCATTGGGGGATATAATTCAGAACAGGGAAGCTACTGGCAGAGTGGCGAAGTGGGCCATTGAGCTTAGCCCACACGGATTGAAGTATGTGCCACGTACCGCTATCAAATCTCAAGCATTGGTGGATTTCATCAATGATTGGACAGAACTGCAAACACCAGAGGAGAAGCCGGATCTTACATACTGGACAACTCACTTTGACGGTTCAAGACAATTAGAAGGCTCGGGGGCTGGAGTTGTTTTAACTTCCCCGCGAGGAGACAAGTTTTGTTATGTCCTCCGTTTACTGTTTCCTTGTACTAATAATGTAGCAGAGTATGAAGCATTGCTTCATGGCTTACGGATGGCTAAGGAAATGAACTTAAGCCGGGTCAAGTGTTTTGGCGATTCAGATTTGGTGGCACAGCAAGTATCCGGCAAGTGGGATTCAAGAGACCCTCTCATGACAGCTTACAGACGAGAAGTTGAAGCAGTCGCAGGATGTTTCAAAGGATATCAGGTGGATCACATAGACCGGCGAAGGAATGAAGCGGCCGATGCTTTGAGCCGGCTGGGTTCTCAACGTAAACCGGTACCACCGAATACTTTTTTGGATGAGCTGCACAGTCCATCAGTTCAAGTACCATCGGAGGAAGACCTGGCTGTTCCTGATCCGGAGGCACAGCTAGTTGCAGCACTTCATGTTATTACGGATTGGACGTTGCCGTATTTGGCGTATTTAAGCCGGGGAGAGCTGCCGGATGACGAGATCGAAGCAAGACGGATAATCCGGCGCTCCAAATCTATGACAATTGCAAACGGAGAACTTCACCATCGCAGTGTTTCTGGAGCGTTTCAGCGATGTGTATCATCTGAGGAAGGTTGTGATATTCTGCGTGAGATCCATGAAGGGGATTGTGGTCATCATGCCAGTTCAAAATCCTTGGTGGCTAAAGCTTTTCGGGATGGGTTCTATTGGCTGACAGCCCACGCTGATGCAGCGGATCTAGTCCGGAAGTGTGATGCTTGTCAGAAATTTTCACGACGGGCTCTTGTTCCGCCACAGGAGCTCCGGATGATACCGATTACTTGGCCATTTGCAACTTGGGGGCTTGATATGGTTGGGCCTTTCAAACGATCACAGGATCAAAAAACTCATTTGCTGGTTGCTGTGGACAAATTTACAAAGTGGATTGAGGCAGAGCCTGTGAGCAAGTGTGATGCGGCAACAACGGTTAAATTTATCAAAAAGGTAATTTTCCGGTTTGGTTTTCCACACAGCATCATCACAGACAATGGCACCAATTTATCTAAGGGAGAGATGGAAGAGTTTTGTCAACGCGGGCATATTCGACTAGACGTATCTTCTGTAGCTCATCCTCAATCCAATGGTCAAGCTGAAAGAGCGAATCGAGAGATTTTGCGAGGTATCAAGCCCCGGCTTATGACTCCCCTGCAAAGAACACCAGGGTGCTGGGTTGAGGAGTTACCTTCTGTCCTCTGGAGCATCAATACTACGCCGAACCGGTCCACAGGTTATACACCTTTCTTTATGGTGTATGGTGCTGAAGCG
This sequence comes from Secale cereale, assembly GCA_902687465.1. Taxonomy (NCBI): domain Eukaryota; kingdom Viridiplantae; phylum Streptophyta; class Magnoliopsida; order Poales; family Poaceae; genus Secale; species Secale cereale. The sequence continues at coordinate 11,974,061 of LR738714.1, read as the reverse complement.
GTCCTTCCAAGTGATGTCCGTCATGATTCGCCACGAGTGACGACTTATGTTGAAATGGCCAATGAGTAGGCAAGACAGGACAGTTTGGACCAGCTGGATGAAGAACGTGACATAGCAGCAGCACGGTCTGCAATTTATCAACAGGACTTGCGCAGATATCACAGCCGCCGGATCAAGACCAGGACGTTCCAGGAGGGAGATTTGGTACTCCGGCTCATCCAAGATCAAACAGATATGCACAAGCTATCCCTGCCTTGGGAAGGGCCCTTTGTGGTCAGCAAGAATCTGCACAATGGTTCATATTACCTGGTGGACGTCCGAGAACACAAGGACTCACGGACATCGGAGGAAGAGTCAAAGAGGCCGTGGAACATCGCCCTCTTGCGGCCCTACTATACCTGAGCCATGAGCTCTGCTGCATCCTATGTATATATTATGATTAATGAATAAACCGGCACCCTCGGTAAACCGGGGGGTCAGCCTTTTTTCCAATATAAGTGTCTTATGGTGATAACCATCTACAGCTTAGATGTCATATTTTAAAGGAAAATAAAATGCTTTGATCAGTCTATCTGGTTGTGCAGGACAATTGTCGTATATGTACTCTGGAGCTGAGATCACTAAAGGGCTTCCTTTTCAAACATAGGTCGTATTCGAACCAAAGAGAACATAGCCATTTCCTGTTCAAACATAGGTCGTATTCGAACCAAAGAGAACATGGCAAAGGCCAGTAGGCGGCAGGATCGTATTCGAATCCTAGCTTAGCCCCTATGGTCCGGTTTGTATGATCGTATTCGAATCATAAGCTCAGTGGATCATATTCGAATCCACTGCTTGGCTAAAATTTCAAAGGCCAGTAGGGGGCAGGATCGTATCTGAATCCTAGCTTAGCCCCTATGGTCTGGTTTGTATGATCGTATTCGAATCATAAGCTCAATGGGTCATATTCGAATCCATTGCTTGGCTAAAATTTCAAAGACCAGTACGGGGCAGGATCGTATCCGAATCCTAGCTTAGCACCTATGGTCCGGTTTGTATGATCGTATTCGAATCATAAGCTCAGTGGATCGTATTCGAATCCACTGCTTGGCTAAAATTAAGGCCAGTAGGGGGCAGGATCGTATTCGAATCCTAGCTTAGCCCCTATGGTCCGGTTTACTGATCGTATTCGAATCAGAAGTTTGATTTGGAGCCTGGCAGCTCGCAAAAAGCCTCGACTACATGGTTTTATTTGCAAACTTGTATTTTTGTATTTGCGTTTTATGGTTCTTTGATCCGGAGCGGGACAACTCCAAAGTTGACCGCATATCTTCAAAACTCTGGACGCAGAGCTCCAGCGTTATTTAAACCGGTAGTTCTTCTAACCCGGAATAGTTGGGTATGCCCCGACAGAGCCAAGGGCTTCCTCAGAAACAAACAATGTTCGCCGGATTAAGGATATCAAGCATACTTAATCGCAGGTATGAAGTTATTCCTGTTTTCAACAGATACTTGTTTGATATATTTACAAGAGCAATTTAATGGGTCCGGTGGTAAACCGCTAGGACACCTTTTAAGTGTTTTATATGCAGAAACAGATAGTATGCAAGTTAAAACATATCAGACAAAGGATTCAATTTGTCAGATACCAAAGCAAAATTGGGACATCCGGATCATGACGGACAATGGTTCAAAGCTATACTATTACAAAGGCACAGCAGGCCTGAACGGATTAAAGTTTTTCCGGCAAAGTAAAACAGAGGCTATGAAGATAAACTGTTTGGCCTATGCTTCCTCCTGCTGGGACGGTTGAGGATCGACCTGTTCGGGAGCTTCTTCGTCTTCTTAAAGTGGCTGAAAGTCAGGGACGCACCAATCTATTTTCGTTAAAGCGCGGAAGTACATCTCTTCCGTAATAAGTTCAGACAGATCAACATCTGGGGCGAAAGTATGGGGGCGCACTGGTGGGATTAGATTTACGGTATCATAAACCGGCCGATCCACCCGCTCGTTTTGTAAATCGTACCCCGGATGATACCTGGTCAAGTCTGATTCGGCAGCAAGCTTGCTAGCGAGAGGACGCATCTCCTTAGTCAAAGCGTGAAGGTCTTTGGCAGTGAAAGCTGGTCCGTCTTCCTTAGTGCTGGGATACCCGTTCAAGGCTTCTTGCGGATCAAAATCTGGAACCCACACTTTGGCTCTGGTGAGCGCTACGAGAGAACCGGCTCGGGCAGCAGACTTCTTCACTTCCTCCAAACGTGCTGGCATGATAGAAAGTTTCTCTAGTGTGCCTTGGATAGTGGTGGGGGCCGGTTTATTGAAAGACGTTGCGCTTATAATCCTTTGAGCGCCGGAATACAGCTGATCGACCAGGGTATAAGACGCCTTGAGTTTCTTCCGTAAATCATCCCCAAGATGGGTAATGCAGCGCCCTACATATGATCATTACAGTTAAACCGGACCGGAATACAGATTGCAAGGATGAAAGCATGCGTGCAGATTAAATACTTACCGAAGATGGCAGAAGTCATCAGTTCGATTTGCCGCTTTAAACCAGTCAGTTCTTCTGTCACGGGATTAAGAGCTTCCTCAGCATCCTTTCTCTTTTCTCCAGCGCGTTCTTTTGCACTTCAAAGGCTGTCCGCTCCTCTTCAAAATATTTCTTCAGTTGTTCAGCAGTAGTTAAGCTCAGCGCCAATTCTTTTTTGGCCTTAGAAGCAGCAGATTTAGTTTCAGCCAGTCTGTTCCGGAGTTCAGTGATTTCTTCAGCCCTCCGGTTTAAATCAGCCTGCAAGTAAATTCAAGTGGAATAAGTAACATAAGTTCAGACAAAGTCTCAAGTACATAACCAAGTTATCCACTTGACACTTGGGGGCTAATGGGCTATTGAAGTATCATAGAGTGGCAATTCAAAACAAGTCTCAAGCACACAAACAAGTTGTCTACTTGACACTTGGGGGCTAATGGATAGTTGAAACAACAAAGGAAAAATTCAGACAAGTCCCAGGCACATAAATTGAATTATGCCCCTGGCACTTGGGGGCTAATGTAAGACCATTTGCTCGAATTGGAAGTACCGGTTCACCTTCTAAACATAGCTAAACCGGAACTTGGGGGCTACCATGATATAGACAGAAACACAACAAAGGCAAAAACAAAAGACAAGGGAGATACCTCGTATTTTTCCTTCATCATGTTGATTAAGCCCGCTTCATAATCCCGACCAGTATGAAGCCGGTTCAAATACCCGGAATACAGCTCCTGGGCACTCAGCTCGGCGGAACTAGACAACTCTGTGCTCCATTTGCCCTTTTCTTGATGCAGTTTCTCCGCTTTAGCTGTATGCTTAGCTAAAACAGTGGGCTCAGCAGGAGCGGTGTAAGCTGTACCGGTTATTTGGACATCCGGAGAAGGAGCAGCTGCCGGTGGTGGAGTAGCAGTGTGAACCGGACTAGCGGGAGCCGGGCTAGTCCGAGGAGGGTTGGCCCGGGCAGGACTCGCCGGTTCATGGACGTTTTCAGTGTTGGGATTCTCAGGAGCAGTGGCATAAGTGTGATCCATGGAAGCAGGATCTTCAAGCTGAACTGTGGGCTCACCTTCCGGAGGGACGGTTGTATCCAGATCAACCGCCGGATCTTCAGTGGCAGTCTCAGCAGTCGTTTTGCTGGCCTTTGCCTTTTTGCTAGGCTTAGGCTTGCTGAAAGGAATTAGAAAATAAATCAGAGTCACAAAGCAAATGCAATCATAAACCGGATAAGATGAAGGACTTACCCTGGGACAGTTTTCAGGGCTGGGACTTGTGTGGCATTGGATTCGCCAGAAGAAGATAAAGGAGTCTCCTGATAATTAGGGTCAGACGGTTTAAGTGGTTTGCGTATAAGCCCGGCCTTGGGATGAAGAAGAGTTGGAGAAAGTATAACCTCAGAGCGGCGCCTCCGGGCCGGAGTAAGAGATATTCCGGAAGACTCGACTACAAGGCCACTATGGCGTGTAGCCCGGCGAGCTTCATGTTGCTGTTTCTTCAAAAGAAAATTGGGGTCCAGTTGAGCGTAAGGATGAGAAAATTGATATTTCTGGACTACCCGACGAATTTTTGGTGGAGGCGGTTCTGAGTCTGAAGAAAGAGTAATTACCTCAGTTTTTGCCGCTTTATCTCCTTCAGCCAAATCCTGTGAAAAGACACCGTTAACACAAGTCTGGATAAAGGTGAACAAATCATAGCCGGATTAATTCATACCTCAGAGTCCGGATCATCTTCTTCAGCATGTGAACCGGAGCCAGCAGCCGCCTTTTTCTTCTTAATAACGTAAGTTTTCCGGCGCGGCTATTTACCTGCCTTATCCTGAGGTTTCCTCTTCCAAAAAGGATCATCAGCCTGTGCACAAGAAGAAAGATAAATAGAAGATAATTTAAATGGACGGATTAAAAGCGAACAGAAGGGATTAAGGCTTACTGCAGGCAGCTTGTTCTTCTTATAATATGGAGCCAATCCGGTTTGGCTACGTTCTTCCAAAGAGATGTTGAGCATCTTCTTGGCAGATTCAATGACTTCTGATTCAGAAAGCGTTACTTTGGAAAACCGTTGAGGATCATCCGGCTTTCCGGAATACTTACACATCAAACTGGAGCGTGGGCTCAGAGGGAGGATACTCCAGGTAAGCCAACAGCGCATAAAATCAATTCCGGTTAATCCGTTGGCCATAAAGGCCTTGAGCTTGGCGAGTTGAGAAGCGAACCGGGGCCGTTCTGAAGAACTGAGACGCTGCGGCAGAGGGTGATCTTCAGGAAGACGATGTTCGCGATAACCCGGCAGTGGGTTCTCTCCTTCAGGTGATGTGTCGAGGCAATAAAACCAAGACTTGTTCCAATCCTTGTGGTGCGTATGGAGAGCGGCATGAGGAAAGACTACGTCTCTTCTCTTCTGAATGCAGACCCCGCCCAGTTCTTGATGAGGACCGCCAGCAAACTCAGTTCGCCGGTTCAAATGGAAAAAATCCCAGAACAAGTCGACTGATGGCTCCTCTTGCAGATACACCTCTCAGAAAACTTGAAAATCACAGATGTTTGAAATGGAGTTTGGACCTATGTCCTGAGGGTGAAGTTGAAAAGCGGCAAGCACGTCCCGGAAGAATTTTGAACCCGGAGGAGTAAAACCTCGGGCCATGTGGTCAAAGAAGACAATAACTTCCCCTTCTTTAGGAGTAGGGGGGCATTCATTTCCTGGGGCCCGCCATTTTAGGTCTGCTTGAGGACCCAGAGTGCCAACGGCAGCAGCGTTAACTAAGTCTTCTTCCGTAATGATGGAAGGGACCCAGTCGCAGGAAACAAACTGTTTGGCAGACATAGTAGCAGAAGGAAAGTGCTGAAAGGGTAAAGTATAAAATCCGGATTATTCAAGTACAGAGACATAAACCGGAACACATATGCAAAATCACAACGACGGTTTAGACAAGGGACTAATGACATTGCTAACCCGGAAGTAAGCAGGAAACACGCTACTACCGGTTCATGATAACAAAAGAGAGGAGCTAAACCGTCGTGTTCATTGTCGGTGCATTACAGAAACAATATATGACCGACTAAACCGGCGAGCATATTACAGATCTATAAGGATGAAGAAACAAGTTTCTACAGAAAGCTAAGGTAAAACAGATCTGAGCGGTAAGAAAAAGAGAAAAATTATGCAGGTCTATTACAGAAAGAACTACAGGGGTCTTATACAGAGCGGACGAATCTAAAGGTTGAATCTAATGCCAAAATCTAAGCATAAGGCAGCGGAGCGGAAACAAGTTTCGAAGACAAATCTAAAGGATTGAAACCACTACGAGCATGACGTCTAGGACGAACAGACGAAGCTTTTTCTAGGTCTAATGGCGGAGGCATGGAAAGAATCCTAAGGCTACAGATCTACAGCGAGGGAGAAAGAATACCTGAGGCAGCAGGAAGCGGCGGCAGAGTTATCTGGTCGCGTTCAGGTTGATGCAGCGGCCGGACTTGCTGGCGACGGCGAGCTTGACGGACGACGGCGGAAGCTTGAGCTCGGGCGACAGAGGAAGAAGACGAGCGGAAGGAGATGGAGAAGAGATGCGGCGGTATTTATAAAGGGGGAGAGACGAAACGGCAAGCGCGGGATTTGAGGAAGAGAGAGATAGGATAAAGATTCCCTGTCGCCTCGATTCTCGGGATAGCTTTTAAACAAAAGCAACAAACAGCTGCGCGCGTTAAATGCAGAAGTGATGTCACGATCAAATTAAGTGATTTCCAAGGATGACGTCATCGCTGGTTTACAAAACTGAGAAGACACAAGAAAGAAGATCATGCAAGACGAGGAAGACTGATGTGAACAAGTTCAAATCATTTTGGGGCCTAATGTCAGGGATATTACTAGCAGGTATAAACCGGCTAGTATAAACCGGATTATGATGATATAGTTGTGTAATTGTAAAACCCAGTAGAGATTACGGCCCATGAAGGTTTAGGGCCCATGCATAGAGTTACGGTTTGTAAACCGCCTGGTCATGTAACTTGAGAGACAAGGAAGAAAGAGCAGAGACCGAGGCGGACACAAATATGAGCCGGCCTCGGGACTCTGTAAACCGGACCGGGCGTCACCTCTATATAAAGGGACGACCCGGCGATGGTTCAAGGACAGGAAACAACCCGTCGAGACACAGGCAAGCGATCTGCTCCATGTTCATCGACGCCCAAGCAATACCAAACCAAACTAGACGTAGGCTTTTACCTTCCTCGAAGGGGCCGAACTAGTATAAAACCTCTGTGTCCTTTGTGTGCTTTTAACCTCTTCAAGTTAACCCGTGCGATGGTTCCTCAACTAAGTCCGTTAAACCGGACATCTGCCGTGTTAATTCCACGACAGGTGGGGATGAGGGGGCAGAAGAAGAGGACGGCGCGCGCCCCCGGCGAGCTGCGCGAGATCTGCGGGAGCTGCGAGGAAGAAGACGCGAGGAAGAGGGAGACCGACGGAACGGTTCGGCCGGCGTGCTGTTCCTAAACACTTCCTTTTTTACCGTGAGGATGATCCTGTAATAGCACTTGCCTTCTTTCGGTTCGGATGGATCTAGTACTAGTACTCAAGTAGTATTAGCCCTCTTCCCAAAAAGGAATAATTGATGTTGGCTTTCACATGACACAGTACTAGAAGTACTTTTGCTTTGGTCTTTGCACGTGATGAGTACTATTTGAGATAGTAGTGTTAATTGGAATACTTGTCTGATTTGGCCTTCACATCGAAAATTTAGCAGATGGCCTCGGTACTTGAGACAGATGTTGGGGCGTTGATCTTCGGCCGCAACTCGGTGGATCAGACTGAGCGGTTGTAGCGGAAATCTCCTGTTTTATCCATATGATGTGCAGCTGCAGCAGTGGCGTACAATAATTGGCGGAGGCGGGGACGGCTTGCCAGTGCCTTGGCAGAGGCGGCTCAGGCTGAGCAGAGCAAGGCTGCATGCGGTGATTTAGAGACAGAGGCGGAGATTAAACCGGCCTCGACGGCTCCTCATCCAAAACTTGTATCGATCGATTTCACATGCGAGCCTTCAACTTGCAGCGGTAACGGAAATTAACCCGACCTCGACGAATCCTATGGTCATGCTTGCCAGTGCATACACGCAACCCTAACTTTCTTGATTTTAAATCTTGTATCTGTCGCTTTGACTGTTCGCCGATGATGTTATCTTCTGTGCTGGCTTTTTTTTTTCATCCGGCACACCGCGAGCTTCTCGATCCTTGAAGAAATCCCTCCAAGAACTCAACACCACTGTGCGCAGGTCCCACGATGGGCGCCAACTGTCGTGGAATTGTCATGGCAGATGTCCTAGGGTTAGGACTTAGTCGTGAGGCCGCGCATCTATGTGGTAGCTTCGGGCCCCGGGAAACATCATCCGGTAATAGCCCTACATGCTGTTTGAGGCTAGATCTCATTATGATTCTCATGGTGTTGCCGGTAAAACCGGCTCTTGGTGTCTAGCCCTAGAAACTTGTGAGAACTTGTTGCTCGTGAGAACTTGTCCCTCTTTGGGGAGCCCTGCCCCTCCTTATATATGCTGAAGGGGCAGGTTACATGTAGAGTCCTAGTAGGATTAGGATTACTCTATTACAAGGAGTCCTAGTCTTGCTTCCTTTGTAGGAGAATATTCCTTGTGCTTCCTTCATAAACCGGCCCACCATAACATGAACCGGCCTTCTGGGCCTTGGGCCTTGTCATCCGTGATCCGCCCGCCGGGTTACCAGTGAATTGCCAAGTGTAAACCGTCTCAAGTAAACCGTCAAGTCCGACCGGGTTATACTTCCGGCCGGTTTACGCCGCGGGGCATATCCCCGACACGTACGCTTACGTGAGACAGGTTCCACCGACTGACATGCACTAGTTGCATAAGGTGGCTAGCGGGTGACAGTCTCTCCCACTTTAGTTGGATCGGATTCGATGAAAAGGGTCCTTATGAAGGGTAAATAGAAATTGGCATATCACGTTGTGGTTTTGGCGTAGGTAAGAAACGTTCTTGCTAGAAACCTATAGAAGCCACGTAAAAACTTGCAACAACAATTAGAGGACGTCTAACTTATTCTTGCAGCATGTGCCATGTGATGTGATATGGCCAAAAGGATGTGATGAATGATATATGTGATGTATGAGATTGATCATGTTCATGTAATAGGAATCACGACTTGCATGTCGATGAGTATGACAACCGACAGGCGCCATAGGAGTTGTCTTTATTTTATTGTATGACCTGCGTGTCACTGAATAAACGCCATGTAATTACTTCACTTTATTGCTAATCGTTAGCCATAGTAGTAGAAGTAATGTTTGGAGAGACAACTTCATGAAGACACGATGATGGAGATCATCATGACGGAGATCATGGTGTCGTGCCGGTGACAAAGATGATCATGGAGCCCCGAAGATGAAGATCAAAGGAGCAAAATGATATTGGCCATATCATGTCACTATTTGATTGCATGTGATGTTTATCATGTTTTACATCTTATTTCCTTAGAATGACGGTAGTAACTAAGATGATCTCTCACTAAAATTTCAAGAATTGTGTTCCCCCTAACTGTGCATCGTTGCTAAGGTTCGTTGTTCCGAAGCACCATGTGATGATCGGGTGTGATAGGTTCGAACGTGCGCATACAACGGGTGTAAGCCAGATTTACAAACACAATACACTTAAGGTTCACTTGACGAGCCTAGCATGTACAGAGATGGCCTCGGAACACGGAAGACCGAAAGGTCGAACATGAGTCGTATAGAAGATGCGATCAACATAAAGATGTTCACCGTTGATAACAAGTCCGTCTCACGTGATGATCGGACACGGCCTAGTCGATTCGGATCATGTATCACTTAGATGACTAGAGAGATGTCTATCTGAGTGGGAGTTCATTAAATTTGTTTAGATGAACTTAAATTGCCATGAACATCGTCTAAAATCTTTACAATATGTCTTGTAGATCCAATGGCCCACGCTCATGTTACCCTCACTGTTGTGGAATTAACACGGCAGATGTCCGGTTTAACGGACTTGATGATGGAACCATTGCACGGGTTAGCTTGAAGGGGTTCATAGCACACAAAGGACACAGAGAGTTTATACTAGTTCGGCCCCTTCGATGAAGGTAAAAGCCTACGTCTAGTTGGTTTTGGTATTGCTTGGGCGTCGGATTACAGGGAGCGGATCGCTTGCCTGTAGTCTCGACGGGTGGATTCTTGCTTGTCCCCTGAACCGTCGTCAGGTCGTCCCTTTATATAGAGGTGACGCCTGGTCCGGTTTACAGAGTCCCGAGGCCGGCTCATACTTGTATCCGCCTCGGTCTCTGTTCTTTCTTCCTTATTCCTCAAGTTACATCATCGGGCGGTTTACAAATCGTAACTCTATACATGGGCCCTAAGATCTCATGGGCCGTAACCTTAACTAAATATACAATAAAACATATTATAACATTCCGGTTTATACTAGCCGGTTCATACCTGCTAGTCATATCCCTGACATTAGGCCCCAGAATGATTTGAACTTGTTCACATCAATCTCCCTTGTCTTGTATAATTTTCTTCTGTGTCTTCTCATTTTTTGTAAACCGGCCCTGACGTCATCCTCGAGAATCACGGAATCTGACCGTGACATCACTTCCGCATTTAACGCCGCGAGCTGTACTGTAGCTTTGTTTAATGGTTATCCCGAAAATCGAGGCGTCAAAGGATCTTTATCCGATCCTTTGCTCCCTCGAATCCCGCACTTGTCTCTTTGTATCTGACCTTTCCTTATAAATACCGTTGTCCCCATCTGTTATTCTCTTCCTCTCTCTTCTTCCCTCGTCCGTCGCCCGAGCTTCAAGACGCCATTGACGCCCGAGCTCGAACCGCCGCCGTCGACCGCCGAGTCCGAGACCTCACTGGCCGCTGCATCAACCTGACCTTTGACCAGAGAACCTCCGCCGCTGATCCCTGCTGTTCCAAGGTACATCTTTCTTCCTCACTGTAGATCCGTATCTTCTAGGGTTCTTGCTCTTGCCTCCGCCATTAGAGCCTTGATGAGAACTTCGTCTTGTCCGCAGAAGTCTTGACCTTTACGTCCTGCCCTTAGATCCTGCTGCTTCCATGCTTTAGATCTCGCCATTTACACAACCTGTAGATTCATCCGCTCCGTATATCACCCTTGTATTTCTTCTCGTACGTCTTTGTATTTACTTTTCTTTTTCTTGCATGCTCAGATCTGTTCTGCCTTAGTTGTCTGTAAAAACCTGTTTCTTTCCCTTTGTAAATCTGCTAAGTATACTCCGGTTTAAACTGTCATGCGCAAACCCTGAAAGAATATATGCGATGGTTTAGCTCTTTTTCTATTGCTGTCATGAACCGGTAGTAACATAAACCCCCTGTTATTGCCGGGTTATCCATATCATTAGTCCCTTGCTTAAACCGTTGCATGATCTTCGTATGTATCTTCCGGTTTATGCTGTTGTACTTAAATAATCCGATCTTTATACTTTTACTCTTTCAGTACTTGTCCTTCTGTTGCTATGGCCAAGCAGTTTGTCTCTTGTGACTGGGTTCCTTCCATTATTACGGAAGAAGACCTGGCCAATGCTGCTGCCGTTGGTACTTTAGGCCCTCAATCCGTTTTGAAGTGGCGGGCTCCAGGAAATGAATGCCCTCCTACTCCCAGAGAAGGGGAGGTTATTGTTTTCTTCGACCACATAGCCCGAGGCTTCACACCTCCCAGTTCAAGATTCTTCCGAGATGTGCTTGCCGCTTTCCAACTCCATCCTCAGGACATTGGTCCCAACTCCGTTTCCAATATCTGTGACTTCCAAGTTTTCTCAGAGGTTTATCTGCAAGAAGAACCGTCTGTTGATTTGTTCCGGGATTTCTTTCACCTGAACCGGCGTACGGAATTCACCAGCAGACCGCATCAGGAACTTGGCGGGGTTAGTATCCAAAAAAGGAGAGACGTCGTCTTCCCCCATGCCGCTCTCCACACGCACCCAAAGGAGTGGAACAAATCTTGGTTTTACTGTGTTGACACTTCTCCTGAAGGGGAGAACCCACTGCCGGGTTATCGCGAGCACCGTCTTCCGGAGGATCACCCTCTGCCACAACGACTCAGCTCCGCCGAACGGCCCCGGTTTGCATCTCAGCTCTCCAGACTGAAAGCTTTTATGGCCAACGGTTTAGTCGGAACCGATTTCATGTGTTGCTGGCTCTCTTGGAGTATCCTTCCCTTGAGTCGGCGATCAAAGCTGATGTGCCAGTATTCTGGTAAACTGGACGACCCTCAACGGTTTACTAAGGATAAACTTTCTGAATCGGAGGTCGTTGAATCGGCCAAGAAGATGCTCAACGTCTCCTTAGAGGATTGCAGCAAAATCGGATTGGCTCCGTATTACAAGAAGAACAAGCTGCCTGCAGTAAGCTTTGCTTTATTGCACATATTTTTAATCCGTTCATATAAACCGTTTTTCAATTATCTTTTCTTCTTTCGAACAGGCTGAGGATCCCTTTTGGAAAAGAAAACTTCAGGAGAAACCTGGAAAGCAGACACGTCGGAAAACCCTTGCTAATAAGAAGAGATAAGTGGCTGGTGGCTCCGGTTCTCACGCTGAAGATGATGATCCGGACTCTGAGGTATGCATTAATCCGGCTTTAACTTGCTTGCTTTTACTCATATCTGTATCTAATGATAACTTTCCACAGGAGCTGGCTGAAGGTGATAAACCGGCCGAAGTTGAGGTAACTATCATTTCTTCCGATTCAGAACCACTTCCACAAAAAAGTCGTCGGACAGTCCGGAAATATCAATTTTCTCACCCTTATGCTCAATTGGATCCTAATTTTCTTTTGAAGAAACAACAACATGAAGCTCTTCGCCGGACCACTCGCCACAGCGGCCTGGCAGTGGAATCATCCGGGATCTCTCTCACTCCGGCTCGGAGGCGTCGTTCTGAGGTTATACTCTCTCCAACCCTCCTTCATCCCAAGGCCGGACTTATCCGCAAACCTCTTAAACCGTCTGACCCTGATTATCAGGAGACTCCATTATCTTCCTCCATTGAATCGACTGCTACGCAGCTTCCCCCACTGAAAACCGTCCCAGGGTAAGTCTTTTTAACTTTTCCGGTTTATGATTACTTTTTGCTTCATAACCTTAACTCATTTTCCAAACTTCTTCCAGCAAGCCAAAGCCTAGCAAAAAACCCAAGGCCAACAAACCTACTGCTGAGACTAATATTGATGATCCGGCGATTGATCCGGCAACAATCGTCCCCCCAGAAGGCGAGCCCACACTTCCTCTTGAGAATCCTGTGCCTACGGATCATATTTCAATGCCCGAGAATCCTACTGTTGATGATGTTCATGATCCGCCAAGTCCTGCCCGGGCCAATTCTCCTCAGGTCAATCCGGCATCTCCTAGTCCGGTTCATGCTGCAGCTCCATCAACAGCACCCGCTTCTCCAGAAGTTGTAGTAACTGGGACTGCTTTTACTGCTCCGGTTGAGCCCACTGTTTTAGCCAAGCATACGGCTAAAGCGGAGAAGCTGCAAAAAGAGAAGGGTAAATGGAGTACTGAGCTATCCAGCCTTGCTGACATGAGTGCCCAGGAGCTCTATTCCGGGTACTTGAACCAGCTCCACACCAGCCGAGATTATGAAGCGGGCTTGGTCAACTTGATGAAAGAAAAATATGAGGTAATCCTTTCCTTCTGACTTTGTGCTTTTAATATGCTGCTAACTATCTCATAGTAGCCCCCAAGTTCCGGTTTAGCTGCGTATTGAAGGTGAACCGGAACTTATAATTTGAACAACTAGTCTTACATTAGCCCCCAAGTATCAAGTAGATAACTTGGTTATGTATTTGATACTTGTAAGAATTTTCTTCTGATACTTCAATTATCCATTAGCCCCCAAGTGTCAAGTAGACAACTTGCTTGTGTGCTTGAGACTTTTAACTTTGAATTGCTGCTGTTTATTGCTTCAACTGCTCATTAGTCCCCAAGTGTCAAGTAGACAACTTGTTTTGTCTGCTTGAGACTTTAGTCTTTGAATTGCTTCTGATTATTGCTTGAACATCTTTGTAGGCTGATTTAAACCGGAATGCTGATGAAATCAATGAACTCCGGAGTCGTCTTTCTGAAACGGAGGCTGCTGCTTCTAAAGCCAAGAAAGATCTGAAGCTGAGTTTGAAGACTGCCGAACAGCTGAAGAAATTCTTTGAAGAAGAGCGGTCTGCCTTTGAGGTTCAGAAGAAAGAGCTGGAGAAAAGGGCTCAGGATGCTGAGGAGGCGCTTAATCCGTTTACTGAAGAGTTAACCGGTTTAAAGCGGCAAATTGAGTTAATGACTTCCGCAATCTTCGGTAAGTATATAATCTGTATTCCTGCTTTCATCTCTGTAATCTTCCATATGTGCCGGTTTAACTGTGATAATCATCTGCAGGGCGCCGTGTCACCCACCTTGGGGATGACTTACGGAAAAAACTTAAGGCCTGTTACACTTTGGTCGAGCAGCTCTATTCCGGTGCTCAAAGGATCATAAGTGCATCATCTTTCAGTAAACCGGCACCCACGACCATCCAAGGTACATTAGAAAAGTTGTATGTTTTGCCAGTGCGTTTAGAAGAAGTCAAGAAATCTGCTGCTCGAGCCGGTGCCCTCATGGCACTTACCAGAGCCAAGGCTTGGGTTCCGGACTTTGATCCGGAAGAAGCTTTAAATGGGTGTCCAAATACCAAGGAAGACGGATCATCATTTACTGCAAAGGATCTCCATGCCTTGACAAAGGAGATGCGTCCTCTTGCCAGCAAACTTGCGGCTGAAGCAGATCTATCCAGGTATCATCCAGGGTATGACTTGCAAAACGAGCGGGTGGAGCGGCCGGTTTATGAAACCGTCAATCTAATCCCACCAGTGCGTCCTCATACATTCGCTCCAGATATTGAACCGTCGGAACTCATCAACGAAGAGATGTATTTTCGTACTTTAACGAAGATCGACTGGTGCGCCCCGGATTTCCAACCGCTTCAAGAGGAGGAGGAGACTCTGGATCAAGTCGATGCCCAGCCGTCGCAGCAGGAGGGAGCATAGCTCATATTTTAATGTTTGCAATGGCAGTCTCATGTATCGAACAATCTTTAATCCGTCAGGCTTGCTATGCCTTGTAATAGGATAACTGATAACATTGTCCGTTTTGATCCGGGTATTCCAACTTCTCGTTTTATTATTACCAGCTTGGTCTGATATGAATTGTCTTATATATCACATGTTCCTGCATATTCAATATTTGAAAATATGTCCTAAAGGTTTGACCGTTGGACCCATTAAACTGTTCTCATGATATATCAAATAAGTGTATACTCATATCATAAACAACTCTATACCTGAAACCAAGTATGCTCAATATTCTTAATCCGGTAGAATTTAATATTTCTTGATGAAGACCTTCATGGATCCAAAACCCGGGCTTGAGAAAAGACACCGGTTTATATCATTCCGAGACTTTGTCCAGAAGTTTGTAGCTTTTTGCCTGATGGATGATTCGGGTTATAATGAGCACCGGTTTATCTCATGCTGGTATTCACGATCCAGACTTTTAACTTTGTAGATGTGTGGTCAATTTCTTGAATTGTCCCACTCCGGATTGAAGAATCATAACACATAAAGATCAGAAAAACGCAAATTTGCAAATAAAACCATGTAGTAGAGGCTTTTTACGAGCTGCCAGGATCAAAGCAAGGTTCAGCCAATCACTGGATGCGGATTATCCGTCTTTCCAGAGGGCCGGTCGATGGATGCGGATTATCCGACTTTCCATAAGAAAATTTTTAGCCAATCACTGGATGCGGATTATCCGACTTTCCAGAGGGCCGGTCGATGGATGCGGATTATCTGACTTTCCATA
>LR738714.1:11895331-11958629 GCA_902687465.1 Secale cereale | reverse complement strand
GGATTATCCGACTTTCCATAAGAGAAATTTTAGCCAATCACTGGATGCGGATTATCCGACTTTCCAGAGGGTCGGTCGATGGATGCGGATTATCCGTCTTTCCATAAGAGAAATTTTAGCCAATCACTGGATGCGGATTATCCGACTTTCCAGAGGGCCGGTCGATGGATGCGAATTATCCGACTTTCCATAGGGTTTCCGTGAAGCGTCCTCTTTTGAGCCGGATGTGACCTCATGCTCTTCATGGTTTATTGCTTCTGAATATATATTCTGCAAAAATCAGTTTAAAACTGGCCGATATGTTTGAAATATAACATATGATAATACCTATAGGGTTGTTCTCACAAGATATTTGTATTGGAAAAAAGGCTGAGCCCCCGGTTTACCGAAGGTGCCGGTTTATTCATTAATCATAATATATACATAGGATACAGTGGAGCTCATAGCTCAAGTATAGTATGGCCGTAAGTGGGTGATGTTCCATGGCCTCTTCGTCTCCTCCTCTGATGTTCGTGAGTCCTTGTGTTCTCGAACGTCCAGCAGGTAATATGAACCGTTATGTAGATTCTTGCTGACCACAAAGGGCCCTTCCCAAGGTGGGGATAGCTTGTGCATATCTGTTTGGTCTTGGATGAGCCGGAGTACTAAGTCACCCTCCTGGAATGTTCTGCTCTTGATCCGGCGGCTGTGATATCTGCGCAAGTCTTGTTGATAGATTGCAGACCGTGCTGCTGCTATATCACGCTCTTCATCCAGCCGGTCCAAACTGTCTTGTCTTGCCTGCTCATTGGCCGCTTCCACATAGGCTGTTACCCTTGGTGAATCATGACGGATATCACTTGGAAGGACCGCTTCAGCACCATATACCATAAAGAAAGGTGTATAACCTGTGGACCGGTTTGGCGTAGTGTTGATACTCCATAGGACAGATGGTAACTCCTCAACCCAACACCCCGGGGTTCTTTGCAAGGGAGTCATAAGCCGGGGCTTGATACCTCGCAAAATCTCCTGATTCGCTCTTTCAGCTTGACCGTTAGACTGGGGGTGAGCCACAGAAGATACATCTAGGCGAATATGTTCTCGTTGACAAAACTCTTCCATCTCGCCCTGAGATAAATTGGTGCCATTGTCTGTGATGATGCTGTGTGGAAAACCAAACCGGAAAATTACCTTTTTGATGAATTTGACCGCGGTGGCCGCATCACACTTGCTCACAGGCTCTGCTTCAATCCACTTTGTAAACTTATCCACCGCCACTAGTAGATGGGTTTTCTGATCTTGAGATCGCTTAAAGGGTCCAACCATATCAAGCCCCCAAGTCGAAAACGGCCAAGTTATTGGTATCATCCGGAGCTCCTGCGCCGGAACCAGAGCACGTCTCGAAAACTTCTGACAAGCATCACACTTCCGGACTAGATCTGCCGCATTAGCATGAGCTGTTAACCAATAAAAACCATGTCGGAAAGCTTTAGCCACCAATGATTTTGAACCGGCATGATGACCACAATCCCCTTCATGGATCTCACGAAGGATCTCACAACCTTCCTCGGCTGATACACACCGTTGAAACGCTCCAGAAACACTGCGATGATGAAGTTCTCCGTTTGCAATCGTCATGGACTTGGAACGCCGGATTATCTGTCATTCTTCTATCTCATCATCCGGTAACTCTCCTCGGCTCAAATACGCCAAGTAAGGCCGCGTCCAATCCGGAATTACATGAAGTGCTGCAACTAACTGTGCTTCCGGATCAGGAACAGCTAGATCTTCCTCCGATGGTACTTGAACCGAAGGATTGTGCAACTCATCCAAAAAAGTATTTGGCGGCACCGGTTTACGTTGGGAGCCCAGCCGGCTTAAAGCATCGGCCGCTTCGTTCCGTCGCCGGTCTATATGATCCACCTGATACCCTTTGAAATATCCTGCAACTGCTTCGACTTCCCGTCTGTAAGCTGCCATGAGGGGATCTCTCGAATCCCACTTGCCTGAAACTTGTTGTGCCACCAGATCTGAATTGCCAAAACATTTGACCCGGCTCAAGTTCATCTCCTTCGCCATCCGTAAGCCATGAAGTAATGCTTCATATTCTGCTGCATTATTAGTACAAGGAAACAATAAACGGAGGACATAGCAAAACTTATCACCTCGGGGGGAAGTTAAAACAACTCCAGCCCCCGAGCCTTCCAACTGTCTTGAACCGTCAAAGTGAATCATCTAGTATGTAAGATCCGGCTTCTCCTCAGGGGTTTGCAACTCTGTTCAATCATTGATGAAATCCACCAATGCCTGAGATTTTATAGCGGTGCGTGGCACATACTTCAATTCATGTGGGCTGAGCTCAATGGCCCACTTCACTACTCTACCTGTAGCTTCCCTGTTCTGGATTATGTCCCCCAACGGTGCTGAACTAACCACAGTTATTGGATGACCATGGAAATAGTGCTTCAGCTTCCGGTTTGCCATGAACACACCATACACCAGCTTCTGCCAATGTGGGTACCTCTGCTTGGATTCAATGAGTACTTCACTTACATAATAAACCGGACGCTGAACTGGATATTCCTTTCCTGCTTCCTTGCGCTCAACCACAATTGCGACGCTGACTGCCCGTGCATTGGCAGCGACGTATAACAGCAACGGCTCCTTATCAACAGGGGCAGCCAGGACCGGCGGTTTTGCCAGTTGCCGCTTCAGATCTTCAAACGCCGCGTTCGCCTCCTCACTCCATATAAACCGGTCTGTTTTCTTCAGCATCTGGTAAAGCGGAATCGCTTTCTCTCCCAAACGGCTGATGAACCGGCTTAATGCTGTGATCCGGCCAGCGATACGCTGAACATCATTGATGCAAACTGGTTTAGCCAAAGATGTGATTGCCTTAATCTTCTCCGGATTAGCTTCTATTCCTCTGTTTGAGACCAAGAATCCCAGTAGTTTACCTGCTGGAACACCAAAGGCACACTTCTCCGGATTAAGCATCATCTTATAGGCTCGAAGATTATCAAAAGCCTCCTTAAGATCCTCTATCATCGTTTCCTCTTTTCTTGACTTGACCACAATGTCATCCACATAAGCATGAACATTCCTCCCTATCTGTCCTTTAAGACAATTCTGAACGCAACGCTGATACGTTGCTTGAGCACTCTTGAGCCCAAAAGGCATAGATACATAGCAAAAAGCACCAAAAGGGGTTATGAAGGCTGTCTTCTCTTGGTCTTTAACTGCCATCTTGATCTGGTGATATCCTGAGTATGCATCCAAAAAGCTTAGCCGCTCACATCCCGCTGTAGCATCGATAATCTGATCAATGCGAGGGAGAGCAAAAGGATCAGTTGGGCAAGCTTTGTTGAGGTCTGTGTATTCCACACACATTCTCCACTTCCCATTCTTCTTTAACACCAGCACCGGATTAGCCAACCACTCTGGGTGAAAAACTTCCACTATGAACCCTGCGGCCAAAAGCCTAGCCACTTCTTCTCCTATAGCCTTGCGCCTCTCTTCGTTGAAGCGGCGTAAATATTGTTTAACCGGCTTATATTTCGGATCAATGTTAAGGCTGTGCTCAGCGAGTTCCCTCAGTATACCTGGCATGTCAGAAGGTTTCCACGCAAAGATATCCCGATTCTCACGGATGAACTCGATGAGCGCGCTTTCCTATTTGGGATCAAGGTTAGCGCTGATAGTGAACTGTTTGGACGAATCACCTGGCACAAAATCAACTTGCTTGGTCTCCTTCGCTGATTTAAACTTCAATGCCGGATCATGCTCTGTAGTTGGCTTCTTCAGCGGAGTCATATCTGCCGGATCAACATTATCCTTGTAAAATTTCAACTCCTCGGTAGCACATACTGCCTCTGCATAAGCAGCGTCTCCCTCTTCACACTCTAACGCAACCTTGCGACTTCCGTGAACCGTAATTGTGCCCTTGTGACCCGGCATCTTGAGCTGCAAGTAAACATAACACGGTCTAGCCATAAACTTGGCATAAACCGTTCTCCCAAACAGAGCGTGATAAGGGCTCTGGATCTTGACGACTTCAAAAGTTATCATCTCTGACCTGGAATCATGCTCATCTCCAAAGGTAACTTCCAAGTCAATCTTTGCAACTGGATAAGCCGACTTACCTGGAACCACTCCGTGGAACACCGTGTTTGATTGCCTTAACTTCTTATCCGTTAGGCCCATACGACGGAAAGTCTCATAGTACAAGATGTTGATGCTGCTACCGCCGTCCATGAGAACTTTAGTGAACTTATAACCACCCACCTGTGGTGCCACTACCAAGGCCAAATGGCCCGGATTATCCACCCGCATCGGGTGATCCTCTCTGCTCCATATAATGGGCTGCTCTGACCAACGCAGGAATTGTGGTGTCGCCGGTTCAACCGCGTGTACTGCCCGCTTTAAAACCTTCTGATCTCGTTTGCACAGGCTCGTGGTGAACACATGATATTGCCTACTACTCAATTCCTTCGGATTACTCTGATATCCGGATGGTGGCTGCTGTTGCTGATGCTGCTGATTACCCTGGCTATTGTGATTACCTTGGCCCTGCTGTTAACTGCCTTGGTTATTGTAACCACCCTGATTACGTGGCTGATTGCCCTGGTTGTTATAACTTCCTTGACCATTTTGATTACCGGCCCGGTTTTGATAACCATTGTTATTGCTCCGATATCCTGATCCGGAGCTGTTCCCTGATGACCCGGACCATAGAACCCTGGGCCTGAACCGCCATTTGGAGGCCTGTCATTAGGATTAAAGCGGCCCATCATTGCATCCATAAAGGGCCTGCACTCTCTTATAGTGTGTTTTGCCGGTCGTTTGCTCGTGCCATGCTTCGGACAAGGCTGATCTAACTCTTGGTGCCAACTAAAATCCCCTCCGCCGGTTTGCTGAGGTGGGTTGCCCATATTACGCTGAAAACCCCCTTGAACTTGGGTATTGGCTACGAAATCAGAGCCACCCTCTGCTTTTCGTTTGCCCAAGAAACTAGCAGTAGCCGGGTTAACTTGCGCCGGTTTACTAGGTTTGTTAACCTTCCCTGCTTTGTCTCCCTCAGCTTCTAGATACTTGGTATTATCAGAGTCCCCATACTTTACCAGATCACTCATGAGAGTCCCCATATCATTGCAATCCCTTTTAAGCCGTCCTAGCTTTAACTTTAAAGATTCAAACCGGCAATTGTTTTCCAAAGTCACTATCGCCGTACTAGGATTGATACCATTCGAAGAGTGCAAGATCTCTGATACTCGCCGCACCCAAGCACTTGTAGACTCCTGCTCTCCTTGCACACAGGCTGCTAGATCCACCACTGACATCGGCTGTTTGCATGTATCCTTGAAGTTTTTGATGAACTGACGACGTAGCTCTCCCCATGATCCGATGGAATTAGGGGGTAAACCCTTTAGCCAGGTCCGGGCTGTACCCTCAAGCATCATGGTGAAGTATTTTGCACAAGCCGCTTCATCCACGTCCAGCATCTCCATGGCCATCTCATAACTCTCCACCCAAGCTTCAGGAGGTAAATCCGCAGTGTAATTAGGTACTTTGCGGGGCCCTTTAAAATCCTTCGGCAACTTCACGCTCCGTAAAGCGGGAATAAGACACTGTACTCCAAAGGAACTTGTTGTGACTCCGGTCTCTGCTGTGGCGGTTTGAACCGGCGTCGTCTGACGGACCTCCTCCCGGGCTACGGATCTAACCCGGTTTGCATCCTGAGCTTGAGCATCCGCGCCTGCCGGATTATCCTGTCTGTGCCGATGTCGCCTGCGCTCACTGCTAGATACCTCTGGCTCCTCCCAATGCCTAGTGTAACTCCGGCTGGGACGTGGTGTTGAATGTAGTCTTTCCCTGCTATGAGAATATGCTTGCTGCTGTATTAACACCGTATTAAGCAACTCCTTGGCCCGGCGTGCCTCCAATGCGGCTCGGGACGTCCCCTCCACGGGTAAAGCGGCCAAACGTGCAGCAGCAGCAACGATGTTATCCAAAGGATTTGAATAATGACCTGGAGGGGTAGGAACGTGAGGTGCAGACGTGATCCGCCGATCTTGCTCCGCAGTGGGTTGCTGAACTGGTTCATCCCTGGCTGGAGGTGCCCTCCGGTTTAAAGCCGGGTCATTGCTGGTCCCAGCCCCGGGTGTTCCGAACAGATCCGTCGCTTCATAAACCGACGGTAGACGAGATTGGTATTTTCGACCCCTTACTCCCTGCACAGAGGTCTGCTCCATCCTTAGATGAAAAGCCTGATCATTCAGCTCCGCTTGCCTTATCGCTATCATTGCCTTCTCTGCTTTCAAATCATCTTTTAATTGATCAATCCGGCCTTTTAACTGAAGGAGCTCTGCATCATGCTGCGCCTTGTCTGCTGGAGCTATCACTGCCACCGCTTTAGCTGTGAACTCCTCGATCAAGGTGGATAGAACGTCAGTAGGTGAGAGAGCCGGGCCGCTCCCTCCTACACCAGCTTCTGCTGTCGCCCCGTTCACCGTGGATTGCGGCGTAGATTGTGAACCGGCCATAAAGACAGCCACTCGGTTTGGCGGATCAAAGGGGTCCGGAATACTGTCTCCGTTGGACTCACCCTCAGACCGGCCGTCCCGCAACTGATACAAAGATTCAGTTTCTCCGGATGAAGATCCGTCATCAGAGTAGACAACTGTTTCACCTCCAGACTCCGATCCGTCATCTGTTTGGACCCCATGAATTGCTCCAACGAACACGCGCTTCATGGCGGGCTGAATCCGGGCCGATCTCGCACGCTGAGCCGGCTCGATGATGTTGGGGAAGATGTCCGGCTCAAGTCCCGGTTCGCCGATCTTGCCGATGAAGACGTGGATGCCGCCGAAGGGAACCCGGTACCCGTATTCGATTGAATCGGCCTCCGGTCCCCAGCCTGCGTCGTCAATGTAGATCCGGCCGCGGCGACTCTTGGTCATCCGGCCGACCGCGTAACCCTTGAGCCCTTCAAAGCTGCCCTTCAAGAACTCGAAACCCTCGTGCGGAGGCCCCACGGTGGGCGCCAACTGTCGTGGAATTAACACGGCAGATGTCCGGTTTGACGGACTTGATGATGGAACCATCGCACGGGTTAGCTTGAAGGGGTTCATAGCACACAAAGGACACAGAGAGTTTATACTAGTTCGGCCCCTTCGATGAAGGTAAAAGCCTACGTCTAGTTGGTTTTGGTATTGCTTGGGCGTCGGATTACAGGGAGCGGATCGCTTGCCTGTAGTCTCGACGGGTGGATTCTTGCTTGTCCCCTGAACCATCATCGGGTCGTCCCTTTATATAGAGGTGACGCCTGGTCCGGTTTACAGAGTCCCGAGGCCGGCTCATACTTGTATCCGCCTCGGTCTCTGTTCTTTCTTCCTTATTCCTCAAGTTACATCATCGGGCGGTTTACAAATCGTAACTCTATACATGGGCCCTAATATCTCATGGGCCGTAACCTTAACTAAATATACAATAAAACATATTATAACATTCCGGTTTATACTAGCCGGTTCATACCTGCTAGTCATATCCCTGACACTCACCTTCAACACGTTCCTAGAGAAAACCAAGCTGAAAGATGATGGTAGCAACTATACGGATTGTGTCCGTAACTTGAGGATCATCCTCATAGCTGCCAAGAAAATATATGTCCGTGAAGCACCGCTAGGTGACGTTCCCGCCCCAGCGAACCAAGACGTTATGAACGCTTGGCAGTTGTGTTGTGATGATTACTCCCTGGTTCAGTGCGGCATGCTTTACAGCTTAGAATCGGGGCTCCAAAAGCGTTTTGAGCACCACGGAGCATATGAGATATTCCAAGAGCTGAAAATGGTTTTCCAAGCTCATGCCCGAGTCAAGAGATATGACGTCTCCGACGCATTCTACAGTTGTAAGATGGTGGAGAATAGTTCTGTCAACGAGCATATACTCAAATTGTCTGGGTTGCACAATCGCTTGTCTCAGTTGGGAATTAATCTCCCAGACGAAGCGGTCGTTGACAGAATCCTTCAGTCGCTCCCACCTAGCTACAAGAGCTTCATGATGAACTTCAATATGCAAGGGATAGAGAAGTCCATTCTCGAAGTGTATTCAATGCTGAAATCAGCGGAGGTGGAGATCAAGAAAGAGCATCAAGTGTTGATGGTGAATAAGACCACTAAGTTCAAGAAAGGCAAGGGTAAGAAGAACTTCAAGAAGGACGGCAAAGGAGTTGCCGCGCCCGGTAAGCTATTTGCCTGGAAGAAGCCAAAGAATGGACCCAAGCCTGAGACTGAGTGCTTTTATTGCAAGGGAACGGGTCACTGGAAGCGGAACTGCCCCAAATACTTAGCAGATAAGAAGGCCGGCAACGTCAAAGGTATATGTGATATACATGTTATTGATGTGTACCTTGCCAGCGCTCGTAGTAGCTCCTGGGTATTTGATACAGGTGCAATTGCTCACATTTGTAACTCAAAACAGGAGCTGTGGAATAAGCGGAGACTGGCAAAGGACAAGGTGACGATGCGCGTCGGGAATGGTTCCAAGGTCGATGTGATCTCCGTCGGCATGCTACCTCTGCATCTACCTTCGGGATTAGTTTTAAACCTCAATAATTGTTATTTAGTACCAGCTTTGAGCATGAACATTGTATCTGGATCTCGTTTAATGCGAGATGGCTACTCATTTTAATCCGAGAATAATGGTTGTTCTATTTATATGAGAGAGTTGTTTTATGGTCATGCCCCGCTGGTCAATGGTTTATTCTTAATGAATCTCGAACGTGATGTTACACATATTCATAGTGTGAATGCCAAAAGAAGTAAGGTTGATAATGATAGTCCCACATACTTGTGGCATTGCCGCCTTGGTCATATTGGTGTCAAACATATGAAGAAGCTCCATGCAGATGGACTTTTAGAGTCTCTTGATTATGAATCATTTGACACGTGCGAACCATGCCTCTTGGGCAAGATGACCAAGACTCCGTTCTCCGGAACAATGGAGCGAGCGACCAACTTATTGGAAATCATACATACCGATGTGTGCGGTCCAATGAGTGTTGAAGCTCGCGGAGGCTATCGTTATGTTCTCACCCTCACAGATGACTTAAGTAGATATGGGTATGCCTACTTAATGAAACACAAGTGTGAGACATTTAAAAAGTTCAAGGAATTTCAGAATGAGGTTGAGAATCAACGTGACAGAAAAATAAAGTTCTTACGATCGGATCGTGGAGGAGAATACTTGAGTCACGAATTTGGCACACACCTGAGGAACTGTGGAATTGTTTCACAATTGACACCGCCTGGAACACCTCAGCGTAATGGTGTGTCCGAACGTCCTAATCGTACTCTGTTGGACCTGGTGCGATCTATGATGTCTCTTACCGACTTACCGCTTTCATTTTGGGGTTATGCTTTAGAGACTGCCGCATTCACTTTAAATAGGGCTCCGTCTAAATCCGTTGAGACGACACTGTATGAACTTTGGTTTGCCAAGAAACCTAAGCTGTCGTTTCTGAAAGTTTGGGGCTGCGATGCTTATGTCAAGAAACTTCAACCTGAAAAGCTCGAACCCAAGTCGGAAAAATGCGTCTTCATAGGATACCCTAAGGGAACTATTGGGTATACCTTCTACCTCATATCCGAAGGCAAGGTCTTCGTTGCCAAGAATGGATCCTTTCTGGAGAAAGAGTTTCTCTCGAAAGAAGTGAGTGGGAGGAAAGTGGAACTTGATGAGGTGACAGCCACCCCTTCCAAACCGGAAAGTAGAACAGCGCAGGAAGTTGTTCCTGTGGTGCCTGCACCGACTAGGGAGGAAGTTAATGATGATGATCATGAAGCTTCAGATCAAGTTACTACTGAACTTCGAAGGTCCACAAGGACACGTTCCGCACCAGAGTGGTACGGCAACCCTGTCATGGAAATCATGTTGTTAGACAACGGTGAACCTTCGAACTATGAAGAAGCGATGGCGGGCCCGGATTCTAACAAATGGCTTGAAGCCGTGAAATCCGAGATAGGATCCATGTATGAAAACAAAGTGTGGACTTTGGTGGACTTGCCCGATGATCGGCATGCCATAGAAAATAAATGGATCTTTAAGAAGAAGACTAACGCGGATGGTAATGTGACCATCTATAAGGCTTGGCTTGTTGCTAAAGGTTATCGACAAGTTCAAGGGATTGACTCCAACGAGACTTTCTCTCCCGTAGCGATGCTGAAGTCCGTCCGAATCATGTTACCAATTGCCGCATTCTATGATTATGAGATATGGAAAATGGACGTCAAAACGGCATTCCTTAATGGCTTCCTCAAGGAAGAACTGTATATGATGCAGCCGGAAGGTTTTGTCGCTGACAAGGTATGCAAGCTCCAACGCTCTATTTATGGGCTGGTGCAAGCATCTCGGAGTTGGAACATTCGCTTTAATGATGTGATCGAAGCGTTTGGTTTTATACAGGCTTGGGGAGAAGCCTGTATTTACAAGAAAGTGAGTGGGAGCTCTGTAGCATTTCTCATATTATATGTGGATGATATATTGCTGATGGGAAATGATGTAGAATTCTTGGAAAGCATAAAGGCCTACTTGAATAAGAGTTTTTCAATGAATTACCTTGGAGAAGCTGCTTACGTATTAGGCATCAAGATCTATAGAGATAGATCAAGACGCCTCATTGGCCTTTCACAAAGTACATACCTTGATAAGATATTGAAGAAGTTCAATATGGATCAGTGCAAGAAAGGGTTCTTGCCTGTATTGCAAGGTATGAGAATGAACACGGCTCAATCCCCGACCACGGCAGAAGATAGAGAAAATATGAGTGTCATCCCCTATGCCTCAACCATAGGTTCTATTATGTATGCCATGCTGTGTACCAGACCTGATGTGAACCTTGCCATAAGTTTGGTGGGGAGGTACCAAAGTGATCTCGGTATGGAACACTGGACAGCGGTCAAGAACATCCTGAAGTACCTGAAAAGGACTAAGGATATGTTTCTCGTTTATGGAGGTGACGAAGAGCTCGTCGTAAAGGGTTACGTCCATACTAGCTTCGACACAGATCTGGATGACTCCAAGCCACAAACCGGATACGTGTATATTTTGAATGGTGGGGCAGTCAGCTGGTGCAGTTGCAAGCAAAGCGTTGTGGCGCATTCTACATGTGAAGCGGAGTACATAGCTGCTTGCGAAGCAGCGCAGGAAGAAGTCTGGATGAAGGAGTTCATCACCGACCTAGGAGTTATTCCAAGCGTGTCGGGCCCGATGACTCTCTTATGTGACAACACTGGAACTATTGCCATTGCCAAGGAGGCCAGGTTTCACAAGTATACCAAGCACATCAAGCGCCGTTTCAACTCCATCCGGAATTATGTTCAAGATGGAGACATAGATATTTGTAAAGTGCATACGGATCTGAATGTTGCAGATCCGTTGACTAAACCTCTTCCACGAGCAAAACATGATCAACACCAGAACTCTATGGGTGTTCGATTCATCACAATGTAACTAGATTATTGACTCTAGTGCAAGTGGGAGACTGTTGGAAATATGCCCTAGAGGCAATAATAAAATGGTTATTATTATATTTCCTTGTTCGTGATAATTGTCTGTTATTCATGCTTGAATTGTATTATCCGGAAACAGTGATACATGTGTGAATACATAGACCACAACGTGTCCCTGTTAAACCTCTAGTTACTAGCTCATTGATCAACAGATGGTTACGGTTTCCGGCCCATGGACATTGGATGTCATTGATAACGGGATCACATCATTAGGAGAATGATGTGATGGATAAGACCCAATTCTAAGCCTAGCACGAGATCGAGTAGTTCGTAATGCTAAATCTTTTCTAGTGTCAAGTATCTTTTCCTTTGACCATGAGGTTGTGCAACTCCCGGATACCGTAGGAATACTTTGGGTGTGCCAAACGTCACAACGTAACTGGGTGGCTATAAAGGTATACTACGGGTATATCTGAAAGCATCTGTTGGGTTGGCATGAACCGAGACTGGGATTTGTCACTCCGTATGACGGAGAGGTATCTCTGGGCCCACTCGGTAAGACATCATCATAATGAGCTCAATGTGACTAAGGAGTTGGTCACGAGATGATGTATTACGGAACAAGTAAAGAGACTTGCCATGACGAGATTGAACAAGGTATCGGTATACTGACGATCGAATCTCGGGCAAGTACTATACCAATAGACAAAGGGAATTGCATACGGGATTGATTGAATCCTTGACATCGTGGTTCATCTGATGAGATCATCGAGGAGCATGTGGGAGCCAACATGGGTATCCAGATCCCGCTGTTGGTTATTGACCGGAGAGTCGTCTCGGTCATGTCTACGTGTCTCCCGAACCCATAGGGTCTACACACTTAAGGTTCGGTGACGCTAGGGTTGTAGAGATATATGTATGCGGTAACCCGAAAGTTGTTCGGAGTCCCAGATGAGATCCCGGACATCACGAGGAGATCCGGAATGGTCCGGAGGTAAAGATTTATATATAGGAAGTCCGTTTTCGGCCATCGGGAGAGTTTCAGGGGTCACCGGTATTGTACCGGGACCACCGGAAGGGTCCCGAGGGTCCACCGGGTGGGGCCACCTATCCCTGAGGGCCCCATGGGCTGAAAGGGGAAGGGAACCAGCCCATAGTGGGCTGGTGCGCCCCCCTTGGGCCTCCCCCTGCGCCTAGGGTTGGAAACCCTAGGGGTGGGGGCCGCCCCACCTCCTTGGGGGGCAAGTCCCCCCCTTTGGCCGCCGCCCCCCTAGGAGATTCGATCTCCTAGGGCAGGCGCCCCCCAGGGCCCCTATATATAGTGGGGGGAGGGAGGGCAGCCTCACCCATGCCCTCGCACCTCCCTCTCCCTCCCGTGACACCCCTTCCTCCTCCAGTGCTGCTTGGCGAAGCCCTGCTGGAATACTGCCGCATCCACCACCACGCCGTTGCGCCGCTGGATCTCCATCAACCTCTCCTCCCCCCTTGCTGGATCAAGAAGGAGGAGACATCACTGCTCTGTATGTGTGTTGAACGCGGAGGTGCCATCCGTTCGGCGCTAGGATCATCGGTGATTTGGATCACGACGAGTACGACTCCATCATCCACGTTCTCTTGAACGCTTCCGCTCGCGATCTACAAGGGTATGTAGATGCACTCCTCTCTCCCTTGTTGCTAGATGACTCCATAGATTGATCTTGGTGAAGCGTGGAATTTTTTTGATTTCTGCTATGTTCCCCAACAACTGCGTATATAATTAACAACGTAAATAATGTGCCAGTTGGACAAATATGATTGGAGATGGAGATGGAGATGGATTTTTACATAAACACGGATATGCATGTCTATGTCTATGTGTGTGTGCGCGACGACTCTCGCGACCTGGAAGCGAGCGCGTGTTTTCGATCGAGTTTTCTTTCTTGGTACGTTAAAAAATTGTCCGCCAGTTTTCGTTTCTTTTTTTCGGGAACGCGCGTATTCTATTTAAAACCACTTCTATGGAGAGATTGTTTTACTCCATTATAGCCTCTTGTTTAATAGAGTTTCTTGCGTCTCGCTCTCTCACCCTCTCCATATCAAAACAAGATGACAGTGTCCACACTATCTCTCTCCTCACCGGTGGTCACAGATCCGGCCGAATCCCGTCCGCTGCGGGAGGTGAGGAGGTGCAGCGTTGACGTTGTCGCCGTCGGCGACGGAGGAAGCCGATGTGCACTGTCCTCTCGGAGCTGGCGCTGGCGCGGACGAAGGTGCTCCGCGCCCTTGTTCGCTGCCGTCGTGTGGGCAGATCCCGCCCGCCCACCTAAGCGACATGTCGCCCACCTGAGGTATAACTTCTTGTACTGGTCCAGCTCCCCAGGTCGCTGCATGCGGGTTTTATTCTATGCGACTACTCCCCAGCTCCCCATGTATAGTAGCTAGGGTTCGTCGGCTGGTCCAACATCACCTACTATTATAGAGGAAATGCCACTCGAAAAGTTGTCCTGATTTATGCCTCGGTGGAGGTATACATGTTGTTTCGACAAAAAGTACATGGTGGTTGTGCGGTCATTGTCCATATGCTCCTATTGCTGCTGCTAATCTAATACTATCACTGGTTAAATGAAGAAATGCTTTTTTTCTTGGGTATCCTGGTTTAGTTGCCATCATGATAATCATGATGCTTCTGTTTGTTGGTGTACTTTTCATAATTCTTATCGACAATTGAGATGTCGTTGTTAATCTTGTAAAACAAAGTAACAACACTATATCCTTTTTTATATTTTTGGAAACAACGATGCATATCTTCATACCCGGGCATGTCTTCCTCAATTTTAGTGGAACTGTACAAAATTGGATGGACATTGTCGTTCCGCCTTACTGTCCTCTGCCACATGGTTCTTCCTTCCTTGATCTTGACTACTGAGAAGAAACAGACCACAGTGAGGATTTGTCGAACTTCATAGGTGCCTCACCCAAACTTGATGCCAAATGGATGATGCATCACCACGATGACCTATCAATGCTCATGGTTGCGCCTCATGGTTCCGTCGGCTGGTGAAGCTGATCGATTTTCAATGATAAACAAGCTGTCTTCCATCAGTGCTCTTTGCTTGTTACCCACAAAGATGATATTGAGTTGGAGACACAGTCGTCTTTCACGTTGGTGCAATTTTATCACACAATTAGCTATGAACCAAATGTTTTCTCGAAGAAGGATCGACGTTGGTACTAAGAGCATAAGTTTTGTATTGATTTCTAAGCCTTCTCACAACTTTGTCTCCAGCTCCCCTATAATTTTATTTGTCCAGCTATTAACTTTGATTAATAAAATGGTGTGGACTAAAAACCCGGATGGACGTAGTAGCCCTCCATTTTTATTTACTCCGCATATTAGATTTGACTGAAGTCAAACTTTGTAAAGTTTGACCAAGTTTAGGCTAAACATAACAAACCATAATTATTAGAGAGGGCAAACTGTACATACTCTCAAACCTTTCCGATAACTGAAATTAAAATTCTTTATTTGTACACACTCTCACACGTTACCGATAATTGGGCGCATGTGTGGTTGTTCACTTAAGGGAGGGTAGTGTACCGCACATGAAGGACAGGAAGTGCGACCAGGACGCGTGGATCGCTAGTTCATCGAAAGTAGTAGTAGTTTTCTTCACTGGTACGTTAAATAAAGAGGTTCGTTTCGTACTTACACAATTTAAAACGATTATTATGGAGAGAATAAGAAAACCACTCCACTATATATTAGTCGTATACACGAGTACTATATGGATGCAGCTTCATTGACTTTAGTGCACCTGCCTTTGGGTTTATGACAGGTGGGCCCAAAATGTGGCTGGCCCACCTGTC
The DNA here is from genome assembly GCA_902687465.1 of Secale cereale. Classification (NCBI taxonomy): domain Eukaryota; kingdom Viridiplantae; phylum Streptophyta; class Magnoliopsida; order Poales; family Poaceae; genus Secale; species Secale cereale. The sequence goes on along the minus strand of LR738714.1, from coordinate 11,943,297 downwards.
ATACAGCCAAAAGCAGGTGCAGTTAAGGCACCGGAGCTCAGTCCGTACTATAGTATATATATAAGCTGGAGCCTCAGCGCTTGTTCGATAGGGTTTGCACTCTCCACACTCTCGCCGCACTATATATATAGGTCTTTCTCATAACATTATGAGAATAATATTCTCATAACACTTCCGCACTGCACGCACAACGCGAGGGCACTGCAACATAATGAAAGGTGAATTTTCGTTTCGAAAAAACTATACGTGTTGTTTTTTGTGTACCTTTTTTGCTCTATTTTTTTAACCGTTTCTCGGAATTATGTGTGTAATATACCGTTGAAAATCTATGGAGTAGACGCAACTTCGCCATGTTGAACACTTTTCAAAATTTATCACAGTTTAAGAGCAGTTTCGAAAATCGTGCGGCCCACAACGAATGACAGCGAGCATTTTTTCACGTTTTCTTCTAAACCGCTCGCCGGAATGAATCAAATGATATACCGTTGGATAGATATCGTCGAGGCGCATATTTTTCATATGTATTGTTTTCTCTAATTCATTACGGTTTAAAAGCAGTTTCAAATTACTAAATCACGGAATTCTGTTTTTTTATTTTTTTTCAAATTTTCGGTACTGTTTTCACTCCAGTTTTCTAACCGTTTGTCGAAACAAGGCGTGTAATATACCGTTGGAAAGCTATGGACGAGGCGCAACTTTCCTATGTTGAAATGATTTCGAGATTCCTTACAGTTTTTAGTGAATTTTAAAAATCGTGTGGCTGACTATGAGGGGCCGCATCAGTTTTTGGCGAAATTCTTACAAACCACTGGTCGAAATGATTCAAATTATAGGCCGTTGGAAAGATATCGTCGAGACGCTACTTTTTCATGTAGAACACTCCCTCTAATTCATTACGGTTTAAGAGCAGTTTTGAAATTACAAAAACGCGGACACTCTGTTTTTCACGACACCAAAATCGACCAGTGCACTGCATCAGACAGAAGAACGCACTGCTTCAGCCTAACAACCGCACTGCATCAAAAGGGCAAGCGAGCTTGATGATTTTTAATTTAAAGCAGTGCGGTTTTTTACATAGCGAACACTACCGAAAGTGAGGCGCAACAGTAGCGAAATTGAACCACATTATTTTTTTGCTAGTTAAATTCGAAACCTTTTATTTTTCAATCGCGCCACAAATGAAACGAAGTGTGTTAGAAAAAGAAGATAACCGCTCGTGGGAATTTTCTCTCTTTTTTACATAGTGAACCGCCAACCACCAAAGAATGGACCACATCATTTTTTTAAACTTCAAGAAACAATTCATGATAGGGCCAAGTTAACTGCATTGTTTTTTTTTGTAAAATTTTGCTTCGAAACCAATTGCATTAGGAAGGGAAGTGAACTTCTCCCGAGTGTTTTTATGTGTTTTTCCTTTACAAAGTAAAAATTTTCAGCAACCAAACTGCACGCACGCACTGAGCAAGCCACACGACAGCGTAGCCGAGCTTCACGCCTCTCGGCCAAGCTGCAATCCCATCACCGGCGAACTGCAGCCCCACATCGATAATTGCACGAACTCAAAGGCCTAACTACATTGCCTGAGGTGGAGCTCCTCCGTCCTTCCCGTCGACCACTGGGAGGGGAGAAGAGGAGGTCGCCGAACTGCACGCCCACGTTTGGTCGAGCTGCACTCCCCCATGTGCAGACTGCATTCTCGTGTGCAGTGTCGTAATCGCCTGAAGCCATCGACGCGACGGGCCAAACTGCATGCCGCCGTTGGTCGAGCTGCACTCCCCCATGGGCAGAACTGCACGCCCGTGTGGGCACTGCCCACGAGTCATAGAGAAGGCGGGGCCACCGAGATCCATGGCGACGAGAGGAGTCAGCGGGGCGTCTGCTGCTCAGTGAACGGTGGCACGTAGATGGAGAAGGCTGGGGAGAGCCGGAGGACGGCGAGCTGCAAGCGCGTCACCGGCGGACTGCAACGACTCCCAACGATGAAGGGACGACCACCGACGACACCGAAGGAACCACGACGGCACGGTGGCGCGGCGGAACCATGGTGGCTCGTCGTGGTTCGGATCTGACAACGAGGGACCTCGTCGGAGGTTGCGCGCTCGCATCCGGCGGGGAGGGGTCGTGGTCGCGTCAGATCCGGCATAGGGATGGTGGAGCGGCACGAAAGGTGCCGCGGCCGCGTCGGATCCGGTGTAGGCGGGGTGAGGGAGAAAGAAGGTGGGGAGGCATGTGGTGGAGGAGTAGGGCACCGCGGTGGTGGTGGTGGTCGGCGGGGCTGGGGGAGGGGAGGGGCGGTGGCGATCTAGGCCGCTCCCACGGTAGAAGGTAGGGAGGGGAGGGTCGGCGGCACGCCAGCTGCTCCCGCGGTAGAAGGTGCGGAGGGGAGGGGCGGTGGTGTTCGGGTGGGGGTGTTATCAGAATAAGCTTTTTTGTTAGGAGAATAAGGTCTTAAGGGGTGTTATGAGAATAGACCCACCCTATATTCACTGTCTCTCACCTTCTTCACCAGATCTAAACAAGACTGCGTTGTGGCCTCTGTCTCTCTCACCCCCTCACAGCTGGCGAAGGAGGCATCCGGATCCCATCGCACTGGGAAGGGGAGCAGGAGCAGCGTTCACTCTATCGCCTTCGGCGAGGGAGGCAATCGACTGCCGACTGCGCTTTTCTCTTTCACCCAGCGCCTGTGCGGGAGGGCCACCGACCCCTTCTTCCTCGCTACCGTACGTAGTGTGGGCAGATCCGACCTCCCGCCGCATGCCTTGCCACATCCCGACAACCCTAAGGTATAAGTTTCTTTGAAACCGTCATTGCTCTAGCTGCATGCTGATCTTTTTCGATTCTGTAGTCGAATCTAGGTCTTGGTTCAAAGAGGAAAGAAGTGTGTGGTGGGGTGGAGCATGAATCTAGGACGTGGTTCAATGAGGAAAGGAGGGAGGGAAAGTAGTATAGACTAGCTATCCAGCCGCTTTGTTGGTCGAAAAGGGAAAAATGGGGTAACCCAGTACACACATATGTAAGGAACCGAACTCTTTGTTGAAAGGGAAAGAAACTGGGGGTCGGGTAGTTTGTGCAGGACTAGATTTGCTGCCCTCACGTCGGAAAAAGTTTCAAAGAGAACAAATATGGGACCAACGCAGATATGCCGCTTGGCTACATACTCTGCATCACCCATTTATACGTGTGGACGCACATAGTGCTGGCATGTCCCATGTCCCATCCACATGATGGTGTAGTGTGTTTTGAGATGTTGTGCTAGTTGTATTGGTACTATTTTAAATAAACTCTGCATCACCCCCTTTATAAGTAGATGGAAGCACATGTTGTTGTGCCCACTCTCCCCTGGAACTGTTTATGCTTTTTATTAATCTAATGCCACTGGTAAAATTAAGCAATGCCACTCTCAGAATTAACTACTGAATCTTATTTCAAAATTGCAACACTTGTCAGGGATTGGCGGGATTACCATTTTTATTGGCCAGTAATTTATTCCTTTTTTGCCTCTGTTAAAACAGGGATATCTATTCAACTTGTTGCTATTGCGACATTTTGCTTCGCTTAATTTTGGTGGAACTGCACCAAATGAGACCGGATTTCCATATATGTGTTGAGATCTATTTAAGGTCTTCCTCACGAGTTATTTCAAATCTTGGTCTTGAAAGGTCAGTACCGACTTTCGTCAGAATTAACTAGTGAATCTTAGTTCAAAACTGCAACACTTGTTAGGGATCGGGGGGAGTACCATTTCTGTTAGGGATCGGCCGGAGTACATGTTTAAGAAATGTATTGTTCAGATAATGTCTCTGTTATTATATATCAGTTACAGTGTTTTACAAATGGTACTATCCTGCTTTGTAGTTCTTTCTACATGTTTAACCAAGGTATTGTTAAGATAATGTCTCTGTTAAAATGAATCAGTCGCATTGTTTTAGGAATGATACTTTTATGCTTTGTTGTTCTTTATACATGTTGAAACAAGGCATTGTTAAGATAATGTCTCAGTTAATATGAATGAATCACACTGATTGAGAATTGATACTCTCCTGCTTTGTTTCCCATTAAGATAAGGTAGATTAGTAGATGTTTTTCTTCTAGGAGTACAAGTCATCAACCGTTATTTCTCAGTAATTGTTTCCCTTATACCTTTTGTTGCTTACAGGGATATCAAAATTAAAGCTCGGTTTTATTCCGATTTTGATTTTAGTTGAACTACACAAAAGGAGCCAATGTGTCTAAGGCAAACTACTGCATTAGTGGGTCCAGTTGGTCTTACCACTTTGCACAAAGAAGCAGTCATTGTTTGCGCTACATTACACAAGGAATGATCGAGAAGCTTTACAGAGTATTAGTAGACGCTGGTGACATGACTAGTTTGCAGAGAGCATAGGAAACTTTACAACACGTGGAGTGCACTGGGCAAAAAGTGCCCAAACAAGTACAGGAAGCCAGGCCAGGACTCCAAATCTGTCAATGTCATTCTAAGCAACAATGATGGGGCATCTCGGTATGGTAATCTGTTTACCATACTTTCAGTTTGTTAGTCCACCGATTGGTGGGTTGACACTAGGGCCAATATTCATGTGTGTGCTGATGTGTCTTTGTTTTCTGGCATCATATAAATACGAAATCCACAGGGATGCTCAGCTTGATTTTAGTGGAACTGCACAAAATGTTCAGATGCTTCGTGTCGTCCATAATAATACTTCATAATGCACAATACATCGAATGGTTCTCTAATCATTCGTCGTCACCTTGAGCACCAGACTATCATATGACAAACTGATGACAAACCCTACCCGTTCCACAATCATAGGCATTACATATTTTGAATGGGAAAAGCTTGTCAAAGTTGACATTAGTTTAATATATTGGAATTGGAAAACCTTGTCAATTTTTGCTCATTGATGTTAGCCAGAAGACATGCATTTGACATTTTTGAGTGGGACACCCTTTGCTGTGAGCAACGTCGATCGTTTTTTCCTATTCATGTCTTCAGTTCAGAAGTAAATATGTACTCTGCCGAGATGCATAGTCACATGAATGTTGACTTATGTAGGATATTTTAAGAGTTTGTTCTGAATATTGTCTATGTAATGCCAGGCCTTGTGTTTGATTGCAAAGTTGACCTTGGAATGTTGTGGCATGCGGCATCACGAGCTGCTCACCGTGCCTCCTGAGAATAATGCTTCATATTGTTTTGCATGTCGATCTAATGCAAGTGATTTGCTTGTTAGGAAGATCATCCTCTTCTGTTGTTTCCGTGCTTAAGAAGTTCATCGTCTTATGTTTCATTCATAGCATATACGACAAGTCGGGTAGGTTAGACGTGAAACCATATGATCTTCCGACCAACTGATCATCTTAGGCCGTGATTGGATCATCATTTTCCAACCAAAACCGCTTGTAAAACTGACGCTTGTAAATAAAAGCAGATGGTCTCGGGCGAAGCGCTTGGTTGGTCGATTTCGACTAGTAAAATATACACCGGTCTCTCAAATTACACGCGTAACTCGCCGGTTTTACTTACAGACCTTGGGGCCTCGGTTTCATTACGCCTGTATTTTACGCGTTGTTTCCGATGACGAGTAAATTACACTTGTATCTTAATACAGTTGTGAAATAAACGAGAGCTACCAAGTGCAGCCTTACCGTTTCATGCCGTCTCAGTCTCTCGAAGGTGCTCATGGGTGCCTGATGATCCTGGCTTCCAGAATGAGTAGCGCGAGCTGTATCAGACCATCCGTAGGCCCGCGAGGCCCTCTCTGTTGTCCTTCGAGTTGTTGCGCTCGCCGTGGCGCCGAGCATTATTAACATGGTCAATGAACATGAGGATTCAGGAGATGACTTTATTTTGACTGGTTGACAGTAGGGACCCACTAGGGCCATAGCCGTACGTACGCAAGTGCCTCCTTATTCTGTACAACTATTTTTTTTTGCTTCCTCCTGGTTTCCTGACATCATGGTCCCACACCATTGTCAACCTATGTAATCAATATAAACGAGAGAATTGCACAAGGTGCATCCGACAGCTGGTACCAAGCAGCTCGAGCAATATTTGTGTTTTTGAGGTGTGAGCACTGCAGTGTTTTTCTTGGCGATGCTTTCGTTGTTGTTCAGAGGAGAGCAGGGTATTAACTGGGCGGGCTGTGACCCGTCTAGCCCAGGACAGATATCCAGCCCAGATATTAATTTTTTTCAAGATGAAAATGGCTAGCCCAGCTATACGTATTTTTGAGGAATACCCAGGCAAGGTCAACTTGTTATTCTCCGCCCCGCTGGGCTACAAATCTTTCCTCGGAGGGATACATTAGGCTTAACAGGAAAATGGGCTTTAAAAATAATAAATGGGATGTAATTATAAAAACTGGGCAGTAACTATAAAAAAATGCACCAAGCACGAAATTAGTTTATAAAATATTATTATGGATTTTGAAAATCTAAAATTTTAATTGTTGTGCGCGCAATGTTTCGTTAGATTTTTATGTAATACAAATTTATATTTAATCTGACAAGAAATTTCGGGATAAATATTTCGGATCCCATCAAAATTTGGGAAATTTTATTGAATTCTGTCTTGAACGGTTGGTTGAAATTATTAATCGTTGTCCTAGCTAGAAAATGGGATGTACTTTTAACAAACTGTAAAATGAGCCCAGTTTATTTTTTCTGAAGAATACCCAATCCAGGCCTATTTATTTTTCTACGCCCTCATGGGCTGCAACTCTTTCAAGACGCCTGCAAATCTTGAAAGTAATATAAAATTGGTTGTAAATATAAAAACAGATGACAAAGTGGCAATTATTTTATAATTTCTGAATTTTTTCACATTTTTAGATTCCTATTTCACTGGGCATTAACCTAATTTAAATATATCTTCAAAGTACTTTAAATCTGGCTCGACATTTCAGTATTAAAAATAGTTTGGAACCCATATAAATATGCGAAATTGGCCCTGGCCATCCAAAAGAACGGACTGCAATAAATTGCATAAGAAGTCGCGATGAGCTATATATAAATTATTTAAAAAAAAGGGAATGGTCTGACTATGGACCTATTAAGTTGACGCGTATGCAAGATGTTTTTAGTTATTATATATGTCAACAAACGATTCCAGCAGACGTAACCGTTGGATGTCAATCCAATGGCCGTCGTGTTTCTTCAATCTCTGATCTTCTTGCTCCAACCGCCAAATCCAGCGCCGGCGGGACCACCTGCTCCCGCCTCCCGTGCAGGCCTCACCGCCCCCTACTACTCCCACCGCTGGCCAGGGCCTCCCTCTACTCACCCACACCCCTTGTTATTCTGCGGCGATGGCAGCCTCACACCGCAGCCGAACCAGTGAACCCTCGTACTCCTCTCCGCGTTGGCTTCCACTACCGCGTCTTCCCTGGCTCCGCGTCGTCCCCTTCCTAGGCCTCGCCATCGTCCACCGCCCTGGTGCTCTCGGCGCGGCGTGGTCAACGTGGTCAAGGAACGACTTCCATCGGAAGAGTACTGTACGTGGAGAGGCTGACAGCTGGGTCCACGGCCGCAGCAAGGAAGTGTCTCCTTATTACGCGCAAAATAATTATTCCTCCACCTGACAGCGGGGATCCACCGGATGGGCCACCGTATTTCGCAAAAAGAAAATGTTTCCCCCTGACAGCTGGGACCCACCAACTACATCTTCGCACGCAAGGAAGTGCGTCCGGGCAAAAAAAAACAATTTGCCCCCCTGACTGCTGGGACCCACCAGCTACATCTTCCCAGGCAAGGAAGTGCCTTATAGTCGGGACCCACCTAGTCAAAGTGTACGTAGCGTTGTCATTCGGATCGCGAACATGTACGTACATACTGGTCGATGTAGAGGCGTGCACGTGTCGTAGTAGAGGCGCGCACGTAGCGTGTACACGTACGTACAACGGCAAGTGTGCAAGAAAGAAAATACGGCCACGTACGTACATACGGGCAGGGTCTCGAACGCCTACTCGCGCATACGTACGGCCACGGCTCGTGTACATGGCTGGGTCAGAACGGAGAAACAGCGCCGTCGTCGTGTTCATGGGGAGCCAACCGTCTGGGTTGGAACAGAATGCGTCGTCGTGTTCATCGGGAGGGCTTGGACAGAACAACCGATGGAAACGAGGCCTGGCATACCGCAGAACGGAGAAACGGCCTTGTGTTCGACCGGCCACGGTCGAAACGGGATCATGTTCATCGGGAGGGGTCTGGCGTACCGCAAAACAGAGGAAACGGACCTCCTACAGTCGAAACGGGGGTCCTATGGATCGGGAGGGGTGTGGCGTACCACAAAACGGAGGAAACGGACATGTGTTGGAGAGCTACGGTCGAAACGGGGGTACTGTTCATCGGGAGGGGTGTGGCGTAGGGCAAAACGGGACTCCACGAGATACTGTTCATCTCCACCATCGACCCCCTCTAGCCTCCACGGGCTACTGTTCATCCACCGTCGACCTCCTCTTGCCTCCACCTGCGACTGTTCATCCACGGGCTCCTGTTCATCCAGCCTCCACCGCGCGCTACTCCACCGGCTACTGTTCAACCAGCCCTCTCCACGGGCTCCTGTTCAACCACCCATCCACGGGCTACTGTTCATCTAGCCCATCACCGTCTACTGTTCATCCAGCCCTCCACGGGGTGGTTCTGTTCATCCAGCCCTCCACGAGGTCCTGTTCATCTAGCCCCAACCAGCTCGATCGATCGGGGTCCTGTTCATCCAGAGGCAACATCACGGGGTCCTGTTCATCCACCCCCACCGGCAACTGTTCATCCAGCCCCCCCCAGCAATGCTCACTGTTCATCCAGAGGCAGCATCGATCAGCTTCAGTTAGCAGCAGTAGCGAAGGAATCGCTCGATCGGGTTCAGTTAACAACCATCGTTCGATCGCTCGGGTTTAGTAACGCGTAGCCTGCAGTGCAATCGCTCGGTTTCAGTTAGAGCCCAACGCCTCGCTCGGGTTCAGTTAGAGCCCAACGCCTCGCACCCACGCGCGTGCGTGTACGAGAGAAACGCGCATCGCTCGGCCCCGACCACCCACCGTAACCGGGAACTCCCCGATATTTTCCTCGCCCTCGCTTCTACCATGGTTTTTTCCGTCATGGACGGCCCAAAGAATGTCATGCAGCTGCGTCTCCGGCCCGCCCAAGACGAAAAGCCCATTTTCTGTCATGATTTTTTGTCATAGAAGTAGGGCCCCACCACATATATGATGATACCGTGTTTTGTCACAATTATTGTCATAAGTATGACATATTTTGTTTCGTTTGGCCCAAAATGTCACGGATGTGTCTTTTTTTGTAGTGTAAGCTCTCGCAAGGCCCTCCTAGGGTTCCGTAGACCAGGGGCTCTGGAGGCTTCATGTCAAGAGAAGAGCGCCTCCGTGATACAAGAACTCACCCAGCATCGCGAGCACAAAAGCTAAGTCGTGCCAACAACCCATGTTAGGAGCCCTCCTACCCATGACATCTTTTCTTCAATATAATTTAGGAGATATATAATTTTTTTTCATACATCATAGGGGGACCCCCTCCAAAAAATGATTTCACACCCTCGTGGGGCCACATCTAAAGTTTTCGCAGGCAAACAGGAAGGAACAACCTAAGAAGATGCATCGACATCTTTGCTGATGCCGACGTCTTCATCACCACCGCCGCTGGCCTCGCGCGCCTCGGCCCGGCCTGGTCCTCATGGTCGTCGGCGCCAAGTTCTGGGATCATACTATCCATGTGGTCCTCCACCTAGTACTCCAAGGCGCCTTGAATCACCTCAGGCATGGGGGCTATCACGGCCTCGAAATCAAAGTCAGGATCCAAGCGAAGAAGGTTGCTGAAGATACGCATGGCACCATCCCCCAGAAGTTCGCGACTCTTCTCCTTGATCAGTTGACGCATCCTCTCAGTGTCCCCCTCAAGGCACTCCACGACCCTGGTGGAGAAGGCAAGGTAGCCGGCGTCGTCAGGCACGAGCGGGCTAGGGACGCCCCCACCACAGACGTTGCTCAAGGCGCGAAGTGCACGGCTCTCAAGACCCTGGAACATCTAGGAACAGACGTGCAGCATCCCGAGGGCCCTCTCCCTCTCGTCCTTCGCCCGCTCTGCGAGGGAGGCAATGCCCTCCACCTGTTGATAGAGGGAAGACAACTCGGTTTCGGCAGTAGCTTGAGCATCCAGTGCCACTTTCTGGCGGCGTTCCACGGCAACGAGCTTCTCCTTGAGATCGTCAATCTTGCTCGTTAGTTCGCTGCGGCGCTGGCAGAAGCGGGACTCTTGGAGCTCCAACTTCTGGCGATACTCCCGTGCAAGAGCCTGCCGGACCCTCGCAACCTCACCATTGACCTCTGCCTCACGAGCGACCAAGGAAACTTCGGCGGCCATAACATGGTCCTCGATCGCATCCAGCCGCTCCCATTCCAAGCTCTGCTCCAGCGCCTCCAGAGCCAGCTTTTCTTCAAGAGAGCGAAGCGTCTCCTAGAGCTCAGGGCCCCCCGTCAGAGCTGCTAGGTGAACCTCACCCGCCTTGATCCGGAGTTCAAGGGAGGCATTTGCTGGAAGAAGCTCCTCCTCGCCGGCTTCAGCGATCTCGTGACGAAGTTCGGCGGCCTCAGCCTCTTCAAAAGATCGGTCGCGGGCTTCCTTGGACGTGACTGAGGACGCCTCATCCTTGGAGCGCAGGGCTTCATGCTGAAGCCCGCTGAAGTTGATGGCCACCTAAAGCCGTCACCACTCATGCACCAGATACTGGCGCTCAGCTTCATGACGGTCGTTGGTGTTGCCAAGCCCTTTTTTAAGGTGGTCTAGTGCATCCCTCGCCTATTGGAAGAGGCTACGGCGATTGGCACTGGTGCCAGGCATGACACTCAGCGGCCGGTGCTCACTTCGCGCCCCCGGTCGCTATGGCGGTGCGCGGGGGTTCCGTGGCACTAAGGTGGTGACCGGTGCCATCCAGCCCAGCGCCCACGCCTGAGGCTGGGGGTTTAATCCTCGGCAGGTCCAAGGTCAGGCCGCTAGACAGCTTGGGGAAGCCCTAAGTGCTGCCGAGCAGCTCAAGAGCAAGTGAAGGCTCAGGTGATCGTAACAACACTATCTTCAGAAGGCGTCGCGGTCCCTGGATCGGAGGCCTCATGAGACCACCTCTGGAGGGAGTCGGCCCCTCCAGCGGGAACGAGCATAACAGTCGAGCCTACCGAGGTCGCGGGGGGCGGCGGTGCAACATTCTTCCCCTCCTCGCCTGGTGATACGTCCAAAACGTATCTATAATTTCTGCTTGCTCCATGCCTCTTTTGTGTGATATTGCTATGATATTTATGCACTTCCATACACTTTTGATCATATTTGGACTAACCTATTAACTCAGTGCACCCCAGTGCCAGTTTCTGTTTTCTGCTGTTTTTGTATTTCAGGTTTTCCCATTACGTAAACTGCCAGAAAAATTCCGGGAAAAATATATAAAAAATCAGCGTTCCGGAAGCTTCCATGCGGCCAAAGTAGGATTGGAGGGGGGCCACCAGGCCTCCAGGCGGCCAGGGGGTGCGCCCCCCCTAGGCCGTGCCGCCAGGGCGCCTGGGCCCCCCAGGCCCCCTCTGATGCCCGCCTTTGGCATATATTTACACCGCGTCCCGAAACCCTCGAGGACGGAACCCTTTTCGCGATCTCATCTCTGTTCCGCCGCCGCCGCATTTCCAAGATCGGGAGCACCAGGAGAACTCTTCCCGGCACCCTGCCGGAGGGGAGGATCACCACCGGGAGCCTCTCCACCACCATGGACGCCTCCCGGATGAGTTGTGAGTAGTCTCCATTGGACCATGGGTCCATGACCAGTAGCTATGTGATGTTCTCCTCCCCTTCTTGTTCTTCACTAATTAGACCTCGTGAGCTACCCTACATGATCGAGGCACATATGTAATCCTTATGCTGTTGCTATGATGAGTTTGCTGGGATCCGATGGATTATGAGATTATGTTCAGATTGTGTTTGAGTAATATATTTGATTTACCTCTTTTATATTTATGTTCTTGAGTAATTCTTGCATGTTCTCCGTTGCTGTTTATCGCTTTGGCCAAGTAGTAGGTAGTAACTCCAAGAGGGAACGTTATGCTTGATTGTGGGTTCATGACCCTCGATGACTAGCTTGGGTGACAGAAACATGAGTCTAGGGGATGTGCTGTTGCCACAAGGGGGAAAACAACGGTGCTTGTACTCGCGGGTGCAAGGATTGTTTACTTTACGCAAAGTTCTTTTAATGCAGTTGTCTGTTGCTTTGAGTTTACACTATGGGTGGGACTCGCAACTTAATACCAGCGAGATGTTCTGGATAGATATCTCAAGGTGGATGATTAGTAGTAGATGCAGATGGATTTCGGTCTACTTACCTTGGTGTACCGCCCATGCTTTGAACCTCCACCTTTCTTGCAGCATAGTTAGCATTGGTTTGCGCACATAATTCTGTCAATTGCCCAGCTATAATTCGTTTACCCCACATAGCTGTTTTATCGTCTTTTGGGAGAGAGACATCACTAGTGAACATCATGGGACCCCGGTCCATATTACCATCACTGATCACATCCGCTATTTACTTTCAGTTCTTACTTACTAGTTGCAGTTATACATATCACTATTATCTCTTGCGTTTGATCCTTTGTAAACGACAAGGTCGGAGGGATTGACAACCTCTCTGTACTCGTTGGGAGCAAAGTTATTTGTATCTGTGTGCAGGTCCAGTTGATTGCTAAGTATCTGGCGCCGTTAGCAGTTGACACCTTCTTGTAGAACCTTGGAGTCTCAGGGGAATTCGATCCTTGGTATCTTTGCCAAGGGAAAACTACCGCTACACTGCATCTCAAACCTTCCACTTGGGGTAACCAACGAGGGGCGAGAAGCCATCAAGCAAAGTTTTCTGGCGCCGTCGCCGGGGACTCCACTCTTCAAGATAGGGGAGTTGCACGCTATCTTTTACCTTTGCTTTTTAGTCTAGTCAGTTTACCTTTCAGTTTTTGCTTTAGTGTCTTCTATCAAAAATTACATAAAAAAATTTATTTGCTTTTCTGCTAGTAGTCCTTCCTGTTTAGTCAAGCATGTTAGGATTTGGTGCTTTGAGGGAATCAGAAGTTCTAGATTTCCATCAAAGGAATGGAGAAAATATGAATAAGGCATGGGACAGAATTTCTGATGCACATAGGAGAATTATGCCTTGGATACCTATAAAAATTGTGCTTAGAAATTTTTACCATGGTCTTTTTAAATGGTGTAAACACTCTCTTGATATTATAGTTGAAGGAGATTTCCTAGAGTGTGATGAAGCTAGAGCTCTTGAAATTATACATGGTCTATCTAGTTACTTTGTTTATGATCATAATTTTGATACTGTCATAGATAGACTTGCTACTATTGAGAAAAGAATGGATGCTCTAGACTTGATGAAGGTAGAGAAACTCAAACCCAATAAGAGAGATATTATGGAAACAGACAATGATTGGGAGCCTTTTGTTAGGATTAGCATCTCTAATCAAGACTTCCTTGCTTATTGTGATATTGGATCTATGGTTTCTACTATGCCAAAAATTGTTCATGATTCTTTAAAATTTAACATGGATAGATTATCATCTTATCATGAACACACTAATGGAGATATTTCTGAGATCCAGGGAAGAATAAAAGATGTGCCAGTTACATTCCTTAAAGGGATTACAATGGTTGATTTCTTCATCATGAAGCCAAACCAAGGAAATATAGTGCTTGGAAGGGACTTCCTCCGAGCAGTAAAAGGCTTCATCGATATAGGTAAGGGACAAATCCGCTTACGCGGGAAGGCAAAAGGTGTGTACCCATTTCCTAGAAGGAACAAGAGTGAACTTGTTGAGGAACCATTTGAAGCAATTTATAACTCCGATTATTATGATGGTTATTGATTCCTCTTTGCATTATGCCTAGCTTAAAGGCATAAAAGAAAGCGCTTTTGGGAGGCAGCCCACAATGAATAAAATTTTATTTTGCTTTTGTTGTGTCTTGATGTTGTTACTACAGTAGCATCATCATTGTATCTTTACTTTTCAGCTGTGTGCCAAGTGTAGCCTCTGATTGCAAGAAAGTTCAAAAGTTGTGACGTGCTGTCCAGGAAACAGATTATGTCCTTGGACTGAAAAATTCGTATAACTCACCAGATCATCTTTTTGGTCTGAATTGTTTTGACAGCGTGCTCTATACAATTGTCTTTCTGGGGTCTGTTCTGAGTTTTTTGATTTGAGTTGCAGAAGTGCCCCGAAAAAATTATTTACTACCTGCTGGTGTGTTTTTCACAGATTATGTCCTGTTTTGCCCTTCCTTCATTTTGCAAACCTTGAGCTTGCTTTTTCTTTGCAAAAACCTTTTGGAAATCTTGAGAAACAGTAGACCTTCAAGAATATCCTTATTTCCAGCAAGGAACAATTATTTTATTATGGGTACTAACCTCGCTAATCAGATTATGATGAGTTATGTATGAAGGGAGTTTTCAAGTGTGCGAGGGAAGACGATAAAAAGATTCAGGAGTGTCAAACGCTCAAGCTTGGGGATGCCCCCATGCACCCCCAAGAAATATTCAAGAAGACTCAAGCGTCTAAGCTTGGGGATGCCCCCGCGCATCCCCTTCTCCATCAACAATTATCAGTTCGTCTTTTGTTCCACTATATTTTTATCACTTCATGTGTTATGTGCTATGCTTGGAGGGTCTTGCTTTTAGTTTCCTTTTTAGTTTTCTTTAGCTTTTCTTGCTTTTCATAACGAGTTGGAACTCAGCTTTCTTTGTGTGGGAGAGAAACACGCTCCACTTCAACCTAGAACACAACATAGAATTTTCATGTTTATCTTTGCTGTGTATGTTCTTTGTCTTTCAATAGCTACTGTCATGCTTAGCTCTTAGTTTTCATGCTTATCTTTTTAAAGAGCTTTTGTTTAGTTGGTCGCTGGAACTCTCTTTAGTTATCATGCTTATCTTGTTAAGACAGTTGGCTTCTGTTGCAACTGGTCGATATGTCCATGATAAAAATGCTATGTGCATAATGGTGCATAGTAGTTCATGTTTTCTTATGGTTAGTCTCAAATAGCTGGGGGGTTCCCAATGTGTTATTGGAGTACCAACATGATTTGTTTGCCTATGATGTGGTATGGTTTAGTGATATCTTCCTCCGAGAATTTATTTTGATTGACTTGGCGTATGCTCACGCATATTTAAGACTGTAAAGAAAGTCTATCAAGCCTTGATGATCTTTAATTTCTAAGTAGCGATATAACTTCCATGCCTGATTCAATGTTGCTTTGTCGCTCTGCATGATTATGACTGTCATTGCTCTCTTAGTTGGTCGCTCCCAGTCTTTTGCTAACCTCCACCTATACTAAGCGGACTGACTGCTTGTGCATCCAAAATCCTTTAAACCAGTTATGCCATATGAGTCCACCATACCTTCCTATACATGGTATTTACCTGCCATTCCTAACGAAGACTTTCATGTACCATCTCGAAATTATTCAAGAAAAGCATTTCTATTTTGTGCCTCTGTTTTAGTTCATGAGGAAGTAGTAGTTAATTCATGATCTTTTTAAGTTGGACAAGCTTCACCTCGGCATTGCATGTCTAATGTGCAAACCCATAATACGAGAAGGAACTGGCAAAGAGTGCGCCCGGCTCAAAAATAAATACAACAAACAAACCCTCCTTCACGCTTTGTTCAAGAGAAATCAGAAAACTTTGACAGTGATAAACAAAGGAGATTAAGAGGATGTGATCATCCTCATTCGGGAGCCGTTCCTCGAAACTTGTCCAGCTCAAGAAGTAATTGAGTTATCTGCTAGCATTCGTTGACGAAACATGCATATCTAAAAAAAAATTACCTCTGTTTTTAAAACCAAGAGCTCTGGTACATGCTTTGTCTTTGTTTCCGACCACGGGTTTTCAACCTTGCCAACAAAAGCCACGGTTCGAGAGTCTCCACCTTCTTTAAAGCACCAACTACTGAGAGCATGATTGTCATTCTGAGTGTAATGTGCATTGTCCCAAAGTACCATTGTCTTTTGCATGATTATGATATCGTTTATTCTGAAATCATTGTATCTAGTCGTCACTTAAACTTTGGAGGTGCCCCTGCATTTATGTTTTGCTTCACTAAAGGGGGCAAGCGAGATACCACTTTGTCATATTTGCACACCATGCTCATTACAAATCTATTTGATGTTTCAGTATCATATTGTAAAACTTTCAGTTCTTTGTGATTTTTTCATGAGGCAACTTAATTACTACAGATTCATTGTCTCAGTAAGCTTTTGTCATGTGACTATGAAAAGTCCTTATATGGTTAATAGCATGTCACCACAGAAATTATGCTTGTTATCATTTACCTACTCGAGGACGAGCAGGAATTAAGCTTGGGGATGTTGATACGTCCAAAACGTATCTATAATTTCTGCTTGCTCCATGCCTCTTTTGTGTGATATTGCTATGATATTTATGCACTTCCATACACTTTTGATCATATTTGGACTAACATGTTAACTCAGTGCACCCGAGTGCCAGTTTCTGTTTTCTGCTGTTTTCGTATTTCAGGTTTTCCCATTACGTAAACTGCCAGAAAAATTCCGGGAAAAATATATAAAAAATCAGCGTTCCGGAAGCTTCCATGCGGCCAAAGTAGGGCTGGAGGGGGGCCACCAGGCCTCCAGGCGGCCAGGGGGCGCGCCCCCCCTAGGCCGCGCCGCCAGGGCGCCTGGGCCCCCCAGGCCCCCTCTGATGCCCCCCTTTGGCATATATTTACACCGCGTCCCGAAACCCTCGAGGACGGAACCCTTTTTCACGATCTCATCTCTGTTCCGCCGCCGCCGCGCTTCCAAGATCGGGAGCACCAGGAGAACTCTTCCCGGCACCCTGCCGGAGGGGAGGATCACCACCGGGAGCCTCTCCACCACCATGGACGCCTCCCGGATGAGTTGTGAGTAGTATCCCTTGGACCATGGGTCCATGACCAGTAGCTATGTGATGTTCTCCTCCCCTTCTTGTTCTTCACTAATTAGACCTCGTGAGCTGCCCTACATGATCGAGACACATATGTAATCCTTATGCTGTTGCTATGATGAGTTTGCTGGGATCCGATGGATTATGAGATTATGTTCAGATTGTGTTTGAGTAATATATTTGATTTACCTCTTTTATATTTATGTTCTTGAGTAATTCTTGCATGTTCTCCGTTGCTGTTTATCGCTTTGGCCAAGTAGTAGGTAGTAACTCCAAGAGGGAACGTTATGCTTGATTGTGGGTTCATGACCCTCGATGACTAGCTTGGGTGACAGAAACATGAGTCTAGGGGATGTGCTGTTGCCACAAGGGGGAAAACAACGGTGCTTGTACTCGCGGGTGCAAGGATTGTTTACTTTACGCAAAGTTCTTTTAATGCAGTTGTCTGTTGCTTTGAGTTTACACTATGGGTGGGACTCGCAACTTAATACCAGCGAGATGTTCTGGATAGATATCTCAAGGTGGATGATTAGTAGTAGATGCAGATGGATTTCGGTCTACTTACCTTGGCGTACCGCCCATGCTTTGAACCTCCACCATTCTTGCAGCATAGTTAGCATTGGTTTGCGCACATAATTCTGTCAATTGCCCAACTGTAATTCGTTTACCTCACATAGCTGTTTTATCGTCTTTTGGGAGAGAGACATCACTAGTGAACATCATGAGACCCCGGTCCATATTACCATCACTGATCACATCCGCTATTTACTTTCAGTTCTTACTTACTAGTTGCAGTTATACATATCACTATTATCTCTTGCGTTTGATCCTTTGTAAACGACAAGGCCGGAGGGATTGACAACCTCTCTGTACTCATTGGGAGCAAAGTTATTTGTATCTGTGTGCAGGTCCAGTTGATTGCTAAGTATCTGGCGCCATTAGCAGTTGACACCTTCTTGTTGAACCTTGGAGTCTCAGGGGAATTCGATCCTTGGTATCTTTGCCAAGGGAAAACTACCGCTACACTGCATCTCAAACCTTCCACTTGGGGTAACCAACGAGGGGCGAGAAGCCATCACCTGGACAGAGCCTGAGGAGAGAAGGATCAGAAGGAATCAAGGGATGAGGGTTAAAGAGGTGAAGAAACTTACTCATCCAAAGCGATCCACCTCCTCATCTTCAGCACCTGCGAGTCCAGACCGCTGCAGCCGCCACACTGTGTTGTCTTTCAGAGGCCGCCGATGCTCGGCGCATGCTCACCCACCGGGGATGTTGTGGCCTCACCCGCGGGAAGGACGATCGGAGCCATAGGGCTAGGTCGCTGTGGGCCAGTCACCTCATCGTGCCGCCCGGCGGCCGCTCCTGAAGATTCAGCGACGCGCCCTCCGGTGCTTGGCACCACCAGAAGGGGGTTGTTGCAAGGCTTCGCGTCGACCCTGGGGAGAAGCCCCCACTCGTCGAAGCGCGACATCGCCTTGGTGATCTTGCTCCCGTTTGAATAGTCATACAAGGGGTGCACGCCTTCGGGAAGCTCGGGAACCTTCTCCCCGGTCAGGAGGTGAAGTACCCTGGATAGCGCTCGAGGAGAAAGGCACGACCTCTGAAGCCTCATGGGGTCCTTGCGGCCTGTGAAGGCCCATGTCGGTCGGGAATTGCGCTGAAGGGGAGCATTGCGGCGGTGGATGAACTCCCTCACCAGCATCACCGTCGTCAACCCCGCCTCTTTCAGGGTGGGTAGCCTAACCCAAACTCACGCAAATCGTGGGCCCGCCAGCTTTGAATGCCACCAATCCTAGCTCGGCTCGGTGGGGGCCTAGGGGGTCTGGAGCAGGAGGTTGCACACGGTGGCGTCCACATACACCCATTGCTGGCGGAACCCCTTCGATTCCGGGAAGGGCGCGAAGACGACACCCGCGCCCTCGAGCACGTCCGCCTGAGCGATACGCAACCGGAGCACTGGTCTAAGGCGACCGGCTCAAGGGATAAGAAGTGGCAAAGCAAAGCCAAGGACAAGGTGACCCCCACGAATGCCTCACACAAGAACGCGAAAGCGGAGAGGATAAGGATGGACCTGGGATTGAAGTGAAGAACATGGATCTGGTAGTGCGTCAACACAACATTGAAGAAGTCTGAGAAGGACGGCAACAGACCAGAGAAGAGAGCATGGAGATGGAGAGGAATCTCGATGGCGGATGGATCCATCGAGACCTGAGAGGCGGGCCAAATCTTCGTCGCTTTCCACTCGTGCGGGTCGGTGGCAGTCACGTGCCGGACCTTCTCCAACCCCACAATATTAACCACGGTAGACCGGCCCAGCGGAGGCTCAGGCCCCGCCGGTGGAGTCGCCGGTGTCGTGGCCCTCCCCTTCTTCTTCTTAGGGGCCATGACAACACGAAATGTGAAAGCAGGCGCAGGGCGCGACACGAAGGACGCGTGCTTGCTGGGGAAGGAAGGAGGAAGGAGCAGGCTCATGATGGAAGGTGATGACCTTTGCGGCATGCTCCCAACCCTTTTGTCAGCAGAGGCGGTTGCTGACGTGATGTGGGGAAGTGGAGTCGCTAGCAACCCGTTGCTCGTCACACATCGAGTTGAGGCCATAGGCGATTGGGGGCCCGCGGCGCTTCGCCGTTGCCCCTTGGCTTCGCCTCGAAGCCAAGTCCGAGCGCACCTTGTGCCCGGGGGCTACTTTCGGTGTTCTGGGAACCAGGGTACCCAGACTTGCCTGCCTGCGGCCCACAGCGTGGCTTCATTGAGGGTCTGGTATGACCCAGCCACAAGACCTCAAAGACAAGACCCTCACAGGGGGCCAAGCCTCGCGAGGTGGGCGTCGTCAAGACCTCCCGACAGCGGCGGCCTTCCCAGGCTGCCTCTAGAGGAGCGGAGATTCCTATGCAAGTGCCCTCCCTCGGGAGGGTGCGGTGATGCAAGCCATGATGACCTACGCCAGGCGAGCGCCAGCGGGTGCAGAGGAGGCAGTTTCCTCTTTGGTGCTAAGGAGACAAGGACAGGTGTGGGTTCCCGAGGAATCTGGCAAAGGTTTCCATTCCAGTGCAACAAGAAAAAGACCACGGGCGCTGCAGGACGGACGTCGTCACCGAGCCCACCGCAGCGTCACGACAAGATGCTTTGCGGGAGAAGACGACCTTTCATCAGGATAAGATGTACTTCTTGTTCCCCTTTGAAATTGGCTGTTGTGGGATCCCTTCCCGCCCAAATGATGCGGGAAGAGGACCAAGGCCACTATAAATAGAGGCTAGCCTCCACCGTAGAAGGGGATGGAATCATCAAGTCCTCTTTCCTTTTGTGAGCCCTCCTGAGGCCATTCCCCACTGTAGCAAGTTCACAGTTTTCCCCTCGCGAGGCCAATCCACCACAAAGCAGGAGTAGGGTATTACATTGCAAGGTGATTCGAACTTGGGTAAACTGCCGCGTTCATCTTCTTCCTCTCCCATGTGAGTCTAGTTCAATTAAGTCACAGGAAAGCAAGTTGCGGGTGAGGATCTTCGCACATGCCCCAGTGTACTAACCTTCTTGGGTCTGCGGAGCCCTAAATCCGACAAAATATGTGCCACATTTTGGCAGGGTGACATGTGGGCCAATAGGTCAAAGCCTACGGCAGGCGTTGCCAACTTAGTCAACAAATCATCCTGACATCCATAGCCATTAGATATGTATCCAACGGCCGACATGCATCTGCAATCTCATCTTCTTCCTCCAGCGCCGGCGGCACCGCCTGCTCCGGGCTCCGGTAGCTAGGCAGCTAGCGGCTCTACTTAGCACGCATTGCTGCGAAGCGCTATCGCACTGCCGTCCAGGCTATCCCTCCACCACTCCACACCTATTATTCTCCACCGACTACCGCCCTCCGCATCACCAGAACCAGTTAGCCCTCGTACTCTTCATTGTCTGTGACTGCACTGCCATGTCTTCCCATCTCCGGCTCATTCCAGCTAGGGGCCTCGCCGTCGTTCATCGCCTTGGTGCGCTCGGCGCTGCCTGGTCTAGGCAGTTAAATGAATTATGTAGTATGAACCCTAGGTACTTAAATGAATTCTATGTATTTTAGGTGTTTTAGTTGTAGTTAACAGAATTCTAGGTATTTTTTTAGTTAAAGCAATTGTTGATATTTAATGAAAAAACAGAATTGATTAACACTACCCAGTATGAACCCTAACTAGGTTTCAAATTAGGTGTTTAGTTATGTTAATTCTAGCGTTTAGGTGTTTCTATTAACAGAATTCTAGGTATTTAATTTTTTAGTTAAAGCAATTGTTACTATTTAAATAAAAAAATAGAATTGATTAACACTACCTAGTATGAACCCTAGCTAGGTTTCAAATTAGGTGTTTAGTTATGTTAATTCTAGGGTTTAGGTGTTTTTGTTAACATAATTCTAGGTATTTAAAGCAATTGTTACTATTTAAAGAAAAAACAAAATTGACTAACACTAGCTAGTATGAACCCTAGCTAGGTTTCAAATTAGGTAGTATGAACCCTAGGTTAATTAGTATGAACCCTAGGACAAATTTGACAAGTGCTGATTTTAGTTTCAAATATTGTGAAGAAAAAGGACTTTTGCACTCCACTAGCTAGCTTGCATTTTTCTTTAAGGATGACAATTTTACCCATGGGTACACATACCCGCATATATCGTACCCGCATGGGCAGGGTATGGACACATTTTTTACCCATGGGTAGTACACATACCCTACCCGTTAAGTCATGGGTAGGGCACAGGTATAGCCTTTTACCCATGGATATACCCATACCCTACCCGTTTATATTGACATGTGAACATTACCCATAATTCCCAAGTGTACCGATGTTACAGTTGTGTCATGAGCCCGTGACCTATGTTAAAGTTATCAACAATTGTCAATTTGAATTGAGATAATTGTCATGTATTTATCTATCTGTTAGTGAGCTGAGATCAATGTTTTTTTATCAAATGTGCTATAGATGAATGTAAAATTGCGAATAACTTGTGTACTTTTTGATCTACCCATTGGGTACCTAATGGGTATGGGTACCCGTCGGGTATGGGTACGGGTAAAGTTCTATACCCATGTGTACGGGTAAGGGTAGAATTTTGTACCCATCGACTACACAGATATGGGTATCGTATTGCTCTACCCGCCCCATACCCTACCCATTCCCATTCTTATCTTTTCTTCAAGTTCTATCTTTTTCTTTCTGTTATATGCAAATTTGGACATATGATATGTGGACATGTGATTTGGACAAGTGATTTGGACATGTGATATTTGGAAAATGATGGTTATGTGCAGGAGAAATGATCTGAGCGGCCTATGTTTCGCCGGAATGTTGATTCATTTATGTTCTGGTGAATTTCAGGCGATTAATATGTCCACTTTTTAGCAAAGATCATGCCGAAATTTCCCGTAAATTTTGGCATGATTTGTCCTAGAAAGTAGGCATATCGAGTGCCAGGATTTGCCGTGACGAGAATGAAACGACATTCCGGCAAACCATAGACCTTTTTTATGTCATTACTCATTTTATTATAGTTTAAGAATTTAACGAGGAGACTTAATCGTAGTAAACATGTCGAGCAATGAAGAAACATGGCCTTCTGACCTCGGGGCAGACGAGATGGATTATGAGGGTGAACATAACTGACTCAACTTTTTGTCTAGTAAGCATAGTAAATGTTTGCAGGGTGGCCTCGATGATGGTACTGACGCCGACATCGACATCGATGGCGCTAGCACCGATGGCATCGCCGAGACTCGCGGGGAAGGTACCAGCACGGAAGCCGATAACAAAAAGAAGAAGCAGAAGAAGCAGAGGACACGAAAACCTAACAAACTCGGCATTGGAAGACTACTGGTCACAAAGATGCAACCCCGCAAATTTGAGCCAATAGAGCCGGATGAACCTCGCAAGTGCTACAGGAACCAAGTTGGATGCATCCTACGGGATACCACGAGCATCAACGACATTGAATTAAGGAGTAAACCAAATATGGAGCACTTGCT
The DNA here is from genome assembly GCA_902687465.1 of Secale cereale. NCBI lineage: Eukaryota > Viridiplantae > Streptophyta > Magnoliopsida > Poales > Poaceae > Secale > Secale cereale. Next base: position 11,920,326 of record LR738714.1, on the reverse strand, counting down.
CCTAAACGAAGCTGCACAAGAGATTCCAGTTCCCCGGCCGGGAGGAGAACATAGAAAACCCATGGGATGATCCTGCCATGAAAAATGTTAACAACAAGTCCATGAGCATGTTCAGCAATGATTTGGCCTCCCGGAAAGGGAGGGTGAAACGAGCTATTGAGGATAATGAACCCATGTCCAAGATTCTAGAGGATAATCTAACACTTACGAAAGAGGAGTTCCAAAAGTTCAAGGACACTTGCGCTGCCGACGCAGCCAAGGCTAAGTCTAAGAAATTCAAGGGGATTTGATAAAGGAACACAGGGAACCAACGCCTCGGAAGCCGTGGCTACCTTGGCAAAAGGCCCATATGGGATAAGGAGGACGCAGAACGTGAAGTCGCAGGGATCCCAGACCCCTTTGATCAGTTCACCGACCCGTTGGAGCGTGACTTCATCAGGGCCCGGTACAAGTGGGACAAGGAAAAGAAGGTTTTTTACATGGACCCGATCACGAGGAAATTGATTAGGATACTGGTAATTATTCTGTTACCACCTTACATTTAGCTTCTGATCAAGTCGATCGACTACACATTCGTAAATGGTTCACATTCCTTTTGCAGGAGAACCAACACATGCTTATGACCGAAAGCGACTCTTCATCGATGAGTCCCAAGTGGGACACACCTCTGAACTGGGCCTAGAACGAACTAAAGGGACTCCCTTTGGACTAGCGGCCGCAATATGGATGTGTGCACGACGTTGGAGATGGTGCCACGTGGAAGGTCTATTACAACGAGGTCCCGGAGGCCAAGAAGCAGAAAAAGAAATTCATTCAGGCGGACATCAACGAGAAGGTGAAGCTTGCGTTCGACAAAAAAGCAGTCGAGGACGTGATACGTCTCAAACGTATCTACTTTTCCAAACACTTTTGCTATTGTTTTGACCTCATTCTTGCATGATTTGAACTAAACTAACCCGGACTGACGCTGTTTTCAACAGAGCTGCCTGTATGGTTTTATTGTGTGCAGGAAAACGGATTTTTAGGTATCTCAGAAAATTCCACGAAAAATCACAGAAAATCCACGCACCCGAAGGAACCTGTTGCCAGAAGAGGGGCCAGAGGGGGGCCAGGGGGGCTCCAGGCGCCCTGGTGGCGCGGCCCACCCCCTGGCCGCGCCGGGAGGCCGCCTGGGTGGGCCCCACCTCCCCTGGTGCCCTACTTTGACCCGTATTTAGCCCGTGACGAGAAAACCCGAGATAAGAAGTTGTTTTCCCAGTTTTCATCGCGGAGCCGCCGCCGCCCTCTGTTCTTCTTCGGGAGGGCTAATCTGGAGGCTGATTTGGCCTCCGGAGAGGGGAGATCGTCGCCATCGTCATCATCATCACCACTCCATCCGCCCTCCATGACTTCTCCTTCCATGTGTGAGTAATTCCCTGCTGTAGGCAAAGGGGATGGTAGGGATTGGATGAGTTAGATCATGTAATAGTTTGTCCGATCGTTGGGGGCATGTTGCCTACCATCTACTATGGTGTTTATCATCTTTGCTTCAACTTGTTACTCTTAATGCTTGTCACTTAGGGCCCGAGTGCCATGATTTCAGATCTGAACCCTATGTGTTTGCATGAATATATTTGTGTTCTTGATCCTATCTATGAGTTGTTTGCACCTATTACGGTCCGGAACAGGCGATCCCAAAAGTGACAGCTTGGGACACCAAAGGGGATGGTCCATAGTTTGAGGATTACATGTATCCATTGAGTTCATTGCTTTGTTCTGGTGCTCTTTGACAGGAGCACCTTAATCTCCATAAGTTCCTTTTGGCCCCGTTCGTAGCGGGATGGTAGGACAAAAGATGTTGTGCAAGTTCTTATTGCAAGCACGTACAACTACCTATGGGATACATGCCTAATGTTTGATCTTTGCCTAGATGATCATTACTTTTCTGTGTGCCTTGCCCCAAGTTAGATTCATGATATATCTCATCCATGCAGCGCCCAACCATCCGTCTCCCTAGCCTACAGTGTTTTAAATCCTGCTGGTTACTAGTTGCTACTTTTGCTATTTACTTTTGCTATTTACTTTTGCTGTTTACTTTTACTATCACCACCATCACTATCATATCACCGTTACCACTTATCTTTTGTTGCAAGTAAGTATATTTCAGGTGCGGTTGAATTGACAACTCAACTGTCAAAGCTTATAAATACTCTTTGGCTCCTCGTGTGTCGAATCAATAAATTGGGTTATTCTTACCCGCGAAGACTATCTCGATCCCTTACGGTTGAGGGTTATCAAGTACTGTTTTCTGGCGCCGTTGCCGGGGAGCATAGCAATATTTACAAGTCTACTTGGAGTATCCTACCTGATGCACTTCATCCGCTATGGGTAAGAAAGGAGACCCCAAGGTTCCGATCTTACTATCCACTACAAGAAGAGGCACTGTTCTGAACACTAGTGCTACACTTGATTCACCTTCTGTTATGAGTAAGTTTGCCTCACCGCCACCACATGATGCTCCTACTGAATCTGCTACTATGTTCGATACTTTTGATGATGCTTCTACTACTTTTGATGATATTAGTTCACTTGGTTATGCTCTTGAGAAACAGATCGCTGCTGCTGCAAAAAAATCTGGAATTGAAATTCCTGTTACTCGCTACCCTATTGGTGGAACTTATGATTATCCTGATTTGAGTGAACTCAAGGAGAGACTCCTTGATGATGATTACATTATGCTTGATGATGATTTATGCAGGGAACTGACAGAGTTTGCCGGCTCTGACCCTGAAGCTATTAAGAAGCTGCTTGAAAAACACTCTTTGAAGAACAAGACCGTTCCTGATCCTGAATTTGCTACATCTCCTATATGCATTGATGATCCTGATTATGATTTCTCTGTTGATCTTTCACTTATACCTATGGTTGAAGCTGACCCCTTTTATGGCAGAGAAAATGATGATGCTATTGCACACCTGACCAAACTCACTGAGTTGGGTGGCTTGTTTACCACGGATGAGAAGAAACGAAACTTTTATGTGACTAAGCTTCTTCCTTTCTCTTTGAAGGAAGGTGCTAAAACATGGTATGATTCACTCCCAAGTGGTTCCATTAAGAGTCCTCAAGACTTAGCTCAATCTTTTGTTGATAAGTACTTTCCTGCTCATATGCAACATGCTGCTTTACAAAGAATTTATAACTTTAAACAGTTGCAGGATGAGCACCTCCCTAAAGCTTGGGGGAGGTACTGTGGTCTGATCTGGGCTAGACCAGGACATGGAGTCCCTAAGAATGAATTAATCGATATATTTTATGCTGGTCTAACTGATGAATCCAGGTCCTATTTGGACAGTTGTGCTGGTTGTGTTTTCAGGAAAAGAACACCGGACGATGCAGAGGATTTGATGGGCAGGATTGCCAAAAACCATGAAGATTGGTCCGTCCCTGAACCACCTCCACCACCAAAGAAGAGGGGCATGTTTGTTCTAAGTCCCGAAGATATGCGAGAAGCAAAGAAGTCTATTAAAGAGAAGGGTATTAAAGCTGAAGACGTGAAGAATCTACCCCCTATTGAGAAGTTGTGTGAGCCTACCACTCACCCTCCTATGGTAGAGGTACACTCTCTTTTAGATTTTAACGCAAGTAACATCCCTCATGGTAAGCCTCGTGATCAATGTTTAGATGAGTTTGATAATTTTATTATGAAACAAAATCATTTTAATGAGAGGATACAAAGTCAGTTGCATGATAATTCCCTTGCTATCCATGCAGCGCCCAACCATTCGTCTCCCTAGCCTACAGTGTTTTAAATCCTGCTGGTTACTAGTTGCTACTTTTGCTATTTACTTTTGCTATTTACTTTTGCTGTTTACTTTTACTATCACCACCATCACTATCATATCACCGTTACCACTTATCTTTTGTTGCAAGTAAGTATATTTCAGGTGCGGTTGAATTGACAACTCAACTGTCAAAGCTTATAAATACTCTTTGGCTCCCCGTGTGTCGAATCAATAAATTGGGTTATTCTTACCCGCGAAGACTACCTCGATCCCTTACGGTTGAGGGTTATCAGGACGCGAAAAAAGCAGCTTAGGAGAAAAATGAGTTGGTCTAGGAAGCTGTCACTACAAGCCATAGATAACGAAACTCAGAAGAAGCATTTCCTGAACCTAAAGCTAACTAATACTTAGTTGTTTCCATTTCCTCATCTGGTGATAGATCCTCATCTTCTTCTGGCTCAAATACCTTTTTTCATATCCAGGATAGGCTTTAGGTACCCTTTAGTTTGAAATCATTGAATATATGCTCAACCTTCGAATAAGTCTTTTGCTTGACTTGGCTCATCGTATTGGAGCTATATGGTGGAGTACCAGCAGGAAGATCAAATGGCAATGGCCTAGGGGTTGTATCTTCTTGCCGATTCCTATTAAGAATACGAGAGTGACAAATGAGATGGTGATCTTGGCTATCATCAAACCATCCTCGCCCAGGATTGGGTGGAAGGTCGGAGAAGCCAGGTGAATCACTTGAGCCCTGAGACATTTTCGGTGCAATGGAGCTAGACCAGTAAGCTATTACGCTTTCTTCAAAGGATGGCTGCTTCCAAAGGAGTAAAATCGCGTGGAAGAAAGAATAGGAATTGATCTAGCTATAGTATATATATAGTGTTAGATGAAATGATTGACAAGCCGCTCTTCTTATAAAAGAAAGCACACACTAAATTACTTACTGAATCTCGTCTTTCTCTCCTAAGACTTGAGATTCCATTCTATTTCATTCTGATCTTGTTATGAGGAAATAGGTGAGGCGCTTTTCTCTCAGCCATCAAGCTGGAGTAGTTAACCCTTCCTTCACTGAACTGATTCACCTGGGTCCAAACCTGCTGAGCTAGCTAATTTTTCCTTTACGAGATCTCGGTTCTTCAGAATTATTAGAGCTTCACGTGGAGCCCTTACTTGATTCGATTAGCATTGAGCTTATCATCCATACATATAGGGAGAAAGGACAAGGGCCCGGTGGAGTGATAACATGAAATATCCAAATTAAGCTAATCCCGGGTCCAAGTTCAAATCCCACATAGCCACTCTTCTTGATCCCCCATCATCACTAAAGGAGTAATAAAAAAAGACTAGAACTACCCGATCCAGCAGCTGTAGTTGCCTGCAGAAATGATTTTGCTACTAACTTGATCCCGACTATTATCAACTGGATGAAGGAAAATCCAAACAAGACGACACATGATTTTCCCATGCCCACCTTCATAGGGAGCAACTCGGTGAACATCACAACCGCACCATCACCTGCTCCCGCAGCAGCACCCGCACCCGCACGCAATCATAGTAGCCCGTACTCTGTCGCTGGCTCGCTAGGCGAGCCTTCGTCTTTCGCTGAGATCGACGCCCTCACAATAATTACATGTCGCACCAACATATATCTAGAATATTCCTTTTTCGTTGCCTTTCGGATGTTTTATGCTGCATACATGTCTTTTCCGTACTCTGCATGATTAAAGGCCAGAAGGTGGACGTGGGAAAGATAGTGATAATGAAGCCCTTGGAACTCACGTTCCATGGCCAACCAATCCATGTTGGCCACTTCAGGGTTAACTTGTCGAGTGTGAAATCGGTGCATGAGGATTTGGCTCCTCTAGTACGGCTGGGGGGAGGAGGACGAGACCCTCATGCGGCTTGGAAACTGCAAGGGTTGGATGCTTCTATGGCCGAAGAATCTTCTTCGTCTGGACACCAATAACCACACATCAGCAAGCAGGTATGAACACCACCACCCCGCCTATGCAATTACCAACGGCTGTAGTGCTGGGTGAGAGTGGCGGACGATGCGAGGAAGGGGTCCAGTAGTGGATCATGTAATCGCCCCCGTAGAACAAAGAATTAATGATGAGATGGACAAGGATGACCCTCTTCGGTTCCTCAATACAGGTGCCTATGACGATGACGTAGAAATGATGAGTCAGCCATATGATGACTCAGGCTACCAACATGCTGATGAGGAGATGGATTATGTGCCCGAGCAGGAACGTCCTAGCGGGGCTGATTGCAAGAAGTCTCTCTCCATGCCATCCTCACAGGACACGCCTGAAGATGCCGCCCCAACGCAGGCTCAACTAGCCGAGGGTCGTACAATGCTTAGCCCAACAACACTGGTGGAGGGGTTAAGGAAGGGTCTGGATGGCCAGCCCAATAAAAAGGAGAGGAGGAGACCGCCGAACAAAGGCTTTGCTGCCTGCAAATAAGCCAATGATTCTAGCAACCAGCCGACCAATTTTGCAGACCGTGTACTGGTCAAAGGTGCGTCGATGTACCATGTCGCGGGTGAGCCGATCCTGCCACCAAAACTGCTGGAGGCCATATCAGGGGATCTTAGGAGACTGCACGACCATGTGCCGTCGACTGAGAAAAAACTTCTTGCCTCGAAGGATCCAGGATATCCGCTTTACACGGTTCGTGTGCCTCAGGGGAAGTGCTACGTAGACACACTGCCCACAGAGGTGTTCTTCATGTGGTTTGATCATATCTTTTCAGATGTTTCTCATGAGGTGGCTCAATTTTACAATCGTCTGCCTTTTTGCGCTACATATGAGCTTCAACATCAGGATAGAACAAGTCAACCAAATCTGTGTGGCGGATCCTTACTACATGCATGAGGAGTTCTTGAGTCTCGGTGAGTTTGAGTGTAAAGCTGCTAGTGACTACATTGAAAACTTCATGGGAATGAATAAGGACAGGGAAAAGATTCTCCTGCCTTATCATCCAATGTAAGTCATTGCCGGACAACCATTTGGTACATTTCAATTATTCTCCCTAGCTCATATGGAGAATAATTTGAGGTGTTTTCCCCCGCAACAATGCCCACACCGTCCTTATCGTTCCTTACCCGCGAGTCTCCCACGCAGTGTATTTCGACTCGTCCAGATACTTCGAGAAGAAGAACTACAACCACATAATGGATATTCTGGATGAGGCTCTCCGGAGATTCAGCATGAAGGGTGGCCACCTCCTGATCAAGAAACAAAGGACGAACAAGCCGGGTTCTGGACATAAAACCAACTTATACATCATCCATCAACCGATAGGTAGCAAGAACGATGGATTCTACCTCATCCATCTCATGATGGAGTACAGAAGGGATCACCAAAAGCTTCGCATGACAACCAACAACGATGATCATATCCGCTAATGGGTACAATCCCTAGGAGAAGAATTGGATTACAAAATTAGAGATGACTTCAATCGCATCCAGAGGGACATTGCAATGGTCATCATTAAAGAAGTCATCGAAGAGAAGGGAATGTTTCACCACGGGCCTATATCGCGAGGTGACGTCCGAACTCGCATAGGCGTGCAACGTTAGGACCTAACGCCGTTCATGAAGCTAGGGTGCATCCTACCGGATCTTGATGAATGGAACTTCTAATGATTTACGATGCCGATGATGATGTGTCGGTTGAGCTTAATTATACTTTTTATAGCGATGAAACTGTGTGATGTCAACGGTCCTGCTAAACTTGCATAACGCTAGCTAGTTTGTTTGTTTGGGTACGATGGTCGAAGTACATCTAGTTACTTAGTTTGGGTACGATGAACGTGCGTTCATTAATTATGTTTACTATCTGTTGCATCTATTTTCTAACCCTTTCTTTTTGTGTTGCTAAAGTATATTAATTATGTTGCATATTATTGTTGATTCCCTTGATGAAGCCGCATCTCTAAGAGGTACATACATCCTTGATGGCAAAGAAGTGCTATATCGTGTACAGAGGGAAACTTCTGGGAGTGTAGGACGAGTGGCCTAAGTGTCAGGCCCAAGTGGAGCGGTTCTCGAGCTCCAGCCATAAAGGCTTTGATAGCAGACAAGAAGCAGAAGCGAGTTACTTGAGGTTCATCCTAGCGTAAGAGAGGAATCATAACAGCCGCCTCATGTACTGCATAGTTCCGCTCTCAGTCATAGTGATAGCTCTTCTCTTACATATCATTGTTTAGATGGATGATGATATAGTTGTGAGTATTCGAGACTTGTATCATTATTTCAAGATGATGACGAGAGACATCACTTTGTGTTGGATGATGATTATGATGATGACATGATTTGATGAGACTATTTGTATGATTATGATATGATTAGATTTTGTATGTGTATGATATGCTAGAGATTATTATATAAAACCTGTACAAATACAAAAGAAATATGCAACAAATTGTTTTTCCAAAAACTAATAACAATAACAGTAGTGAGGAGCATGTACATAGCAGCAGCGTGCACTTAGTAGTAGCGCTGCCTAAAGTTAGGCGCTACAACTATTAGCAGTGGCGTTGTTTGGTACAACTCGCTAATGCTACCCATACATAGCAGTAGCGCGGGTCAAAAATATGCTATTTCTACAAGTTAGTTGTAGCGCCGTAGCAGTAGCGTGGTCCCTCGTGCTACTAATAGCCCTTTGGCCCGTGCTACTGCTAGGCTTTTCCCTAGTAGTGAATCATATATGAGAATATATTGGTTAACATTTGGTTGGATGAACCCATGCAATAAACCCGGACGAGAGCAGTACGACGGTGATAATACATTTATACTAGAGGTGTGCAGTACAATCTTGAGCAAATAAATGAAGTAAATAGCTATGAGTTATTTGCAAGGATCTTAGAATTACGTACAATCATTTATGAGAAGATATTGGTTAAATTTTTGGTTGGATGAATCCCTCCAATAAACCCAGATGGTAGGAGTATGTCAGTAGTAGCACAGTCATACCACAAGTGTGCAGTACAATCTTGAGCTAATAAATGGCATAACTAGCTATGAGTGATTTGCAAAAATCTTAACATTACACACAATCATTTATGAGAAGATTTTTGGTTAAATGCTTAGTTCGATGAACCAATCGGGAATGTCTGACAGTAGTAGTACACTTGTACTACAAGTGTGTAGTACAACATTTTTGAGCTAATAATTTTTGGCTTGCCTCCAAAGAAAGAAAGTCAAACGTACGTCCATACATTCATTCCCTATGGGCAATTCCAGAAATATCACTTCTCCCAAGGGCCCACCGACCAACGCGCAATATTTCCCCGAGTAGAAACGCTCGTTTAGAACCTGCCTCGTGACTTCCATCAGTCGTGCGACCCCTCGCTGACGCGTGGGACCCATCACATGCCCCCTCACGCTGTCACGCGGACACCGCATATCTCGTAGACTGGCCTCGACCCCACTTGCCAACCCATACCTGCTACCCCACTTCACTAATTTTTTGCCCATTTACCAATTCCGTAGAGCCGCCTCCCCCCCCCCGGCGGCGACTACGACGAGATACCATCGGCCATCATGTATGGCGAAGCATCCCTTGCGGACCTCGAGGTTCCGATGGTGATGCGGAAGGTGACGTTGGAGACTCCATGGACCGAGAAGAAGAAGCCTCGGCTTGGGGGCAGTGGAGATATGCCCTTCACGGGGCTCGGTGGGCGCAAGGGACTCGGCCTGGAAGACAACAAGGAGGACTTGAAGGCCAACTCCAGGGACTCTGACCTGGAACTTGGTCGTAGTGGGGTGGATGAGAAGGATGACGACGACGATGTCATCGAAAAAAAGCCCGCCATCACTGTCAAGTGGTCCCTCTCCCAAGGTATCAGCCCTGGGTTGCTTGGACTAGTTTTTAATCTGCGTATCATTACCTTTAAAGATTGAGTGTTGTACCAAGTGATTGTTTGATTGGTTCGAAAACTGTTTGACCGTTCTATTTGGTAGGAAGACAAATTGTGTAGGGGTTCCTGTTGGAAGGCTATGTTTGGGCGGTGTTTGGATTGGATGTGCTATCATGAAGTGATTTGGATGAAGGGTTAAGTTCTTCCATTTGTTTGTTGTGTTCGGTTGTTAGGTTGTTTCTGACACTGTCCCTTTCTTCCACACAAGCTATTTAAGTTGTTAGGTTGTTGATCTTGTGATTTATACTTTTCATGACCTTCGATGGTGGTCCATAAGCTCCCCGTTTAGTCAATAGGGGTAGTAAATCCGCACAAAGGGCCCGATTTCTCCGTTTTGCTTAGAGGTCTCGCTCTCTTGAATTGTTTCCTCATTAGTAGATGGTTGTAGGTGTGTGTGAGGATTGTTCTAGACTTGGTTAATTTACTAGTCTGTAAGATTATTCTGCTAATCGTCGAATCCGGCTAAAAAAATATCCTTGATTATGCATCGTCTATAATGAAATTTGTAGATTAATAATTGCACAATGGTGTCAAAGGTCAATAACGTGAGGTCAATATATGAGGACCCTCGATTTTTCTTATTTAGTAAGTTGTGATTTTATTTTAATTGTTTTACCATCATCATATTTTACATATAAATTCATGTCCATGATGAAATTATTTACTTTTTGTGGGAGAAGTTTGTGTGTGTTGGTCCCTCTTAACATTGATATTGATCTTCCAATTCAGATGACTTAAGCACCATAACTAATGCCGGTTTTGGTGGTCTTTCAGCAAAAATGAAGAGAAAGAACCAATTCAGGGGTATCCGTCAGCGCCCTTGGGGTAAGTGGGCTGCTGAAATCAGAGATCCTAGCAAGGGTGTCCGTGTCTGGCTTGGTACTTTCAACAGTGCTGAAGCTGCTGCAAGAGCTTATGATGTTGAAGCACGCAGGATCTATGGCAACAAGGCCAAGGTTAACTTTCTAGAGGAACCAATAGTTCCTCGGAAGCGTCGTGCTCGCCGTGCTGCTCCTAAAGCACCCAAGCTAAGCGCAGCACGGGAACCTACTGTCATACCGGTAGTCAACAACCTTTCCAACCCAAATTATTTCGTCTACCCATCTGCTGACTTTGCATCAATCCAGCCACTTGCTCTACATGAGAATGTGTCATTTGTTCCTGCAATGAACTCTGATGTCCCTGTTGAAGCCTCTGTTATGACTCTATACTCTGATCAGGGAAGCAACTCCTTTGGCTGTTCTAACTTGGGCTGGAATTATGACACCAAGACTCCGGATATATCATCCACTGCTCCCATTTCTACCATAGCTGAAGGAGTAGAATCTGCACTTGTCCAGAGTAACACCTACAACGCAGTGGTGATTGTAGAAGGAGCTGAATCTGCTACACTTGTCCAGAGTAACACCTACAACTCAGTGGTTCCTCCTGCTATGGAGAACAATGTTGTCGATTTCGTGGCTTGGGTGAGGTTTCTTATGGATGATTGCGTGGCCGAGCCGATTGACAGCCTTCTGAATTTTGAAGTGCCTCAGGATGTCGTTGGCAACATGGACATTTGGAGCTTCGATGACATGCCCATGTGTGGCAAATTTTTCTGAGGGATTCAAACCTTGTATATAGGGACAAAGGGTAAGCCTTTGCATATTGCATGTTTAGTTTGAGGTTGATAATCTTTTCATCACTGTGAACTTTGTGTTCCATGTTTCAGGAATAAGACCATGGAAGACTCGGAAGCACTATATTGTCACCTTCGGCTAGCATATGCTTCTGTTCAAGCTTAGATGCAAATAATTCGAATCCCGAGTCTATTTTGTAATAAACCCTTTCCCTAGTTGATTGTCTCTGTGTGGCAGCCATTTATGATGAAGCGTTGTCTTTATATTTTGTCAACTTTTATGTCGTCTCTACCATTTATGAATATGAACATCATGGATCTGTGTCCAATTTGGTTTAATCTGCGCACTTGATCATTTTTCCCTTTAATTGGTGATAGTAGTAACCTATATATCTTATTTCTAACTGTAATTTTATCTATTAAATATGTATTTGCATGGCAGCTTGCACTATTTTGGTTGTAGAGGTGTGGTAAATTTATGGTTGTGTGCTTATCCTATGGATGCAGAGGCTGGACGATTCAACCGCTTTTTTGAAATAGTGTGTGTTAAGCCAACCTGTCCTCTATATTATACCTCTTCATTTCAAGCTGTGGGAAAATATACCAGATTTACTAATCTTTGATACTAGATGGGTGATCATATGGAGTCACTCTTCTCGTGTGGTTCTTCTCACCGATGTAGTTCTTAAATAAACATTTAGTGTGCCTAATTCATGAGTGGAGCGATTTTTCCATTTCAGTGCATTCTTATAGAATTGCATTTTATTTCCCTCAGTCCCTCTCCATGCGAGAAGCCATGTGAACCACATATACTTTTCACTTGATTTATTGCCAGAACCTTCACCAAATTGGCGGTCTTGTGTCACATTCATGTTACGTCCTTGATTTGATTTGACATCGGCATACGTATGTTAGTAGTAATCTTGATTAGAGGGTCAACTAGTTGTGTGGATGTACACAACATGGAAAGTTGTGAAATCTGAGCCCATAGTCCAGTAGGTATGCTAGTCTTTGTTAGTACAGGAATTAGTGTTCGTGAAGGATTACTAGTTAATAGAAGCAAACACGCGCTTCGCTGCGCCGTTTTCCATTGTTATGTCATATTTCTGGTTATAATCATCAAAAAAGGAATTCTTTAATCGAAACTTTGGATATGATAAAACCACAGGCCAACATCATTCTATTTTAACAACTTCTAGTGCTTGCCTATTGCATTCATGGGCTGCTAGAGAACCTGAAAAGATAAATTAGCTAGGTTTTAAGTTGTTGACAAAATGGAATGGAAAAACTGCAGTGTAGAATCTAGTAACTGAACCAGAAAGCTAGCCTTCTGGAAGTAGCGATTAGAATAAAGATGATCTTGAATAAGATGGTTAGTAAAGAGACCAAACACATGCAAACAAGTTTGTTACCTGAATATGATTGATCTTTAGTGAGAGGAGTGAAGCCAACAGTTATTGTAGACTAATACGTCTCCGTCGTATCTATAATTTTTGATTGTTTCATGCCAATATTATACAACTTTCACATATTTTTGGCAACTACTTATATGATTTATTGGACTAACTTACTGATCCTGTGCCAAGTGCTAGTTCCCGTTTTTGCATGTTTTTTGTATCACAGAAAATCCATATCAAACAAAGTCCAAATACAATAAAATTTTACGAAGAATTATTTTGGAATATATGTGATTTTTGGGAGTTGGAATCACTGAAAACGGAGGCCCACGTAGCCCACAAGACACCAGGGCGTGCCAGAGGCCCCTGGCGCGCGATGGTGGGTTGTGCCCTCCTTGAACATCGGTTGGAGCTCTACTTCGGGCGCAAGGAAGCTTATATCTGGAAAGAAAATCGTGTTAAAACCTCAGCGCAATCGGAGTTACGGATCTCCGAGAATATAAGAAACGGTTTTCGGCCAGATCTGGGAGACACAAAACAGAGAGAGACAGAGAGACAGATCCAATCTCGGAGGGGCTCTCGCCCCTCCCATTCCATGAAGACTAAGGACCAGAGGGGGAACCCTTCTCCCACCTAGGAAGGAGGCCAAGGAAGAAGAAGGGAGAGGGGGGCTCTCTCCCCCTCGCTTCCGGTGGCGCCGGAGTGCCATTGGGGCAACGATCGGGACAACGATCTACAACAACAATCATGCTACTGTCCACACCAACTCTCTCCCCCTCATTGCAGCAGTGTATCACCTCTTTCCCCTCGCTGTAATCTCTACTTAAACATGCTGGTCAACTCCATATATTATTTCCCAATGATCTATGATTATCCTCTATGATGTTTGAGTACATCTGTTTTGTCCTGTGGGTTAATCATGATCTTGGTTGGTATGATTGTATATTTTATTTATGGTGTTGTCCTAGAGTGCCCTCCGTTCTCGCGCAAGCGTGAGGGGCCCCCGCTGTAGGGTGTTGCAATATGTTCATTGTTCACTTATGGTGGGTTGCGAGAGTGACAGAAACTTAAACCCAAGTAAGGGGGGTATGACGTATGGGAGTAAAGAGGACTTGATACTTAATGCTATGGTTGGGTTTCATGACCTTAATGATCTTTAGTAGTTGCAGATGCTTGCTAGAGTTCCAATCATACGTGCATATGATCCAAGTAGAGAAAGTATGTTAGCTCATGCCTGTCCCTCATATAAAATTACAAGAATGATTACCGGTACTTGATATCGATTACCTAGGGATAAATAACTTTCTTGTTGACAAAAGGTATCCACTTTTATTGTCTTGCAAAGTACTTCTAGGTATATTCTTGCAAAAAGTTCTAGCATCACACCTACAAAATAGTTTCATACTTGTTTTCGGCAAAGCAAACATCAAGTGTGCGTAGAGTTGTATCGGTGGTCGATAGAACTTGAGGGAATATTTGTTTTGCCTTTAGCTCCTCGTTGGGTTCGACACTCTTATTTATCAAAGAAGTCTACAAACGATCCCCTACATTTGTGGGTTATCATAGACCTCCTGATAAATTCAAAAAAATCTAGTAAGTGTCACAAGACCATCAACTAACTTACATCTTCAAGCAAGCTCGATTCCTACAGAGCATTCATCAGAGCATAATAGCAAAATTCATGACAAAACAATCTTTCAAAACCAAAAGGATAGTGGTGATGTCTTGCACAACACACATACTTTCAGACTCGCTATGGAAGTATATAAATAAACGAAGGATTATAGTTCACAAAAGTAGAGATTTTATTACTTCCAATCATGACATAAATCTTTCTCAAGTCAGAGACAACACGTCTACAGATTAAGAGTATATATTTTTATCAACCTGCAAAAAAAAATTAATATGCATGTAAAAGAAGAGTGCTTGCGTATGCGCCCCTCATCATTGAAATGGAAGGTGTTTATTATAAGTTTAAACTATATTTAGTACCTAGGGCCAACTGTTTGTGAAACAAGGGCATCAATCTATGATGTTCAGTTGGCTCTGTCCCTCAAGCAACCAATAAGTACAGAATGAAGACTGTGAGAGTCATAACACCATGAAATAATTTAGAACTTTTGGTGCTAGACTGCTCAAATGTTACTGATCTATGTCTATATAGCAGATTTTAGCAGGCAATGTTAATCAGAAGTTCAAAAAACAATTACCTTGACATAACTATGGGATATGATATCTCAACTTCTTTTTCTTGGCAGACTGATCACCTAACAATGCAAATGTGAAACCGTTCTTGTTTAGAAACAAACAAACATAATATGATGCATGTAAATTCAAAGTCCAGGAAGCAGAAAAATATGTCAGATTAGTCACGCTTCAATGGGATTATTTTTATTTTTAAAGCAGTCGGAAAATACCTTGGAACTACATGAACCTAAGAGTAAATTGAAGAGTTATTTCAAATGCATAGTTTCACTGAAAAGCAAGCCTGCACCAGATGTCCATATTTCTTATCCCGGAACTTATAGGAGCACCTTCACAAAACGAACTAGCACAATTAGCAAGAGAATTACTGTATGTTGATGCTAGAACTTCAAATAAAATGTAGCATAGTCCAGCATACATGATAGCTTTTTATCGACATTACAATCAAACACTGTTGCGAAAATAATGAAATGGCGAACAAACCCGGGGTCTCAGAAATTGTTGCGAGAGCAGCGGCCCTGAGACAACAACTCACCTCGCAGCGAGGCAGAAATTAAACATGGATCGGACGACCAGGTAGCTCTAGATCAAGAAAATAGACGGCTGCTGATAGTGATCCAAGATGGCAATGGTTAACCGTTACCCGTGTCCCCATGGATAATTACTCTATTAGGGGACGGGGATATGCCAATTTTTGTGCCCACGGGGAAGCTGGTGGGTCAAATATCTTACCCACCGCAAAGATGGGGATACGGATGTGATACCATTCCCATACTCGTTACCCACCTTACTCATGAGTGCCTTACATGCGGGCTCTAAAATTGGTAGACTCCCGATAATTGCTCACCATACCCGTCAAACTTTCCACTAATCCCGCCCCTTTGGCGCAAAAATCCCAATGAAATCGCTAACCTAGCCACAACATTTTGTTTATTGTGTTGAATTGTTATTTTTTTTACTTAAATGCTATCGAAGCAGGCTGTTGACTATATGGATGGGTTTCCCCATGGGGATTAATGTTGGAAATATGCCCTAGAGGCAATAATAAAAGTGTTATTATTATATTTCCTTGTTCATGATAATTGTCTGTTATTCATGCTTGAATTGTATTGTACGGAAACAGCGATACATGTGTGAATACATAGACCACAACATGTCCCTGGTAAGCCTCTAGTTACTAGCTCGTTGATCAACAGATGGTCACGGTATCCTGACCATGGACATTGGATGTCATTGATAACGGGATCACATCATTAGGAGAATGATGTGATGGACAAGACCCAATCCCGAGCCTAGCACGAGATCGTTTAGTTCGTAATGCTTAAGCTTTTCCGGTGTCAAGTATTTATTCCTTAGACCATGAGGTTGTGCAACTCCCGGATACCGTAGGAATACTTTGGGTGTGCCAAACGTCACAACGTAACTGGGTGGCTATAAAGGTACGCAACGGATATCTCCGAAAGTGTCTGTTGAGTTGGTACGAACCGAGACTGCGATATTGTCACTCCGTATGACGGAGAGGTACCTCTGGGCCCTCTCGGTAAGACATCATCATAATGAGCTCAAAGTGACTAAGGAGTTAGTCACGGGATGATGGATTACGGAATGACTAAAGAGACTTGCCATGACGAGATTGAACAAGGTATCGGGCATACCGACGATCGAATCTCGGGCAAGTACCGTACCGATAGACAAAGGGAATAACATACGGGATTGAGTGAATCCTTGACACAGTGGTTCATCCGATGATATCATAGAGGAACACGTGGGAACCAACATGGGTATCCAGATCCCGCTGTTGGTTATTGACCAGAGAGTCGTCTCGGTCATGTCTGCGTGTCTCCCGAACCCGTAGGGTCTACACACTTAAGGTTCGGTGACGCTAGGGTTGTAGACATACATTCACATGGAAACCCGAATGTTGTTCGGAGTCCCGGATGAGATCCGGGACGTCACGAGGAGTTCCGGAATGGTCCGGAGGTAAAGAATGATATATAGGAAGTCCAGTTTCGGCCATCGGGTGAACTCCGGGGGTCACCGGGAGTGTCCCGGGACCACCGGAGGGGTCCCGGGGGTCCACCGGGTGGGGCCACCCATCCCAGTGGGTCCCCTAGGACGCAAGGGGGAAGGTGCCAACCCCTGGTGGGCTGGCGGACCACATGGGCCCCCCCTCCATGCGCCTAGGGTTGAAACCCTAAGGGAGGGGGCGCCCCCTATGCCTTGGGGGGCAAGTCTACCCCCCCCCCCTGGCCGCCGCCCCCCTGGAGATCTGATCTCCCAGGGCCGGCACCCCCCCTGGCCCCTATATATAGTGGGGGGGAGAGGGCAGCCGCACCCCAAGCCTCTGGCGCCTCTCCCCCCTCCCGTCACACTTCCTACTCCTCACGCAGGGCGCCGGCGAAGCCCTGCAGGTTTTCCTGTTGCATCCACCACCATGCCGTCGTGCTGCTGGATCTCCGACAACCTCTCCTCCGCCCTTGCTGGATCAAGAAGGAGGAGACATCGCTGTACCGTACGTGTGTTGAACGCGGAGGTGCCGTCCGTTCGGCGCTGGGATCATCGGTGACGAGGAACGCGAAGAGTACGACTACTTCATCCACATTCCTTCGAACGCTTCCGCTCGCGATCTACAAAGGGTATGTAGACGCACTCCATTATGCTTGTTGCTAGATGACTCCTTAGATTGATCTTGGTGAAGCGTAGGAAATTTTTTGAATTCTGCTACGTTCCCCAACAGTGGCATCTGAGCCAGGTCTTTGCGTAGCATCTTGCACGAGTAGAACACAAACAAGTTGTGGGCGTTGAGTTTGCTCAATTTTCTTGCCGTTACTAGTCCAATCTTGATTCGGCGGCATCGTGGGATGAAGCGGCCCGGACCGACCTTACACGTACGCTTACGTGAGACTGGTTCCACCGACAGACATGCACTAGATGCATAAGGTGGCTGGCGGGTGTCTGTCTCTCCCACTTTAGTTGGATCGGATTCGATGAACAGGGTCCTTATGAAGGGTAAATAGAAATTGAGAAATCACGTTGTGGTTTTGGCGTAGGTAAGAAACGTTCTTGCTAGAAAACCTATAGAAGCCATGTAAAAACTTGCAACAACAATTAGAGGTCATCTAACTTGTTCTTGCAGCATGTGCTATGTGATATGGTATGGCCAAGAAGATGTGATGAATGATATATGTGATGTATGAGATTGATCATGTTCTTGTAATAGGAAATCACGACTTGCATGTCGATGATAATGACAACCGGCAGGAGCCATAGGAGTTGTCTTAATTATTGTATGACCTGTGTGTCACTGAATAACGCCATGTAATTACTTTACTTTATTGCTAAACGTTAGCCATAGCAGTAGAACTAATAGTTGGCGTGATGACTTCATGAAGACACGATGATGGAGATCATGATGATGGAGATCATGGTGTCGAGCCGGTGACAAAGATGATCATGGTGCCCCGAAGATGGAGATCGAAGGAGCAAGATGATATTGGCCGTATCATGTCACTTTATTTGATTGCATGTGATGTTTATCATGTTTATGCATCTTGTTTACTTAGAACGACGATAGTAAATAAGATGATCTCTCACTAAAATTTCAAGAATTGTGTTCCCCCTAACTGTGCACCGTTGCTAAGGATCGTTGTTCCGAAGCACCACGTGATGATCGGGTGTGATAGGCTCTAACGTTCGCATACAACGGGTCTAAGCCAGATTTACACACGCAATACACTTAGGGTTCACTTGACGAGCCTAGCATGTACAGACATGGCCTCGGAACACGGAAGACCGAAAGGTCGAACATGAGTCGTATAGAAGATACGATCAACATGAAGATGTTCACCGTTGACGACTAGTCCGTCTCACGTGATGATCGGACACGGGTTAGTCGATTCGGATCATGTATCACTTAGATGAATAGAGAGATGTC
This sequence comes from Secale cereale, assembly GCA_902687465.1. NCBI lineage: Eukaryota > Viridiplantae > Streptophyta > Magnoliopsida > Poales > Poaceae > Secale > Secale cereale. Next base: position 11,901,477 of record LR738714.1, on the reverse strand, counting down.
AATCTGAGTGGGAGTTCATTAAAATTTGATTAAGATGAACTTAATTATCATGAACTTAGTCTAAATTCTTTACAACATGTCTTGTAGATCAAATGGTCCACGCTCATGTCACCCTCAACTTCAACGCGTTCCTAGAGAAATCCAAGCTGAAAGACGATGGTAGCAACTATACGGACTGGGTCCGTAACCTGAGGATCATCCTCATAGCTGCCAAGAAAACTTATGTCCTAGAAGCACCGCTAGGTGACGCTCCCGCCCCGGCAAACCAAGATGTAATGAACGCTTGGCAGTCTCGTTGTGATGATTACTCCCTGGTTCAGTGCGGCATGCTCTACAGCTTAGAATCGGGGCTCCAAAAGCGTTTTGAGCACCACGGGGCATATGAGATGTTCCAAGAGCTGAAAATGGTTTTCCAGGCTCATGCCCGAGTTGAGAGATATGATGTCTCCAACGCATTCTACAGCTATAAGATGGAGGAAAACAGTTCTGTCAGTGAGCACATCCTCAAGATTTCTGGGTTGCACAACCTCTTGTCTCAATTGGGAATGAATCTCCCAGACGAAGCGGTCGTTGACAGAATCCTCCAGTCGCTCCCACCTAGCTACAAGAGCTTCGTGTTGAACCTCAATATGCAGGGGATGAAGAAGTCCATCTCCGAGGTGTATTCAATGCTGAAATCAGCAGAGGTGGAGATCAAGAAAGAGCATCAAGTGTTGATGGTCAATAAAACCACTAAGTTCAAGAAGGGCAAGGGTAAGAAGAACTTCAGGAAGGACGGCAAGGGAGTTGCCGCGCCCGGTAAGCCAGTTGCCGGGAAGAAGCCAAAGTATGGACCCAAGCCTGAGACTGAGTGCTTTTATTGCAAGGGAACGGGTCACTGGAAGCGGAACTGCCCCAAGTACTTAGCGGACAAGAAGGACGGCAACGTCAAAGGTATATGTGATATACATGTTATTGATGTGTACCTTACTAGCGCTCGTAGTAGCTCTTGGGTATTTGATACCGGTGCAGTTGCTCATATTTGTAACTCAAAGCAGGAGCTGCGGAATAAGCGGAGACTAGCAAAGGACGAGGTGACGATGCGCGTCGGGAATGGTTCCAAGGTCGATGTGATCGCCGTCGGCACGCTGCCTCTACATCTACCCTCGGGATTAGTTTTAAACCTTAATAATTGTTATTTAGTACCAGCTTTGAGCATGAACATTGTATCTGGATCTCGTTTGATGCGAGATGGCTACTCATTTAAATCCGAGAATAATGGTTGTTCTATTTATTTCAGAGATATGTTTTATGGTCATGCCCCGCTGGTCAATGGTTTATTTTTGATGAATCTCGATCGTGATGATACACATATCCATAGTGTGAATGCCAAAAGATGTAAAGTTGACAATGATAGTCCCACATACTTGTGGCACTGCCGCCTTGGTCATATTTGTGTCAAACGTATGAAGAAGCTTCATGCTGATGGACTTCTGGAGTCTCTTGATTATGAATCATTTGACACGTGCGAACCATGCCTCTTGGGCAAGATGACCAAGACTCCGTTCTCCGGAACAATGGAGCGAGCAACCAACTTATTGGAAATCATACATACCGATGTGTTCGGTCCAAAGAGTGTTGAGGCTCGCGGAGGCTATCGTTATGTTCTCACCCTCACAGATGACTTGAGTAGATATGGGTATATCTACTTAATGAAACACAAGTCCGAGATCTTTGAAAAGTTCAAGGAATTTCAGAATGAGGTTGAGAATCAACGTGATAGAAAAATAAAGTTCTTGCGATCGGATCGTGGGGGTGAACATTTAAGTCATGAATTTGGCACGCACCTTAGGAACTGTGGAATTGTTTCACAATTGAAACCGCCCGGAACACCTCAGCGTAACGGTGTGTCCGAACGTCGAAATCGTACCCTGTTGAACATGGTGCGATCTATGATGTCTCTCACCGATTTACCGCTATCTTTTTGGGGTTATGCTTTAGAGACTGCCGCATTCACTTTAAATAGGGCTCCGTCGAAATCCGTTGAGACGACGCCGTATGAACTTTGGTTTGGCAAGAAACCTAAGTTGTCGTTTCTGAAAGTTTGGGGTTGCGATGCTTATGTCAAGAAACTTCAACCTGAGAAGCTCGAACCCAAATCGGAAAAATGCGTCTTCATAGGATACCCAAAGGAAACGATTGGGTACACCTTCTATCACAGATCCGAAGGCAAAGTCTTTGTTGCCAAGAATGGATCCTTTCTGGAGAAAGAGTTTCTCTCGAAAGAAGTGAGTGGGAGGAAAGTAGAACTTGATGAGGTGACAGTCACCCCTCCCGAAACGGAAAGTAGCGCAGCGCAGGAAATTGTTCCTGAGGTGCCTGCACCGACAAGGGAGGAAGTTAATGATGATGATCATGAAGATACAGATCGAGTTACTACTGAACATCGAAGGTCCACAAGGACACGTTCCGCACCAGAGTGGTACGGCAACCCTGTCATGGAAATCATGTTGTTAGACAACGGTGAACCTTCGAACTATGAAGAAGCGATGGCGGGCCCGGATTCCAATAAATGGCTTGGAGCCATGAAATCCGAGATAGAATCCATGTATGAAAACAAAGTATGGACTTTGGTGGACTTGCCTGATGATAGGCACGCCATAGAAAATAAATGGATATTGAAGAAGAAGACAGACGCGGATGGTAATGTGACCATCTATAAGGCTCGGCTTGTCGCTAAGGGTTATCGACAAGTTCAAGGGATTTACTACGACGAGACTTTCTCTCCTGTAGCGATGCTGAAGTCAGTCAGAATCATGTTAGCAATTGCCGCATTCTATGATTATGAGATATGGCAAATGGACGTCAAAACGGCATTCCTTAATGGCTTCCTCAAGGAAGAGTTGTATATGATGCAGCCGGAAGGTTTTGTCAATCCAGAGAATGCTAACAAGGTATGCATGCTCCAGCGCTCGATCTACGGGCTGGTGCAAGCATCTCGGAGTTGGATTATTCGCTTTAATGATGTGATCAAAGCGTTTGGCTTTATACAGACTTGGGGAGAAGCCTGTATCTACAAGAAAGTGAGTGGGAGCTCTGTAGCATTTCTCATATTATATGTGGATGACATATTGCTGATGGGAAATGATATAGAATTCTTGGAAAGTGCAAAGGCCTACTTGAATAAGAGTTTTTCAATTAAGGACCTTGGAGAAGCTGCTTACATATTAGGCATCAAAATCTATAGAGATAGATCAAGACGCCTCATTGGTCTTTCACAAAGCACATACCTTGACAAGATATTGAAGAAGTTCAATATGGATCAGTCCAAGAAGGGGTTCTTACCCGTTTTGCAAGGTATGAGATTGAGCAAGGCTCAGTCCCCGACCACGGCAGAAGATAGAGAAAAGATGAGTGTCATTCCCTATGCCTCGGCCATAGGTTCTATCATGTATGCCATGCTGTGTATCAGACCTGATGTGAACCTTGCCATAAGTTTGGTAGGGAGGTACCAAAGTGATCCCGGTATGGAACACTGGACAGCGGTCAAGAACATCCTAAAGTACCTGAAGAGGACTAAGGATATGTTTCTCGTTTATGGAGGTGACGAAGAGCTCGTCGTAAAGGGTTACGTCGATGCTAGCTTCGGCACAGATCTGGATGACTCTAAGTCATAAACCGGATACGTGTATATTTTGAATGGTGGAGCAGTCAGCTGGTGCAGTTGCAAGCAGAGCGTCATGGCGCATTCTACATGTGAAGCGGAGTACATAGCTGCTTGCGAAGCAGCGCAAGAAGGAGTCTGGATGAAGGAGTTCATCACCGACCTAGGAGTCATTCCAAGCGCATCAAGCCCGATGACTCTCTTCTGTGACAACACTGGAGCTATTGCCATTACCAAGGAGCCCAGGTTTCACAAGAAGATCAAGCACATCAAGCGTCGTTTCAACTCCATCCGGAATTATATTCAAGATGGAGACATAGATATTTGTAAAGTGCATACGGATCTGAATGTCGCAGACCCGTTGGCTAAACCTCTTCCATGGGCAAAACATGATCAACACCTGAACTCTATGGGTGTTCGATTCATCACAATGTAACTAGATTATTGACTCTAGTGCAAGTGGGAGACTGTTGGAAATATGCCCTAGAGGCAATAATAAAAGTGTTATTATTATATTTCCTTGTTCATGATAATTGTCTGTTATTCATGCTTGAATTGTATTGTACGGAAACAGCGATACATATGTGAATACATAGACCACAACATGTCCCTCGCAAGCCTCTAGTTACTAGCTCGTTGATCAACAGATGGTCACGGTTTCCTGACCATGGACATTGGATGTCATTGATAACGGGATCACATCATTAGGAGAATGATGTGATGGACAAGACCCAATCCTGAGCCTAGCACGAGATCGTTTAGTTCGTAATGCTTAAGCTTTTCCGGTTTCAAGTATTTATTCCTTAGACCATGAGGTTGTGCAACTCCCGGATACCGTAGGAATACTTTGGGTGTGCCAAACGTCACAACGTAACTGGGTGGCTATAAAGGTACGCAACGGGTATCTCCGAAAGTGTCTGTTGAGTTGGTACGAACCGAGACTGGGATATTGTCACTCCGTATGACGAAGAGGTACCTCTGGGCCCTCTCGGTAAGACATCATCATAATGAGCTCAAAGTGACTAAGGAGTTAGTCACGGGATGATGGATTACGGAACGAGTAAAGAGACTTGCCATGACGAGATTGAACAAGGTATCGGGCATACCGACGATCGAATCTCGGGCAAGTACCGTACCGATAGACAAAGGGAATAACATACGGGATTGAGTGAATCCTTGACACAGTGGTTCATCCGATGATATCATCGAGGAACACGTGGGAACCAACATGGGTATCCAGATCCCACTGTTGGTTATTGACCGGAGAGTCATCTCGGTCATGTCTGCGTGTCTCCCGAACCCATAGGGTCTACACACTTAAGGTTCGGAGACGCTAGGGTTGTAGAGATACATGCACATGGAAACCCGAATGTTGTTCGGAGTCCCGGATGAGATCCCGGACGTCACGAGGAGTTCCGGAATGGTCCGGAGGTAAAGAATGATATATAGGAAGTCCAGTTTCGGCCATCGGGTGAACTCCGGGGGTCACCGGGAGTGTCCCGGGACCACCGGAGGGGTCCCGGGGGTCCACCGGGTGGGGCCACCCATCCCGGTGGGTCCCCTAGGCCGCAAGGGGGAAGGGGCCAGCCCCTGGTGGGCTGGCGCACCACATGGGCCCCCCTTCCATGCGCCTAGGGTTGAAACCCTAAGGGGAGGGGGTGCCCCCTATGCCTTGGCGGGCAAGTCTACCCCCCTGGCCGCCGCCCCCCTGGAGATCTGATCTCCCAGGGCCGGCGGCCCCCCTGGCCCCTATATATAGTGGAGGGGAGAGGGCAGCCGCACCCCAAGCCTCTGGCGCCTCTCCCCCCTCCCGTCACACTTCCTACTCCTCACGCAGGGCGCCGATGAAGCCCTGCAGGTTTCCCTGTTGCATCCACCACCACGTCGTCGTGCTGCTGGATCTCCGACAACCTCTCCTCCGCCCTTGCTGGATCAAGAAGGAGGAGACGTCGCTGTACCGTACGTGTGTTGAACGCGGAGGTGCCGTCCGTTCGGCGCTGGGATCATCGGTGACGGGGAACGCGAAGAGTACGACTACTTCATCCATATTCCTTCGAACGCTTCCACTCGCGATCTACAAAGGGTATGTAGACGCACTCCATTATGCTCATTGCTAGATGACTCCTTAGATTGACCTTGGTGAAGCGTAGGAAAATTTTTGAATTCTGCTACGTTCCCCAACAATTAAAAACTCGAAAGGGATGGGGATGGCAATTTTTTTATCCCCACGGGCGGGTATGAGGACGCAGACAGGCAAGGGGTGGCTACCACGGGGACAGGGATGTGAGTCCAATACCCGTCTGGGTAATCCTCATTGCCAGCCATGAGAGAGCTCCTTTATGATGTCTCTAAGTAAAGGGTAAATTTGATATATGGCACTACAAGTCCCAAGTCTTTCCTCCTCCCCAAGAAAAGTCTCCTTCTTCCTTCCGTCGGCGCCGCCGTGGATCCGCCCCGCCTTCGATGGCCTTTGGCCTGTGCAGGTGCGGAGGATCTCGCCCCC
>LR738714.1:11871114-11895216 GCA_902687465.1 Secale cereale | reverse complement strand
CCCCCCGGCGGGAGGGACCCCGTTCTCATTTTTGCTAGGTTGAACGTCTTGGTTGGGGCTGTGTGGCGGCGGCGATGTCCCTCGGTAGCAATAATGTCTCCCACATCCTATCCCCGTCCCGATGGTGTGAATAGCGTTGTCGGAGCATGTGTGGAGGTGTGTCTCCGTCGGATCTCATGGGATTCGGTCGGTGCAGGTCTTCGGTGTATCTATTTGGATCCAGTTTTTGTTCGTCTTCGCTCATGTGGTTTTAGATTTGATTTTTCCGATTGCAACTCTCTTTATCGGCGATGGTTGCTGCTCTGGTGTGCTTGCCCTTTGGTGCCTTAGCACGATGACTTTCCGACTGTTTACTACGACAAGATTTGCCCGATTTTGGGGATGGAGGGGCGATGACGGCGGCGCGCCTTCGGCTTGCTCCAGTGCTTGTAGACGTCGCTAGGTGGTTCATAGACTTGGTTGTAATTTTTATTACTTCTTGTGTTCTCTGTACTGCCATAATTGATGAATAGATTGGAAATTTCTTTAAAAAAAAGATATATGTCACTACAAACTTTTCGGTTTTGAAATATGCCATTGCTAATCTTTGATTCCGAAATATGCCATTACAAAGTTCACGGACTTTGAAATATGCCATCGCATATACCTTTCTGAAGGATTAGAAAGACACCATAATCCGTGTGTAATACCGCTTCGTAATTTGTACGTACATGGACAATTCCACCCCTTGGCCATCTCAACAAACAGTACAACACCAGCGAACCAACCTGTGGTTGAGATGGTTAGGTGAACAGTGGTATCCTTAACCCATCAGGGTTCAAATCCTGGTGCTCGCATTATTCCTGAATTTATTTCAGGATTTCCGGCGATGCACTTTCAGTGGGAGGAGACGTTCCCGTCGACGACGAGGCGCTTACGGTGACTTCGTAGGTGTGCGTGTGTGCGTTCATAGGGATAAGTGTATGCGCATGTATATGAGCGCTTACGTCGGTACTGATGCTAAAAAAAAAACAGTACAACACCACCGATCAGATCAATCAAAGAAAAAAAACACCCAAGCCCCTTTTCCTCTAGTCTCGCTCGCTTCTCTTCATCTTTTCTGTTGGTGGCTGGTGCTCGGTGCTGGCTGCAACGCCAAGTCATGCGCCTGAGCATGCTACGCTTCGCCGCAGCACGCATCACCGCCTTGCCGCCGTTCTTCGCCGTCGTAAGCGTCGCCAACACCAGCACCAGCGGCGAGCCGTAAACAGCTAGGTGCCGCACGCGACGTGCACACGCACAGCTGGTCAGCTGCCCTTCGCGGCCAGACGCATCGCTGTCGTGCCGCCATTCTCGGCCGTCTCGTCAAAACCAGTGGTGAACAGTGAGGCGTGAAGAATAGAGATGTCGGGCGAGAGCAGACGCAACTAGGAGGAACGGCGCACGGCTGGGAGCACGGGACCACGAGCAGCTGGTGCACGGCTGGGAGCAGCACCGGCGGCGCCAGCGCGGAGGCGGAGGGCCAAAGCTTGCTGATTTGGGAGAGACGAGCGGCAGATGTTGACTTGGCCAAGGGGTTGCTTTGTCCATGTATCGATGTACTCCCTCTGTCCCAAAATAAGTGACTCAAAAATGACTCCATTTTATACTAACTTTAGTACAAAGTTGAGTCACTTTTGAGTCACTTATTTTGGGACGGAGGGAGTATAAAATACGAAGTAGTACAAAAGAAGTATAGTACAGGTTATGGTGTCTAATCCTTCAAAACGGTATGCAGTGGCATATTTCAAAGCATGGAAATTTTGTGGTGGGATGAATAGTAATGCCATATTTCAAAACTGGAAACTTTACAGTGGCATATATCAAATTTACCCCTAAATAAATGTTGATGATTGCGCTTGCGCATACATGCTACTAAGAACATCTCCAATAGATAAAGTAGATGTATAAATAACAATTTTTTTACATCTCCGAGGTCAAAAAATGCTGCGCCAATAGATGATCTCTAAGTAATGTAAAATACAACACTTGAATGGAAATTTGCTTCTTCCCTGGTGAACGCCCAGCCGCGCACGAATGGCCAACTTCCAAATCTGAAAGTTTCACCCGTCCGCCCGACTCCCGCGCTCCGCCCGGCGCCCGACCACATGGCCAACTCCGATGAACCCGCCACCGCCTCCGCCTCCGCCATCGCAGCCGGTCCGACCCACTTCGCCGCAGTCACCGCCGGCGCAACCACCTTCACCAACCCCGCCTCCGCCGCCATCCCGCCGCCCGAATCCGGCCATCCGCCACACTAGAGCAAAGGAGCGACTGTGAGCATAGGAGGTTACCGGATGCGCGTGGCGGCCAGGATCCAGGAGGTGTTGCACGCGTGCTTCTCGGAGGCGCTCATGGTCATGCTACTCCACCTCGACGCCGTCCCGGGTTACTACCCAGCGGTGCGGGAGGCGCGACACACTATCAGTTGTCGCGTCGGCGGCCTCCAGGAGGTCCTCGACTCTGTACTTGCGGCACCAGAGGTAGACACCTACTGGATCAGGAGTGTCGGAGAAGCGGCGGCTGTGTCGTTGCGGGCCGTGTCCACGTAGGAGGCAAGGAAGAATGGATGGGACAAAGGAGGAACAACAACAACAGCTAGTAGTGTGCATTTGAGGAGGAGGCGAGGTCCCTAGTTGTGGTTGTAAAGTTTACACTGTGAACATGTTCAACGCTGGTGGTAGTAGGGCTCAATTAAAGTTAATAGAAATATAACACTCTTTTTGTAGTTTGATATACATTCTAATGATCATCAACACAATCGTGAGAGTTAACAATGGAGACAAATGTATCTGACTCCATTTTGGCAATGAAAACGGGGCGTGTGGCCCCTTTGGTCAACAAAAATGTTTCGCGACGTTTGTGAAAGTCAGCTTTTCACCCCCTGTCTAAATTCTGGCTCCACCCCTGGGTGAGGAGGAGCGACATCATCAGGGGCGCTCGATTTGCTCAGCGGTCAGCGACACGCGTGTCGGGGATATACCCCACGGCATGACCCGACCGAAGTATGACCCGGCTAGACTTTGCGTTTCATTGGTAACCCATCGGAGGATTGACGACTTATGAGTCTGGCGGTTCACTAGTCTGACGACTCACGAGCATGACGACTCATTGGTGATCCGGTGGGTATTTCAGATAGAGGACTAGGCCCAATGCCCAGAAGGCCGGCTCATGTTATGGTGGGCCGGTTTAAGAGGAAAGCGTAATGAGTATTCCCTTACAAAGGAAGCAAGACTAGGACTCCACTTGTAATAGAGTAATCCTAACTCTACAAGGACTAGTCATGTAACCCACCCCTTCAACTTATATAAGGAGGGGCAGGACTCCCCAAGAGGGAGAAGTAACAAAAGCAAGAAAAATAATCTCTAGGGTTAGATACAAGAAGGAGAGCCGGCTTATGCGGCGACTCCAATGAGGGTCATAATGAGATCTAGCCACAAATAACATGTAGGGCTATTACCGGATGGTGTTTTCCGGGGACCAAAGCTGTCTAAATCCTTGTCTTGCGTTGCGTCTCTCGATTCCGCTCAACCCATCTCAAGCTACTGTTGGGGAACGTAGTATTTTAAAATTTTCCTACGATCACGCAAGATCTATCTACCAGATGCATAGCAACGAGAGGGAAGAGTGTGTCTACGTACCCTCATAGACCGGAAGCGGAAGCGTCAAGTGACGCGGTTGATGTAGTCGAACTTCTTCGCGATTCAACCGATCAAGCACCGAACGTACGGCACCTCCGCGTTCAGCACACGTTCAGCTTGATGACGTCCCACGAGCTCTTGATCCAGTTGAGCTTCACGGGAGAGTTTCGTCAGCACGACGGCGTGGTGACGGATATGATGTATCTACCGGCGCAGGGCTTCGCCTAAGCACTGCGACGGTATGACCGAGGTGTGTTTCTGTGGAGGGGGGCACCGCACACGGCTGGAACAATTCAACTTGTGTGTCTTTGGGTGCCCCCCTGCCCCCGTATATAAAGGATCAAGGGAGAAGGGCCGACCGGCCTCCTATGGTGCGGCTAGGGCAATCCTACTAGGACTAGGATTGCAATCCTATTCCTAGTAGGAGTCCACCATGAAGGAAGAGAGGGAAAGGAAAAGAGGGAGAGGTGGCGCCCCCCCAATCCTAGTCCAACTAGGATCCCTAGGTGGGGCGCCGGCCAGCCTCTATGGGCTGCCTCTCTCCTTTCCTCAAGGCCCACTATGGACCATCCCCCTCGTAGGGGGTTCCGGTAACCCCCTCCGGCAATCCAGTTAAATCCGAAACTTTTCCGGAACACTTCCGGTGTCCGAATATAGTCGTCCAATATATCAATCTTTATGTCTCGGACATTCCGAGACTCCTTGTCATGTCCGTGATCTCATCCGGGACTCCGAACTACCTTCGGTACATCAAAACTCATAAACTCATAATATCGATCGTCATCAAACGTTAAGCGTGCGGACCCTACGGGTTCGAGAACTATGTAGACATGACCGAGACTCATCTCCGGTCAATAACCAATAGCGGAATCTGGATGTTCATATTGGCTCCTACATATTCTACGAAGATCTTTTATCGGTCAAAACCGCATAACAACATACGTTGTTCCTTTTGTCATCGGTACGTTACTTGCCCGAGATTCGATCGTCGTTATCTCCATACCTAGTTCAATCTCGTTACCGGCAAGTCTCTTTACTCGTTCCGTAACACATCATCTCGTGACTAACTCATTAGTCTTTTTGCTTGCAAGGCTTATTGTGATGTGTGTTACCGAGAGGGCCCAGAGATACCTCTCCGACACTCGGAGTGACAAATCCTAATCTTGATCTATGCCAACACCACGAATACTTTCGGAGACACCTGTAGAGAATCTTTATGATCACCCAGTTACGTTGTGACGTTTGATAGCACACAAGGTGTTCCTACGGTATTCGGGAGTTGCATAATCTCATAGTCATAGGAACATGTATAAGTCATGAAGAAAGCAATAGCAGTAAAACTAAACGATCATAGTGCTATGCTAACGGATGGGTCTTGTCCATCACATCATTCTCCTAATGATGTGATCCCGTTGATCAAATGACAACTCATGTCTATGGTTAGGAAACATAACCATCTTTGATCAATGAGCTAGTCTAGTAGAGGCATACTAGGGACACTCTGTTTTGTCTATGTATTCACACATGTACTAAGTTTCCGGTTAATACAATTCTAGCATGAATAATAAACATTTATCATGATATAAGGAAATATAAATAACAACTTTATTATTGCCTCTAGGGCATATTTTCTTTAGTCTCCCACTTGCACTAGAGTGAATAATCTAGCTCACATCGCCATGTGATTTAATACCGATAGTTCACATCGTTATGTGAATAACACCCATAGTTCACATCACCATGTGACCAACACCCAAAGGGTTTACTAGAGTCAATAATCTAGTTCACATCGCTATGTGATTAATACCCAAGAGTAATAAGGTGTGATCATGTTTTGCTTGTGAGAGAAGTTTAGTCAACGGGTCTGTCACATTCAGATCCGTATGTATTTCGCAAATTTCTATGTCTACAATGCTCTGCATGGAGCTAATCTAGCTAATTGCTCCCACTTTCAATACGCATCCAGATTGATACTTAGAGTCATCTGGATTTAGTGTCAAAGCTTGCATCGGCGTAACCCTTTACGACGAACTCTTTATCACCTCCATAATCGAGAAATATTTCCTTAGTCATCCAATTACTAAGGATAATTTTGACCGATGTACAGTGATCTACTCCTGGATCATATTGTACCTCCCTGTCAAACTCATGGCAAGGTACACAACGTGTTTTGTACACAGCATGGCATACTTTATAGAACCTATGGCTGAGGCATAGGGAATGACTTTCATTCTCTCTATATTTTTCTGCCGTGGTCTGGCTTTGAGTCTTACTCAACTTCACACCTTACAAGTCAGGCAAGAACTCCTTCTTTGACTGATCCATTTTGAACTACTTCAAAATCTTATCAAGGTATGTACTCATCGAAAGTCTTATCAAGCGTCTTGATCTATCTCTATAGATCTTGTTGCCCAATATGTAAGCAGCTTCATCAAGGTCTTTCTTTGAAAAAACTCCTTTCAAACACTCCTTTATGCTTTCCAGAAAATTCTACATCATTTCCGATCGACAATATGTCATTCACATATACTTATCAGAAAGGTTGTAGTGCTCCCACTCACTTCTTGTAAATACAGGCTTCACCGCAAGTCTGTATAAATCTATATGCTTTGATCAACTTATCAAAGCGTATATTCCAACTCCGAGATGCTTGCACCAGTCCATAGATGGATCGCTGGAGCTTGCACATTTTTGTTAGCACATTTAGGATTGACAAAACCTTCTGGTTGCATCATATACAAGTCTTCTTTAATAAATCCATTAAAGAATGCAGTTTTGTTATCCATTTGCCAGATTTCTTAAAATGCGGCAATTACTAACATGATTCGGACAGGCTTAAGCATCGCTACGGGTGAGAAAGTCTCATCGTAGTCAACTCCTTGAACTTGTCGAAACCCTTTCGCAACAAGTCGAGCTTTGTAAACAGTAACATTACCGTTTGCGTCGGTCTTCCTCTTGAAGATCCATTTATTTTCGATGGCTTGCCGATCATCGGGCAAGTCAACCAAAGTCCATACTTTGTTCTAATACATGGATCCCATCTCAGATTTCATGGTCTCAAGCCATTTTGCGGAATCTGGGCTGATCATCGCTTCCTCATAGTTCGTAGGTTCATCATGGTCTAGTAACATGACTTCCAGAACTGGGTTGCCGTACCACTCTGGTGCGGAACGAACTCTGGTTGATCTACGAAGTTCAGCAGAAACTTGATCTGAAGTTTCATGATCATCATCATTAGCTTCCTCACTAATTGATGTAGGAATCACTGGAACGAGTTTCTGTGATGTACTACCTTCCAATTCGGGAGAAGGTACAATTACCTTATCAAGTTCTACTTTCCTCCCACTCACTTCTTTCGAGAGAAACTCCTTCTCTAGAAAGGATCCACTCTTAGCAACAAAGACCTTGCCTTAGGATCTGTGATAGAAGGTGTACCCAACAGTTTCTTTTTGGGTATCCTATGAAGATTTACTTCTCCGAATTGGGTTCGAGATTATCATGTTGAAACTTTTTCACATAAGCATCGCAGTCCCAAACTTAAAGAAATGACAGCTTAGGTTTCTCGTCAAACCACAGTTCATATGGTGTCATCTCCACGGATTTAGATGGTGCCCTATTTAACGTGAATGTAGCTGTCTCTAATGCATAACCCCAAAACTATAGTGGTAGATCGGTAAGAGACATCATCGATCGCACCATATCTAATAAAGTACGGTTATGACGTTCGCACACACCATTACACTGTGGTGTTCCAGGTGGCGTGAGTAGTGAAACTATTTCACATTGTTTTTATTGAAGGCCAAACTTGCTAACTCAAATATTCTACGATCATATCGTAGAAACTCTTATTTTCTTGTTACGATGATTCTCCACTTCACTCTGAAATTCTTTGAACTTTTCAAATGTTTCAGACTTGTGCTTCATTAAGTAGATATACCCATATCTGCTCAAATCATCAGTGAAGGTCAGAAAATAACGATACCTGCCGCGAGCTTCAACACTCATTGGTCCGCATACATCAGTATGTATGATTTCCAACAACTCTGTTGCTCGCTCCACGGTTCCGGAGAACGGAGTTTTAGTCATCTTGCCCATGAGGCATGGTTCGCAAGCACCAAGTGATTCATAATCAAGTGATTCAAAAAGTCCATCACTATGGAGTTTCTTCATGCGCTTTACATCAATATGACCTAAACGGCAGTGCCACAAATAAGTTGCACTATCATTATTAACCTTGCATCTTTTGGCTTCAATATTATGAATATGTGTATCACACGATCGAGATCCAACAAACCATTTTCATTGGGTGTATGACCATAGAAGGTTTTATTCATGTAAACAGAACAACAATTATTCTCTAACTTACATGAATAACCGTATTGCAATAAACATGATCAAATCATATTCATGCTCAACACAAACACCAAATAACACTTATTTAGGTTCAATACTAATCCCGAAAGTATAGGGAGTGTGCGATGATGATCATATCAATCTTGGAACTACTTCCAATACACATCGTCACTTCATCCTTTAACTAGTTTATGTTCATTATGCAACTCCCATTTCGAGTTACTACTCTCTAGCAACTGAACCAATATCAAATACCGAGGGGTTGCTATGAACACTAGTAAAATACACATCAATAATCTGTATATCAAATATACCTTTGTTCACTTTGCCATCCTTCTTATCCGCCAAATATCTAGGGCAGTTCCACTTCTAGTGACCATTTCCTTTGCAGTAGAAGCACTTAGTTTCAGGCTTGAGTTTAGCTTTGGGTTTCTTCACGGGAGTGACAACTTGCTTGTCATTCTTCTAGAAGTTCCCCTTCTATCCCTTTGCCCTTTACTTGAAACAAGTGGTCTGGTTAACCATCAACACTTGATGCTCTTTCTTGATTTCTACCTTCGTCGATTTCAGCATCGTGAAGAGCTCGGGAATTACTTTCGTCATCCCTTGCATATTATAGTTCATCACGAAGTTCTACTAACTTGGTGATAGTGTCTAGAGAACTTTGTCAATTACTATCTTATCTAGAAGATTAACTCCCACTTGATTCAAGCAATTGTACTACCCAGACAATCTGAGCACATGCTCACTGGTTGAGCTATTCTCCTCCATCTTGTAGGCAAAGTACTGTCAGAGGTCTTATACCTCTCGACACGGGCATGAGTATGAAATACTAATTTCAACTCTTGGAACATCGCATATGCTCAGTGGCGTTTCAAAACGTTTTTGAAGTCCCGGTTATAAGCCGTAAAGTATGGTGCACTAAACTATCAAGTAGTCATCATATCGAGCTTTTGTCAAAACGTTCATAACGTCTACATCTGCTCCTGCAATAGGTCCGTCACCTAGCGGTGCATCAAGGACATAATTCTTCTGTGCAGCAATGAGGATAATCCTCAGATCACGGAACAATTCCGCATCATTGCTACTAAAATCTTTCAACTTGGTTTTCTCTAGGAACATATAAAAAATAAACGTGGAGCAACATCGCGAGCTATTGATCTACAACATAGATATGCTAATACTACCAGGACTAAGTTCATGATAAATTAAAGTTCAATTAATCATATTACTTAAGAACTCCCACTTAGATAGACATCCCTCCGGTCATCTAAATGATCACGTGATCCAAATCAACTAAACCATGTCCGATCATCACGTGAGATGGAGTAGTTTCAATGGTGAACATCTTATGTTGATCATATCTACTATATGATTCACGCTCGACCTTTCGGTCTCCAGTGTTCCGAGGCCATATCTGCATATGCCAGGCCCGTCAAGTTTAACCCGAGTATTCTGCGTGTGCAAAACTGGCTTACACCCGTTGTATTTGAACGTAGAGCTTATCACACCCGATCATCATGTGGTGTCTCTGCACGACGAACTTTCGCAACGGTGCATACTCAGGGAGAACACTTATACCTTGAAATTTAGTAAGGGATCATCTTATAATGCTACCGTCGTTCTAAGCAAAATAAGAAGCATAATAAGATAAACATCACATGCAATCAAAATATGTGACATGATATGGCCATCATCATCTTGTGCTTTTGATCTCCATCTCCAAAGCACCGTCATGATCACCTTCGTCACCGGCGCGGCACCTTGATCTCCATCGAAGCATCATTGTCGTCTCGCCAACTATTGCTTCTACGACTATCGCTATCTCTTAGTGACAAAGTAAAGCAATTACATGGCGATTGCATTTCATACAATAAAGCGACAACCATATGGCTCCTGCCAGTTGCCGATAACATTACAAAACATGATCATCTCATACAAAAACCGTATAACTCATCATGTCTTGACCATATCACATCACAACATGCCATGCAAAAACAAGTTAGACGTCCTCTACTTTGTTGTTGCAAGTTTTACGTGGCTGCTACGGGCTTATTAAGAACCGTTCTTACCTACGCATACAAAACCACAACGATGTTTCGTCAAGTATGTGCTGTTTTAACCTTCACAAGGACCGGGCGTAGCCACACTTGATTCAGCTAAAGTGAGAGAGACAGACACCCGCCAGTCACCTTTAAGCAACGAGTGCTCGTAACGGTGAAACCAGTCTCGCGTAAGCGTACGCGTAATGTCGGTCCGGGCCGCTTCATCTCACAATACCGCCGAAGCAAAGTATAACATGCTGGTAAGCAGTATGACTAGTATCGCCCACAACTCATTGTGTTCTACTCGTGCATATCATCTACGCATAGACCTGGCTCTGATGCCACTGTTGGGGAACGTAGTATTTTAAAATTTTCCAACGATCACGCAAGATCTATCTACCAGATGCATAGCAACGAGAGGGAAGAGTGTGTCTACGTACCCTCATAGACCGGAAGCGGAAGCGTCAAGTGACGCGATTGATGTAGTCGAACTTCTTCGCGATTCAACCGATCAAGCACCGAACGTACGACACCTCCGCGTTCAGCACACGTTCAGCTTGATGACGTCCCACGAGCTCTTGATCCAGTTGAGCTTCACGGGAGAGTTTCGTCAGCACGACGGCGTGGTGACGGATATGATGTATCTACCGGCGCAGGGCTTCGCCTAAGCACTGCGACGGTATGACCGAGGTGTGTTTCTGTGGAGGGGGGCACCGCACACGGCTGGAACAATTCAACTTGTGTGTCTTTGGGTGCCCCCCTGCCCCCGTATATAAAGGAGCAAGGGAGGAGGGCCGTTCGGCCTCCTATGGTGCGGCTAGGGCAATCCTACTAGGAATAGGATTGCAATCCTATTCCTAGTAGGAGTCCACCAAGAAGGAAGAGAGGGAAAGGAAAAGAGGGAGAGGTGGCGCCCCCCCAATCCTAGTCCAACTAGGATCCCTAGGTGGGGCGCCGGCCAGCCTCTATGGGCTGCCTCTCTCCTTTCCTCAAGGCCCACTATGGACCATCCCCCTCGTAGGGGGTTCCGGTAACCCCCTCCGGCAATCCAGTTAAATCCGAAACTTTTCCGGAACACTTCCGGTGTCCGAATATAGTCGTCCAATATATCAATCTTTATGTCTCGGACATTCCGAGACTCCTCGTCATGTCCGTGATCTCATCCGGGACTCCGAAATACCTTCGGTACATCAAAACTCATAAACTCATAATATCGATCGTCATCAAACGTTAAGCGTGCGGACCCTACGGGTTCGAGAACTATGTAGACATGACCGAGACTCATCTCCGGTCAATAACCAATAGCGGAATCTGGATGTTCATATTGGCTCCTACATATTCTACGAAGATCTTTTATCGGTCAAAACCGCATAACAACATACGTTGTTCCTTTTGTCATCGGTATGTTACTTGCCCGAGATTCGATCGTCGGTATCTCCATACCTAGTTCAATCTCGTTACCGGCAAGTCTCTTTACTCATTCCGTAACACATCATCTCGTGACTAACTCATTAGTCTTTTTGCTTGCAAGGCTTATTGTGATGTGTGTTACCGAGAGGGCCCAGAGATACCTCTCCGACACTCGGAGTGACAAATCCTAATCTTGATCTATGCCAACACCACGAATACTTTCGGAGACACCTGTAGAGAATCTTTATGATCACCCAGTTACGTTGTGACGTTTGATAGCACACAAGGTGTTCCTACGGTATTCGGGAGTTGCATAATCTCATAGTCATAGGAACATGTATAAGTCATGAAGAAAGCAATAGCAGTAAAACTAAACGATCATAGTGCTATGCTAACGGATGGGTCTTGTCCATCACATCATTCTCCTAATGATGTGATCCCGTTGATCAAATAACAACACATGTCTATGGTTAGGAAACATAACCATCTTTGATTAACGAGCTAGTCTAGAACTACGCGAATGACTTATTCACCTAGACGGAGGTAGTACTAGAGGTGTGTAGTACAATCTTGAGCTAATAAATGAAGTAAATAGCTATGAGTTATTTGCAAGGATCTTAGAATTATGTACAATCATTTATGAGAAGATATTGTTTAAAAGTTTGGTTGGCTGAATCCATGCAATAAACCCGGATGGGAGGAGTACGACGGTAGTAGTACAGTAATACTATAGGTGTGCAGTACAATCTTGAGCTAATAAATGGTGTAACTAGCTATGAATGCTTTGCAAAATCTTTGCATTACACATAATTATTTATAAGAAGATTTTTGGTTAAACATTTGATTGGATGAAACCATCCAGTGAAACCGGACAGAGAGTGTACAACTGTAGTAGTACACTCGTACTACAGGTGTGTAGTACAATAATTAATATTGAGCTAATAAATGTCTGCTTGCAATCAAAGAAAGACAGTCAAACGTACATTCATCAGTTCATTCCCCAATGGCAATACAAGAAATACCACTTTTCCCAAGGGGCCAACGTGCAAGATTTTCCTGAGTAGAAACGCTTGTTCGGAACCTTCCTCGTGCCTTCCACCAGTCGCGCGGCCCCTAGCTGATGTGTGGGACCCGCTACAAGCCCCTCGTGCCTTCACATGGCCATCGCATATATAGAGTACTCATCTCGCCCCACTTGCGAACCCACACCTGCTACCCCGGTTCATTGAAAATTCCACCGATTTACAAATTCCGGCGAGGTCCCTCCCCCTGACGACAACTTCGGCGAGGTACCAGCGGCCATCATGTGCGGTGGAGCGTCCCTCGCGGACGCCAAGGTACCCGCAATGAAGCGGAAGGTGACGAACTCGGGGCTACTGCCCGAGAATAAGAAGCCCCGACAGGGTGGCAGTGGGGGACGGCAATTCACGGGGCTCCGCGAGCATAGGGGACTCGGCCTGGACGACAACGAGGACTTTGAGGCCAAGAGGTCCCTCTCCCAAGGTATGAGTGCTCGGTTACTTTGACTAGTTTTAAACATGTGTATCGTTACCTTTAGCGATAGATTGTTGTACGAGGAGATTGTGTGATTGGTTTGGAAAAGGTTTGATCATTACACTGGGTAGGAAGAGAAATTGTGTAGGGGTTGTTGTTGGAAGGCTATGTTTGGGTGGTGTTACTCGATTTTGTTTACAAATTTTGGATTGGATGTGCTATCATGAAGTTATTTGTGTGAAAGGCTAGGATTTTTTTCTTTTTTTTGTTGTGCTCGGTTGGTAGACTATTTTTGACACTGTCCCTTTCTTTCGGAGAACCGATTTTGGTTGTTAGGTTGTTCATCTTGTGATTAATAATTTTCGTAACCTTCGATGGTGATCCATAAGCTTACCATTTAGTCAAAAGGGGTAGTAAATCCGCAGAAAGGGCCAAATTTCTCCATTTTGCTCAGTGGCCCCGGACTCTTAAATTGTTTCCTTGTTAGGTGGTTGTAGGTGTGTGTGAGTATTGTTCTAGACTTGGTTCATTTATCAGTCTAAATGATTATTCTGCTAATCATTGAATCTAAGTGGGAAAAAATCATTGATTCTGCATTGTCTATAATACAATTGTGATTAATAATTATAAAAGGATCTCGAAGGTCTAACATTAGGTCTTGTCTAACACGACCCCGTATTTTCTTAATTATTAAGTTGTGATTTTATTTTGTTTTATTTCATTTGTTTTGTGGTTGACTAATGCTTTCTCCCGAACTTGACCCGTCATGGTTCAGTGTTCACTACCATCATCATACTTTTAAATATAAATTCATGTCCATGATGAAATTATTTATTTTTTGTGGGAGAAGTTTGTGCATGTTGGTCCCTCTTAGCATTGACATTGATCTTTAGATGACTTAAGCACCATGACTACTGCAGGTTTTGATGGTCCTTCAGCAGAAAGGAAGAGAAAGAACCAATTCAGAGGTATTCGTGAGCGCCCCTGGGGTAAGTGGGCTGCTGAAATCAGAGATCCTAGCAAGGGTGTACGTGTCTGGCTTGGTACTTTCAACAGTGCTGAAGAAGCTGCTAGAGCTTATGATGTTGAAGCACGCAGGATCCGTGGAAACAAGGCCAAGGTTAACTTTCCAAAGGAACCAACAGTTCCTCGGAAGCGTCGTGCTCGCCCTGCTGCTCCTAAAGCACCAAAGCTAAGTGCGGCAAATGAACCTTTTGTCATGCCATCAGTCAACAACCTTGCCAACCCAAATGCTTTGGTCTACCCATCTGGTGACTTTGCATCGAACCAGCCACTTGCTCTGCCTAAGAACGTGTCATTTGTTCCTACAATGAACTCTGCTGCCCCTGTTGAAGCCTTTGTTATGAATACGTACGACCAAGGAAGCAACTCCTTTGGATGCTCTGACTTGGGCTGGGATTATGACACTAAGACTCCAGATATACCATCCATTGCTCCCATTTCTACCATTACTGAAGGAGCAGAATCTGCACTTGTCCAGAGTAACGCCTACAACTCAGTGGTGATTGCTGAAGGAGCTGACTCTGCACTTGCCGAGAGTAACACCTACAACTCAGTGGTGCCTCCTATTATGGAGAACAATGATGTCGATTTCAAGGCTTGGGCGAAGTTTCTTATGGATGATGACGTGGACGAGCCAATTGATAGCTTTCTAAATTTTGATGTGCCTCAGGATGTCGTTGGCAACATGGACCTCTGGATCTTCGATGACATGCCCATGTGTGACGAATTTTTCTGAGGGATTCACACACTGTATATAGGGATAAAGGGTAAGCCTTTGCATATTGCATGTTCAGTCTGAGGTTGATAATCTTTTCATCACTCTTAACTTTGTGTTCCGTGTTTCAGGAATAAGACTATGGGAGATTGGGAAGCACTCTATTGTCACCTTCAGCTAGCATATGCTTATGTCCAAGATTTGAGGCAAAAAAGTCGCATCCTGAGTCTCTTTTGTGATCGACCCTTTCCCTACTCAACTGTCTATGTGTGGCAGCCATTTATCATGAACCGTTGTCTTTATCTTTTGTCAACTTTTATGTTGTCGCTACCATTTCTGAATGTGAACAACATGAATCTTTGTCCAGTTTGCGTTAATCTGTGCACTTGATAGTTTTTTTCCTTTAGTTCTGTGTATTTAATTGTGGTAGAAGTAGCTTGTATATCTTTTGAATTTGGTAAGTTTATGGTTGCGTGCATCATATTGATGTAGGGCTGCACGTTTCAACGTATTTTTTGAAAGAGTGTGTGTTAGGCCAAACGGTCCGCTATATTATAACTCTTCACTTCAAGCTGCAGAAAAATATACCAAATTTACTAATCTTTGATACTAGACGTGTGATCATATGGATTCGTTCCTTCTACAAGTAGTTCTTCTCATCGATGTAGTTCTTAGATAAACATTTAGTGCGCCTAATTCATGAGTTGAGGGATCTTTCCATTTCTGTGCATTCTTGTAGAAATGCATTTTATTTTCCTTGGTCCCTCTCCATGTGAGAAGCCATGTGAACCACATATACTTTTCACTTGATTTGTTACCAGAACCATCACAAAAATGGTGGTCTCGTGTCACTGTAATGTTACGTCCTTTATTTGATTTGACGTCGGCATACGTATGTTAGTAGTAATATTGATTAGAGGGCTAACTAATTGTGTGGATGTACACGACATGTAAAGCTGCAAACTCTGAGTACATATGCTAGTAGGTTTGCTAGTTTTTGTTAGTATAGGAATTTGTGCTCATGTAGGATTAGTAGTTACTAGAAGCAAACGCGCTTCGCTGCGTCGTTTTCCATTGTTATGTCATATTTCTGGTTATAATCATCAAAGAAGGAATTCTTTAATCAAAACTTCGGATGCAATCAAATCACGGGCTAACATCATTCTATTTGAACAACTTCTAGTGCTTGCCTATTACATTCATGGTCTGCCAAAGAACTTGAAAAGATATATTAGCTAGGTTTTAAGTTGTCGACAAAACAGTAAGGAAAAACTACAGTGTAGGATCTAGTAAGTGAACCAGAAAGCTGACCTTCTAGAAGCAGCGATTAGAACAAAAATGATCTTGAATAAGATAGCCAGTAAAGAGACCAAAACATGAAAACAAGTTTGTCACATGAATCAGTTGATCTTTAGTGAGAGGAGACTGTTATTATATGGACCTCCTGATAAATTCAAAAAATCTAGTAAGTGTCACAAGACCATCAACTAAGTTAAATAATCAATCATGCTTGATTCCTACACAGCATTCATCAAAGCATAATTGCACAATTCACAGCAAATATCTTTCAAAACCAACAGGATAGTGGTGATGCCTTGCACAACGCACATATATACTTTCAGACACGCTATAGAAGTATATAGATAAAAGAAGGATTATAGTTCCAAAAGGTAGAGGTTTTATTACTCCCAATCATATAAAGTTTATGACATAAATCTTTCCCAAGTTAGAGAAGGCACGTCTATGAATTAAGGGTATATTTTTGTATCAACCTGGAAAAACAAATCAATATGCATCTAAAAGAAGAAGGAACAACTTTTGGATGCATATTATAGTTTACAATGATGAGTGGCACACATTATATTTTACATTGTAGTTCTTCTACACGCAAGCTTTTTGTGAAGCAAATTAATGTGCACCACTCCTCATTGTAATGGAAGGTGTTTATTACAAATTCAAACCATATTTAGTACCTAGGGCTAACTGTTTGTGAAACGAGGGCATCAGTCTATGATGTTCAGTAGGATGTGTCCCTCAAACAACCAACACTTATAGAATGAAGACTGTAAATGTCATAGCGCCATGAAATAGTTCAAAACTTTTGGTGCTACTGCTGAAAGGTTACTACTGATCTACGTCTATGTAGCAGATTTCAGCAGCCAATGCTAATCGGAAGTTGTAGAACAATTGCCTTGGCATAACCATGGGATATGATATCTCGACTTCTTATTCTTGGCAGACCGATCACCTAACATTACAAATGTGAAATTGTTCTTGTTTGAAACAAACAGTCATAATATGACACATGCGAGTTTGGAATCAAGGAAGCAGAAAAATATGTCAGATTAGTCACGCTTGCACACTGGAAAACTCTCACTCTTCTAAACAACATGGGCGCTTACAGCTCCTTCGAATATCTTTAATAGTGCTTGTTGGACACCCTCTCCCGAGGCATTCTCTAGTCCTCCTGCCATCCAACCTGAATGTACCAATGGGTCCTATTAGTGCACATCGAATGAGCAGAGTAAACTGTAGGTAGCCCAAACAAGTGTTGCCTTTTTGCAACCTGGAAAAGCAGAGTAAGCCAGTCTAAGTACTAATACATACATACATAATCCTATTTTCCTAGAAAAGCAGAGTAAACCACTACTATTTATTTCCTATCAGTGGGCAACATTAAGCAAGAAATGTGGCATATTGGAATATTAGTACTTCCCATAATCTTGCAATGAACACTATTTATGCCAGATCTAACCACCCATATATGAACAGTCAAAGAAGTGAACACTTACAGTGAATATATATGCAAAAGTCTACGTACAAACAAACCAGCCTAAGAGACAGTAGGCTTCGAAAGAAGCCGCCTCTCATGATCCTGTATGAGAGAAGGGTGATCAAGTTTTGGGGAGCGCTTTAACCCAACTGTTTTTTAGAACACAATACAAACGTAGGTGCTTATATATACGCACATACACTCACATCTATGAACACACACACACCCTATACCTCTATGAACATCTCCGAGAGACTGAGCCGGCATATCATCCTAAGAATGGTGAGGTCTGCGCAGCGCCGAAAATCCTGAAATATATCCAGGATAAATGCAAGCATCATGAGTTGAACCCTGATAGGCTGGGATATTACTATTCTCCTAACCATCCAATCACTGGTTGATTCGTGCTTTCACACGACTGTTGAATTCTTCTTCACCGTGGCTACGGACGACGACTTCACTAATGTGGACGACCTCCTTGATGACATGGCGACCGGCACAACCGGTTCTACTCCAACCATGTTGTATGCTCTCTTATCCCTTCTGTTAGGACTCTGTATTTTCATGCTAGCAATTGATATGGATATGATCTTCATCCTTTATACCCGATTCCATGACAAATTACATCACTATGATATTTGAATCAATCATCACCTCTATCATGATTATCATGTTTTATCTACTATTTTTAGATTAAACTTAATGAGAAAATGCTTAATTATTCAACACGAGCCGGGCCGGGCCACGGCTCCTTTCTAGCGAGATAGTAGTATGTTTTCAAGAAAGCGACATGGATCACCTGAGCCAAGTAAGATAGTAACACAATTTGGTCTTGAACGTACATCAGGATTTTGCATCTGGGTTGGATGGTTAGAGCAAGTATAATAGGATGACATAGGCGGGTTGAAAGACTTTAAATATTATATTTTTGATGAGTTGGCAGAGAGAGAAGAGGAGATAGAAGAGAAGCGGGCTACTCACTAACAGTCAGCTGTAGCACGTGCTCTTAGACACTTTGTGAGAGAGGAAGGTTGACCATGTATCAATAAAGTAGTACAAATTCATATATGTTTATTATACTTGCCGGCTATAAGGCTGGCTATAGATGACATGGCAAGATCATATAGCCAGCAGCAGCTATACTATTAATCATGCTCTTAGGAAAACAGTAGCCAGGTCGGGTCGCACGATTGTTTAGGTAACTGTAAGAGCATCTCCAACAGTTTGTATGTTAGATTGTTGGTAAAATATGTCATGATATCTACCAACACCTTAACATACATCAACTTCAATGGGTTGTATCTAGTTTGCCCAATATGATGTGAGATAATAAATAAGATGCTCTCTCATTCTACATTGAATCTTGTGCAAGGGGTGTTGGTTCATGTACATACAACCTTCCTCTCTTCCCTCATTTATTGTATGACATATCATCAAAAATCCTATGTGGCAAAGTCTACCAACAACTATCTTACGATCATTGGAGATGCCCTAAGTAAAAAGTTATAGAGAACCAAAAAATTGAAGGACTTTGCATCCACCAAACTTTTTGTGATGTTCGACGCCCTGCGAGACAAGGTCAATACATGCATGGCGTGCTAGAAGTAACTTATCTTGTTTATCTGTATCCCCGACAGTAGAAGCGAGCAACGAATACGATGTCTGGGGACTGCCATGCATAACCCCCGACAGAAGAGAAGTTCGGGCGATTTGCTGCCGGGACTTGTCTTCGTGATTCTACCCCGTCACCGTCTTCCCCTCAAAAAGAAAAAGAAAAACGGATTATCGCCGTCTGAGAGCATGGTTAATAATACAGTCAACGGTCGGTTATAAGGAGTTGCCATGCATTTAAAGCCAACCTTATAGTCGGCATGTATAATAGTAAGTTTTAAATGTGTACTACTTTATTAATAATTGGTCCACCTTACATACTCACAAAGCGTCTTGGGTCTTGTGTTGCAGCCGGCTACTCACGAAAAGCCCGCTTCTCTTCTCTCTCCTCTTCTCTGTCTTTCAACTAAGCAAAGATATAATATTATATTCCTTATAGCATGCTTATGTCACCTTATTGTACTTGCTCTGAGCCAACATCACATAATAATAATATAAGTGCAGGATTGAATTGCTGCCCGAAGTTAATTACAAACTATTATTAGAAGTTAACAAAGATTTGGGCCATCCTACGCGTTCGCTGGTGGGTCTATCCAACGTCCAACGCCGGTCTCATCATTGCAACAAAGGGTAATGTTGCAGAATATTTTGCAACAAAACTTATATTGCAGAAATCTTTTGCAACATAGCATACATGATGCGTACGATCTCATATCAGCTGAGAGAAACACGCATAGGCGATTAGGGTTCCCTCGCCTCCCGTCGGCGCCGCTGCCGATCTTCCTCGCTTCTGGTGCCTTCGGGCCTGCATCTCGGAACCCGTCAGCGGGAGGGCTCTGTTTTCCTAGTTTTGGGGGTTAAGGTTTGGTGGGAAGGTGCTCAGGTGGTGGTGGGGGCGTCTTTTCCAATGAAGTCTCCCCGCCTTCGGCCCCATCTCAGCGGCGACGTCGAAAAGCTTGTGGGAGTGGTGTGGTTATGTAGGACTTCTTCTGTCTGTGGGGATCGCTGGATTGTTAAGGAGCTTCGTCGACGGTTCTTCCACCTTCTTCATCTCCGGGACGGATGTGGTCTTCTTGACCCGTTCGGTGACTTTCCGTTCGCATCCAACTACATTAGGCCGGCTCAGGGAGGCGCGGCAGCTGCAGCGCACTGTTGACATGGTCTAGAGGTTGAAGACGAAGGGTATGCCAAGTATTTCATTGTAATTTTTGTTTTTCTTGAGGTGCTTTGTACTGTCTGGTGTTTCTTTTAATGCTAGGGTCCTTTTCACACAAAAAAACATAACATAGGTGGTGGTCCCGGCAGAAAATGATAGGTGATGTTGCAACTGTTTCTTCTTCACTATTTTTGCAACATGAGTGTTGTTGCGGGGAAAACATTGCAACAAAGACAATGTTACAGAAAATATTTACTGTTTTTTTTCTTCTTAATTTCTTTTTGTAACATGAGTGTTGTTGCGGAAGGCAGATTTGTAACACACATAATGTTACAGAAAAAGATACACAGAGGACAAGCACACATAGAGGAGGCGGCGCGGTCCGCCGGCTAAAGACAAGCGTTTCCAAAATAATTTTCCAAACAACATAATTTTCCAAATTAATGCCGGGACTTATCTTCATGAAGCCACTCCCGTTTTGCCGTCAGAATAATAAAGCGTGTACATTTAGACTTGATTAGGAACCATTATTAGAAGTTAAAAAGAACTTTACAAACAGAGTTAAATACACTGGAGGTGCCCCAACTTGTCCTGGGCGGTCAATTTAGTGCCTAAAGTTGAAAAATACGTGAAACTGATGCTCAAACTTGTCAGGGCGTGCAAATACGGTGCCTCCATTCGTATCCGGACGTACATCCAGCCCGTGTGGCGTATTAACCTGACGATGACCCGCCTATTAGTGTCTAAGAGGCGTTCCGTGGCCCGCACGTGGGGATTTTTTTTTACCAAAATCCCCCTCATTTTTTAATACATGTGAAACATTTTCCAACGACATGTTGAACATTTTCCAACAACATGTTGAACATTTTTCAAACGCACTAACATTTTCTTTAAGTTTATGGCAGTTGTATTTTGTTCTTACGTTTCTTTTCCAAATGGTAAAAATAATATGAAAAAAATAAAGAACTTGAATGTTAAGTGTGCAGACCCATACGAGCGCCATGTATATACAGCAACTGAGCACGTTTGAGAGGTATATAGCAACCAAAGAGGAATTTTGAAGCACGATGGCCACCGAGCATGTTTTTTTCTTGGAAGTTTATAAACTAGCTAAAAGTTTCATACAAATTTTAAAAATTTCACACAACAAAAATGTATGCCTGTGCTCTAAGTGACTTTCAAGTTTTGTTTGAAATTTTATTATATTATACCCTGCAAAAAAACAATAATCCAGCCAAAAAAAATTAGCTGATGTTTGCATGTATTGGTCTTTTTGTATCTCTCACATACAAATACAGTTTTGAAAGAAAAATCGCGGATGTATTACACTTCTATGTGTGCATATACAAAAAATGACAGAAGTTTTTTAGCTGTAAAAATCCGTTTCTTTGACCTTCGAAAAAATGGCACAATGTGTCGGTGCTCCAAAATTACATTTTGCATAGCAACGCAATATATAAAGTTTGACTTAATCTATATGTACTGACAGTTGGGCCACCCGGCGACTTCCTTGCTCCCAGCCACTGACAGTTGGGCCACCGCCACATTAGCATGCCACATGGTCTGGGTGTACGTCTAGATATGAATAGAGGCATCGTATTTGCACGGTCGGACAAGTTCGAGCACCGGTTTTATGTGTTTTGCAACTTTAGGCACTAAAATGACCGTGCAGGACAAGTTGAGGCACCTCCTACGCATTTAACTCTTACAAACAGCATACTGTATGCTTTATTTGCAAGGACTCATGTAGAAACTTACGCTCGCATGATAACGCGTCTGTTGAGTATATAGTACACGCACGTGTGTAACAGTCGAGGAGTTGGCCGGCTTGTGTTTGTGGCGAACCTTGATTCCGCTACATGCCATGTCCCGTACACATTTGCTTTCCTTCATGCGATTAATGCTTTGTGGTTTAAACGTTTTCGGCCACATCACGCCTACCTACTCCCTCCGTCCCTCGTCTCTCGTGCCTGAATCCGTACAACAGAAAAACGGCTGGTCAAATCAAGAGTTGTGCGCTGCACACGCAGGTAGCTAGCGAGAGGCCGCTTGGTCCGGTCAATCCTTTGGTGGAGCCCAAGTCTTGTGTCTCGAAAAGAAAACCCGTGGAGTGAGCTCCGTAGCTGACCAGCTGCCTCCAGAGTTGTGCACAGTACGCTACGTGCATCTAGCTAGGTAGCGAGCTAGAGCTGTTTTGGTCCGGCAGATTCGTTTGAAAAGAAAATCCGTGAGGTCAAACAGTACTGTATGCTTGATTTCGCATCCAAATGGCTGTTGTTTTGAGTATACTATATGAAGGATCTGCTCATTTCTTTGCTTTCCAACTACAGCTAGCAATTTAGCATGCACGCACCAAAGTTGTAGGACTTGGCATCCACCAACATTTCCCTGCTGTTCGACGCCCTGCGAGTCACGGTGTTGTGTAGTAATTTATTTTTTGTCTAGTGACCAAAGTGTCATCTTTGGTTCAGACTTTGTATATCTCATACTCCCTCCGTCCGAAAATACTTGTCATCAAAATGAACAAAAAAGAATGTATCTAGAACTAAAATACATCTAGATACATCCATTTTTATTCATTTTGATGACAAGTATTTCCGGACGGAGGGAGTATCTGTCTAGGAAGTTCCTCAGACTTCAGAATTTAGAACAAGTAAACTTTGAATAAACTACTCAAAAGCTACATTAAGAGATCTATTGACTCTTTCAAAGAGTGATCCAGTCCTTTTTATTTTTATTTTTAGGGGGAAAGAGTAATCCAGTCAAATGGAAGATTTCGTGCTTGCAAGCAGATGAAAAGTATTAAAAACAATGCAGACACATTCTAGATGTAGCACAAGCTCCTGACATTGATCACAAACGCTACAGAAGAGAATTTAGGACGATTTGTTGCCGGGATTTGTCATAGTGACACTACTGCTATCTTTTTTTTTCTATGTTCAAAATGAAGGCACAGCGCCACATATTTGATCTTAGTACTATTTCAGTCAAACGTGCATGCAATTGCAAAGTCTCATACACCCCCAAAAATAATGCAAAGTCTCGTACGTGCTACTCCCTTCGTCTGAAAATACTTGTCGTCAAAATTAATAAAAGGGGATGTATCTAGATGTATTTTGGTTCTAGATACATCCCTATTTGTTCATTTTGATGACAAGTATTTTGGGACGGAGGGAGTACTATTTACCGTCTGAACAAGGCCAGGAGGATATATATACCTGTCTTTAGCCAACGGCGTCTGGCATGTACATGTAGACTCCATTAATTAGGAATCGTTGGAAGTCTCCTTGTAATAAAAAGAGTAAATTCCAAACCGGAAAGGATCAACGCCTTCCCTTGACATCCTTGAACATACGTATTTGCAAAGACTCACGGTCCAAAAGAGACCATCTGCCGAATCAAATTAACAGACAATGCCACCTTTAGGTTCTAATGACAGAGAAGACCAGCTACACCGTGGCGGCAGTAGACACGTCAGCCAATACATGACACCTGCCGCCACGAACGTCGACGGCAAGACCTGTCGCCGCAGGGAGGCCGGACCTTGTAATGGAAAGATGATTATTTTATGGGACTACCGCCACAAACCCAGGCGGCAGGCCCTGCCGCCATAATTTTCTGTACGTGGCCTCTCTTCCTCCCTCTCTCTCTACAAAATGACCGTGGAGCACAGTGAATCACTGATGCATGCGAAGAATGCTGCTAGCTAGCCGCAGTCACATACACACCCATGCTTTCATGTCATTAATCATTATCATGCATATACTCCCTCCCTCCCTCCTAAATATAAGTTTTTTAACAAATTTCATTATAGACTACGTACGAAACAAAATGAATAAACTTATAATTTAAAAAGCTTATAT
>LR738714.1:11851524-11871054 GCA_902687465.1 Secale cereale | reverse complement strand
CGCCGGCCGCGCGCTCCCGCGTTCCCAGGCTGCGCGCTCCCGCGGCCGCGCTCGCTCGCCCAGGCCTCGCCCGCCCGCCCGCTCGCTTGCTCAGGCCGCACCGGAACGTGCGCTCGTTGCGGACCCGCGCACCGCGGCGGTCTCTGACCGTGGGCGGCCATGGGCACGGACCCCTCCTCGACGAGCTTTGGCGCGAGCGCGAGCATCCGCGGGCGGCCGGAGCACGGCGACCCGGCTGAGGTGGCTGTGCTAGGCGGCGGGGAGGGAGAGAGAGAGGAGAGAGCCGCAAGGCTGAGGCGGACGGGCGACCGGAGCATGGCGGCTCGGCTGAGGCGGCCGTGCCAGGCGGCGGGCGGCGGGGAGGGAGAGAAAGGAGAGAGCTGGCCCACAAAACGTGGGGGGCTCTGTGTACGTGGAGGGAGAGAGAGAGGAGGGAGCACGTGGGTGAGGAAAAGTGAGAGGACAGGGGAGGCGCTGGCCCACAAAACGGCGAAATTAGGCCACCAGGAGCCCCCCAGTGCGCTGCGTGTGACATGGGGCCGCCGGCGCTAATTTTTGCTTTTACCGGTGAAAAAATAGAACTTGGAAGGATAAGTGAGGCGTTTTTTGCCCGCCGACGCCCCAAAAATGACTTGGGAGGGCGGCTTGGGGGGCCTTGCGGAGATGCTCTAACATGCCGCATGCGACCGTGGCGGAAGTCTTGTGTAATGCCCAGGATGGAGTTATACCTCCTACGTGTCGAGGCACGACTTAAAGGCATAAATCCATCCTAGAATGATCTCAAGTTCGGTAATCTTTGCACAACTCATGTAAAAGAGGGGATAGTAAACAGAAAATAGTTGGCTTACACTCGCCACGTCACAGAATTACAGTACAAGTCTCAAACATCATACATTAAGAACATCACAACCCTCTAAGGGCAAAAGCCAAATGTCAAAGTACCAAACTTAGATAAATAAACCACAGGCGGATCGAATCCTAGTAAGAGTCTCCACTACTGATCATCCGGGTATCGCACATAGTACCGACTACGCTCCTCGTCGTACTCCCAATCCAGCTCGGTGCCATCACCTGGATAGCTCACAGCTGGACCTGCATCTGGTGTGTGAAGTAACTGTGAGCCACAGAGGACTCAGCAATCCCGTTCCCGGGTAACAAGACTATTTAAGCCTTTGGGTGAGGAAAAGGCTGAAGAAAAGAAAGAGTGTCTGCAGCAGCAACTAGCTTACGTGAGTGAGAGCGAGAAGAGAAATCCTCGGCGAGAAGTGATCACGAAGTGATCCTAGCTACAAGCTCAACAAACATAACCCCTCCGTGTTCAGCTCCCGAATCCCTATTCGGAAATTGACAGTCACGGAACACACGCTGGTAGTGTATTAGAAACATTGTGTCAAGTTATCTGCAACCGGAATTAACAAGCTCCCATCTGCCACATAACCGCGGGCACGGCTTTCGAAAGTTCAAACCCTGCAGGGGTGTTCCAACTTGACCCATTACAAGCCCACGATCCGCGGAGTCGCAACTCCAAAGTGGGAAGACCCGAGTATCCTCGGAATCTCGTGCTCAAGATATACCGAGCTAAGGTAAGACTAATCCAGCAAATCCTCCCGGCGTGTCGACACCCTGATAGTAGCCGCGCGTATCTAGGTCTCAGGACACGTCCGGATGAGCGCTACGTACAGATACCGAAGACCCCAGCGAACTGGGTAGTATCCGCAAGTGACTCTGGTTTGGACCAACACTCAAGTCGAGCACTGGCCCAGGGGGGTTGAATTAATTAAGCCTCGGGTTAATTACTCCCTCGGAAAGTTTTTAGTTGTTTAGGCAAATAGTACCAATGTTGGGACTTGCTGGAAAAGACTTAGCACTTAGCGGTTTATCGAGGGGGTCCCATACACCCCAACCGTGTTAGGAACGTATAATCAAGGAACATAACACCGGTTTATACGGTTCCTAACGGCATGAGTGGAACAAATCACCAAGCAAAAGGCTTAGCCTTCCACCCTTGCCCATATATAGATGATTTCGTTTTAAGCATTTATATAGTGTGATATAACCCAACCAAACTTCATCATGAAGCAAGCATCTTCGATCTTCACCTGCAACTAGCAATGCTATAAGAAGGGCTGAGCGAAGCGTACTTAGCCAAGCAACGGTTTGCGTAGGTAGGTTGGTTAAACATGGAAATTGGTTTCAAGTAGGAGGCTGACAAGAAGATCATGGGCATCGAGGCAAAACTATAGATCGAGACTACTAGCAATAGGCAAAGATAGAAATGTTATCGGGGTTCGGTCATCTTGCCTGAAGAGAAGTCGTTCGGATCGTAAGAAGCACTAGTAGAAAACAGGGCATTGGTCCAGCCCATTAGCCCCGGTTCAATCTAGAACCGGGACCAATAGGGGTACTGGACCCGGTTCGTTAGCCCAGGGGGCCGGCCGGGCCACGTGGGCCATTGGTCCCGGTTCGTCTGGACCTATTGGTCCCGGTTGGAGCTAAAAACCGGGACCAATGGCTCTTGCTCCTGGCCCACCACTATTAGTCCCGGTTTGTTTTATGAACCGGGACCAAAGGCACCCCTTTAGCCCCGGTTTGTAGCACCAACCGGGACCAGTGAGTTGCCTATATATACCCCCTCACTCAAGAGCAGAGCTCACTGCTCTGTTTTTTTTCTGGCCGAGGGGGAGAGGGGTTAGTGGTGCTCTAGCTCACCTCCTATGCACACAACATGTTCGGTGGAATGCCCGAGCCACACTAGTTAAGCTTTTCTCCTCTCGAAGCTCTATTTTCTTCGAGATTTGTCTAGGTTTAGCGGTCCGTCACGTCCCGTCCCCGTCTTCGCCGCCGTCGATCGCCCCCGCCGATCTCGTCACGGGCACCACCGTGGTGAGCCTCTTGTTATGTCCATGCTTTTCTTACTTTTATTATTGCTTTAGATAGATATTTGTCTAATTTTCTTACGTTTATTATTGCTTGTTATTATATAGTGCGATGGTTTTGATATCCGCCCACGTGGGCCCTCGTCCGGTCTATGATTCGGATGTGGTATATTATCTTTAATTTATAACTATTTGTTTTAGTGCTTATGATAGTTATGCCGACCAACCTGACATGCATAGATGTTTTATTATGTCTAGGAGGTAGTTGAACCGGAAATTCCAACCGACCCTCTTGTGGAGAGGTTAAATTTAGTTGAAGAGGAAAACATTTCGTTAAAGAAAAAATTGGAAAAAATGGAGGAGGAGAAGATGGAATTGGAGTTGCATGTTGCGGAAGTTATCGATGATCACAAGATCAAGATGGAACCTATTGTCGAGAGGTTAAATTTAGTTGAAGAAGAAAACAAATACTTGAAGGAAAAAATAAAAAAAATTGTGGACGAGAAGATGATATTGGAGTTGCATGTTGCGGATGTCGTCGATGATCACAAGATCAAGATGGATGCAATGCGGTTGAAGATTAAAAAGATTAGAAAATATGCCATTAATACCGAGGCTTGGTATCATTATGCCGTTGGATCAATTGTTACCTTGGTTGCGATTATGATAGCATTTGTTTTCGCGTTGAAATGTTTTACATAGTTTCGATGTGTATGGAGAGCTATATATGTTGTTAGATGAGAACTATATATATGTATGTACTTTGGTTTTAATGTGATGATGAACTTTTATCCATTTGGTCACTTAATTATCTATTTATGATGTTCTGTAATGGTTTTTGACACACTTAATTATATATAAATGCACGCAGATGAACCGCCAATGGATGTACGGTGACAGACACACCTCCGAGTACGTTAAGGGCGTGCGTGAGTTTCTAAATGTGGCAGAGGCAAACAAGCAGAATGGTTTTATGTGTTGTCCATGCACTCAATGTGTGAATACGATGTCTTACTCTAACCGAAAAATCCTTCACTCCCACCTGCTTTACAAGGGTTTCATGCCACACTATAATGTTTGGACGAGGCACGGTGAAATAGGGGTTATGATGGAAGACGGCGAAGAAGAAGAGTACGATGACAACTATGTGCCCCCTGAATACGGTGATGCTGCAATGGGGGGAGCTGGTGAAGATCAAGAGGAAGCAGACGATGTGCCCAATGATGCTGCAACGGGTGAAGCTGCTGAAGATCAAGAGGAACCAAATGATGATCTTCGCCGGGTCATTGTCGATGCAAGGACACAATGCGAAAGTCAAAAGGAGAAGCTGAAGTTCGATCGCATGTTAGAGGATCACAAAAAAGGGTTGTACCCCAATTGCGAAGATGGCAACACAAAGCTCGGTACCGTACTGGAATTGCTGCAGTGGAAGGCAGAGAATGCTGTGGCCCCGGCGCACTAGCTGTTCCGAATGACGATGAGGGACACGCACCCATGTGGAAGAAGAAATCTATATTTTGGGACCTACCCTACTGGAAAGACCTAGAGGTCCGCTCTTCAATCGACGTGATGCACGTGACGAAGAACCTTTGCGTGAACCTGCTAGGCTTCTTGGGCGTGTATGGAAAGACAAAAGATACAGCTGAGGCACGGGAGGACCTGCAACGTTTGCACGAAAAAGACGGCATCCCTCCGAAGCAGTATGAAGGTCCTGCCAGCTATGCTCTTACGAAAGAAGAGAAAGAAATCTTCTTTGAATGCCTTCTCAGTATGAAGGTCCCGACTGGCTTCTCGTCGAATATAAAGGGAATAATAAATATGGCAGAGAAAAAGTTCCAGAACCTAAAGTCTCATGACTGCCATGTGATTATGACGCAACTGCTTCCGGTTGCATTGAGGGGGCTTCTACCGGAAAACGTCCGATTAGCCATTGTGAAACTATGTGCATTCCTCAATGCAATCTCTCAGAAGGTGATCGATCCAGAAATCGTACCAAGGCTAAGGAGTGATGTGGCGCAATGTCTTGTCAGTTTCGAGCTTGTGTTCCCACCATCCTTCTTAAATATCATGACACACGTCCTAGTTCATCTAGTCGACGAGATTGTCATTCTGGGGCCCGTATTTCTACACAATATGTTCCCCTTTGAGAGGTTCATGGGAGTCCTAAAGAAATATGTCCGTAACCGCGCCAGACCAGAAGGAAGCATCTCCATGGGCCATCAAACAGAGGATGTCATCGGGTTTTGTGTTGACTTCATTCCTGGCCTTAATAAGATAGGTCTCCCTAAATCGCGGTACGAGGGCAGACTGACTGGAAAAGGCACGCTTGGAAGGGACTCAATAATATGCAGGGACGGTTATTCTTGGTCTCAAGCACACTACACAGTTCTACAGAACTCTACATTGGTGACCCCGTATGTCGATGAACACAAGAACAGTCTGCGCTCCAAACACCCGGAGCAGTGCGACGACTGGATTACACGTGAACACATCAGGACTTTCAGCAGTTGGTTGGAAACACGTCTCAGAGGTGACAACACTGATTGTGATGAGTTGTACTTGTTGTCCAGGGGACCATCTTCGACTGTATTGATTTACAAAGGATACGAGATAAATGGAAATACATTTTACACGATTGTCCAAGATCAAAAGAGCACCAACCAAAACAGCGGTGTCCGCTTTGATGCAACAACCGAGAGGGGAAAGGACACATATTATGGTTACATAGTGGACATATGGGAACTTGACTACGGACATGATTTTAAGGTCCCTTTGTTTAAGTGTAAATGGGTCAATCTGTCAGGAGGCGGGGTACAGGTAGACCCACAGTACGGAATGACAACAGTGGATCTGAAAAATCTTGGATACAATGACGAACCGTTCGTCCTAGCCAATGATGTGGCACAGGTTATCTATGTGAAGGACATGTCTACCAGACCGAGAAAAAGAAAAGATAAGGAAGCGAATACATCATACGATGAGCCAAAGCGTCACATAGTTCTTTCAGAAAAAAGGGACATCCTGGGAGTGGAGGGCAAGACAGACATGTCTGAAGATTATGAAAAGTTTCATGAAATTCCTCCCTTCAAAGTCAAGGCTGACCCAAGCATCCTGATAAACGATGAAGATTATCCATGGTTACGGCGCAATAAGCAAATGACACAAGCGAAGAAAAAGTGAAGAGTTATTTCCGCAACTATTATGATGATACCATGCCAACTTTGTAACAAACGAGTATGATACCATTGTCCGTTTGTACTATTCAAATTTCAATACTACTTGCACTAACAAAACAAAACAAAACAAAACAAACTTGAAAAATAAATAGCAACAATAAGTATTTTGTTGTAAGTATAAACAAAATAAAATAAATAAAGCAACAAAGAAAATAAATAAAGAAAGTAAAATAAATAAAGCAACTCTAAATACAGCAAAAAACAACATAGAAATAAACAAAGAAAATAAAATAAATAAAGCAACTCTAAATACAGCAAAAAACAACTTAGAAATAAATAGCAACAATAAGTATTTTGTTGTAATTAAGTATAAACAAAATAAAATAAATAAAGCAACAAAGAAAATAAATAAAGGAAGTAAAATAAATAATTTCAAATTTAAACTATTCAAATTTGAATACTACTTGCACTAACAGAAAGTTTGTAATTGGTTTTACAAAAGAAAATAAATAATGCAGAAAACAAAACAAAAAAACTTGAAAAAAAAATAGCAACAATAAATATTTTTTTGTAAGTAGAAACAAAATCAAATAAATAAATAAACAAAGAAAACAAATAAATAAAAATAGCAACAGTAAGTATTTTGTTGAAAAGTAGAAACAAAACTAAAAAATAAAGCAACAAAGAAAAAAAGAAAAAATATGCCACCTGCTGGGCCCACACGGCCTGAATACGACTAGAAACCCAACCATGGGCCAGGATTCAGGCCCGTAGAAAGCCCAGCAAGTCCACAGGCAAAGCAGTGTCAGTTTAGGCCCTTAGGCCTGCAGTTTAGAGGAGTTCGATAGGAGAGAGGCAGCGGGGCTTATAAACTGGTGCTGCTCTCCCTCAACTAGCGAGGTGGGACTAAACTTCCCACCGCACCGCGGCAAGGCCTTTAGTCCCGGTTGCTGCCACCAACCGGGACTAAAGGGTGGCATTAGTCCCGGCTGGTGGCAGCAACCGGGACTAAAGGCCCCTCCTTCCCGCCCTTTGGGCTGCTGAAAAGGCACCTTTAGTCCCGGTTGGTGCCACCAACCGGGACTAAAGGGGGGGTATTAGTCCCGGTTTGTGCCTAGAACCGGGACTAATACTCCTCCTATATAAGCTACACTTGCGAAAATTTCGTTCAGTTTCTCCTTCCCAGCCCCGACGCCGACCTCGATCTGCTCCGTCCCCGTCGCCGTCGCCGTCGCCCCCGTCGCCCCCGTCGCCCCGTCGCCGTCGCCCCCGACGCCGCCTCGTCGCTCCGCCCCGCGCCGTCGCCGCGCCCCGCGCCGTCGCCCCGCCCCGCGCCGTCTCCGCGCCCCCCGGCCGGCCCGTACGTCGCGCGCCCCGCGCCGCCGCGCGCCCCGCCCCGCCGCCGTCGCGCCGCCGCGCCCCGACGCCGCCTCGTCGCCGCCCCGCCCCGCCGCCGTCGCGCCGCCCTGCCGATGTGAGGGCCGGCTCCCTTTTTTTATATGTTTAATATATATTGCTGTATATATATATATAGTTGCTGTGTATATATATGTATATATGTGTATATTTTTTTTTCTTAGGAATTTTCTTAGGAAATTGCAGTATATATAGTTGCTGTATATAGTTGCTGTATTTATATGTATGTGTATATCTTTTTTTTTCTTAGGAATTTGCTAAATATATATGTTAAATATATATTTATGTGTATATAAATATATTTTTTCTTAGGAAGTTGCTGTATATATGTGATGTGTGTATATGTGATGTATATATATGTGTATGTGGCTATATAGTTTTTTGTTTATATATGCTAAATATATATAGAAAGTTTTATATATGCAAAAGTTACAAATTTAGAAAAAGAAGGATAGGAAAGAAGAAAATAAGAAAGAGGAAAGAAAGAAGAAGAGGAGAGGAAGAAGAGGAGAAATAAATAAGAAGAAGAAAAAAAAGAAAAAAAGAGGAGAAGAAGAAAGGAATAGAGGATAGTTACTTTCGCCTAATGATGAAGTATTGGTTTTGTTGAATCCTTTGACACTCGACAAAATGTGACATGAGGGGGTCTAGGGTTGTGGATCGCCGAGAAGTCGGGGGTCGAGGGGTCGAGAGAGGTTGCCTAGCTAGTGTCAAAGTATTGAATAATTCCATGACTTCATCATTTGCCAGAAGTAACCGGGGCATTTTGGTACGAAGTTATGCAAAGATATTCTGGAACGGAGTTCCTGATAGAATAATCCGTCTTTTGTTACGAATTATCCTATCGGGGACTCCGTTCCAAAATAACTTTGGAGAGCTTCGTACCATCATGCTACTGTTACTTTCGCCTAATGATGAAGTATTGGTTTTGTTGAATCCTTTGACACTCGACAAAATGTGACATGAGGGGGTCTAGGGTTGTGGATCGCCGAGCAGTCGGGGGTCGAGGGGTCGAGAGAGGTTGCCTAGCTAGCTAGTGTCAAAGTATTGAAGAATTCCATGACTTCATCATTTGCCAGAAGTAACCGGGGCATTTTGGTACAAAGTTATGCAAAGATATTCTGGAACGGAGTTCCTGATAGAATAATCCGTCTTTTGTTACGAATTATCCTATCGGGGACTCCGTTCCAAAATAACTTTGGAGAGCTTCGTACCATCATGCTACTGTTACTTTCGCCTAATGATGAAGTATTGGTTTGTTGAATCCTTTGACACTCGACAAAATGTGACATGAGGGGGTCTAGGGTTGTGGATCGCCGAGCAGTCGGGGGTCGAGGGGTCGAGAGAGGTTGCCTAGCTAGTGTCAAAGTATTGAAGAATTCCATGACTTCATCATTTGCCAGAAGTAACCGGGGCATTTTGGTACAAAGTTATGCAAAGTTGTTCTGGAACGAAGTCCCTGATAGGATAATCGGTCTTTTGTTACGAATTATCCTATCGGGGACTCCCTCGATAAAACAACGATCACCTGCTACTGTCTGTAAGTAGTACTACTTCTGTCATTAAGTCTCTCTATATAGCTGATCTTCATTGCATGTATTTATAATTATCCTCACTATATTATGCAGATTGAAGATCGTCGAATTGAAGAAAAGACAAGTAGGTGATATTGGGTTTATTAACACATACCTCATAGATGCAACCGAGGTTAAATTGCGTCCCGGCGATACCGAGACCAACTTGCTACGATCGTTGGTGGTAAATGAAAACAAAGATATAATACTCTTTCCTTACAACTTCAAGTGAGTGTTAATGTCTTGTGCATATTTGGTTTCCCTTATATATATCAGTCAAGTTTATAGTGATGTAATGATCTCATGCATTCGTGCGCAGCTTCCACTATATTCTCTTAGAGATTAAGCTTGAGAAGGGAATAGTAACTGTCTTCGACTCTAAACGTAAAGATCCCGAGGAGTATGCGTACATGACTCAAATGCTAGCCAGGTAAGTTAAATCGATCAATATTATCCACCATGCATATATATCAGCAACTTCATTTCTGATATCAACTAATTGTTTCCTTTGTCTGGCAGGGCTTGGAAAACATTCAGCAAAAAAGCTCCGGGACTGCCGAAGAAGCTACAATTTAGATACCCGAAAGTAAGTACTATATAGTAGCATGTTCCGCGCGCGCATCTCCTATATCTTGATTCAAGCGCTAGCTAGTTTCATCAATACCAATTTGGCATTCTTGCTTATCAGTTTGATTGAGCTCTATTTCTTGTAAAGTGGTTGTGGCAGGAACCCGGGAATGATTATTGTGGATACTACATTTGCGAGTCCATCCGCCACACGACCTGTGAGCGGGGCTACACTGATGAACAATTTAAAGTGCGTAAGCAATCAATAATATTCACAAATTTATAGCATCATTTCATGTATTGACCCCTACTTCAAATTAGATGTTTCGGATGCGGGATGAACTCCTAACACCAGATCGTCTGGGAGCAATTCAAGAGGAATTGGCGGCATTCTTCCTTGAACACGTGATCGCTGAAGACGGAGAATACTATGTGGACCCTGCATCCATGTGTTAGGAGATTATTTTTGTAAGAGATAATTATTGTATATATGTGCCCGGTAGTGTCGGATCGATAGATATACGAGAACTTGTTGTTCGACCAATCTCTCGGAGAAGGAGAGGTGGTCGATATTATTACTTCTCTCTGTATGCATATATATATATGTTGATTATATATACGAGATCTTCTGTTCCTTCGTTTGCTTAGTATAGCTAGCAGCTAGCTAGCTAGCTAGCGTGACTCTAGTCCATATATATACGTATGTGTAGTATGTAGCGTCGACCAAAAGCACGGACATAAGAGAGAACACTTCTCTCTATTAATTAGCTAGCTAACACAATATATCAAACACCTAAATTAACCCCCAAAACCTAAAACCCCCCTCCCCTTTCAAAAAAAAAACAAAAACCACAGCTACAGAAATGCTGACACGTGCATGCCTTTTGGTCCCGGTTGGTACCACCAACCGGGACTAAAGCCCCTCCTGCCTGGACTCGGTGCACAGGCCACGTGGACACCCTTTTGCCCCGGTTCTGGATTGAACCGGGACTAAAGGGTCAGAGCATTAGTACCGACCCTGTTGCCCCGGTTCCAGAACCGGGGCTAAAAGGCCAAATGAACCGGGGCTAAATCCCCTTTATCTACTAGTGAGACAAAATGTGACATGAGGGGGTCTAGGGTTGTGGATCGCCGAGAAGTCGGGGGGGTCGAGAGGTTGCCTAGCTAGTGTCAATGTATTGAAGAATTCCATGACTTCATCATTTGCCAGAAGTAACCGGGGCATGTTGGTACGAAGTTATGCAAAGATGTTCTGGAACGGAGTTCCTGATAGGATAATCCGTCTTTTGTTACGGATTATCTTATCAGGGACTTCGTTCCAAAACAACTTTGGAGAGCTTCGTACCATCATGCTACTGTTACTTTCGCCTAATGATGAAGTATTGGTTTTGTTGAATCATTTGACACTAGACAAAAGGTGACATGAGGGGGACTAGGGTTGTGGATCGCCGAGAAGTCGGGGGTCGAGGGGTCGAGAGAGGTTGCCTAGCTAGTGTCAAAGTATTGAAGAATTCCATGACTTCATCATTTGCCAGAAGTAACCGGGGCATTTTGGTACAAAGTTATGCAAAGTTGTTCTGGAACGAAGTCCCTGATAGGATAATCCGTCTTTTGTTACGAATTATCTTATCCGGGGACTCCGTTCCAAAACAACTTTGGAGAGCTTCGTACCATCATGCTACTGTTACTTTTGCCTAATGATGAAGTATTGGTTTTGTTGAATCCTTTGACACTAGACAAAATGTGACATGAGGGGGTCTAGGGTTTGTGGATCGCCGAGCAGTCGAGGGTTGAAGCTAGTTCTACGTTTGCCATTAATATATCCATCTGTCATGTTTGAATAATAATTGGCATGTTGTAAATATTTGTAGAAACAATGGACGACAACACCCGAGACCTAGCACAAGAAGCGATGTTGATGGACATAATCGCACACGGACAAAATGCCGTCTTGTCGTATCTCAACGACACCGATGAGCAGGTCGAACAAGAGCTGCAGCTGGAAGATCTAGGCTATGATATTGATGAATTCGGTGACCCAATGCACATGGAAGAAGTAGACCGTGAGGACGGCTCCGGTGACCCAATGCCGGTGCAAGAAGGAGACCGTGATGCTGGCTCCGGTGACCGAACCGAGTCCGGCCAGGAGGTATATATGTTAGTTAAGCATGTGCTGACTAGTTAATTGATTCA
This sequence comes from Secale cereale, assembly GCA_902687465.1. Lineage (NCBI taxonomy): Eukaryota > Viridiplantae > Streptophyta > Magnoliopsida > Poales > Poaceae > Secale > Secale cereale. Next base: position 11,859,252 of record LR738714.1, on the reverse strand, counting down.
TTCATTAACTCTCGTCTTTGTTCCTTTTCTAGCCCTCCGGATCGAGCAAATCTTCGGTAAAGAGACGAGGAGCGAAGAAAAAGTTGAGGCCGGATGAAAAGTTTGAGATCTCAGAAATCTCGCGCTCCGGCGAGCCGATTGCACCCATCCGCACAAAGAACGCATTTGTTAATCAGTGCGGGGTTCTGGTTAGGGACAAGATCCCGATCAGCATCCATCAATGGTTAAAACCGGCTGCAAACGACGCTCAGGTGACTTATGTCACTGATATGCAGAAAGAAGATCTTTGGACTGAGCTGAAGTCAAACTTCGTCCTACCGCGAGAGGTTGATCCGGCGAAGCCAGTTAAAGAGGACTTAATCAAGTCTTATGCACTTTCGAAGATGGCAGACCAATTCAGGGCATGGAAGAAAAAACTGAATAAGTTTGTCAAAGATGAAACGACTCCAGAATTCGTGGGCATATATGAGAAGATCAAAGATGACTGGCCCGCATTTGTGGCCCATAAGAAGTCGGAAAAGAGTCAGAAGATGTCGGAGACAAACCGGATAAATGCTGCAAAGAAGATGCATCACCATCGCACGGGGTCGGGCGGCTACCTCGTAGCCCGGCCTAAGTGGGCCAGGGCTGAGAATGATCTGCTTCAGAAAGGGATCGAACCAGAGACAATGCACTGGCCAGAACGTTGCCGGACTTGGTTCTTCGGGGCTGGCGGATCCTTGGACCCTGTAACAGGGTGGTGCATTTGGACGGACAAGCAATTGGAAACACCACTCAGGAAGATGCGACAGTATATCAAAGCAGCGCATGCAGGGACGTTCATCCCCGACAGAGAGAACGACGAGCTGACAATGGCCCTCGGGAATCCTGAGCACCCTGGACGGACACGAGGCACGCCAGGCTCCCTTCCGTGGCGTGCTGGGTTTCCGGACGCAGGAGGCTACAAATGCCACGACAGGAGGAAGAAAATGGAGATGACCGAAATCCAGGCGCTGCGGGCCAGAGTACAAGCGATAGAGGAACGGGAAGCAGATCGGGAAAGAATTGCCGAAGCTTCCCCCGAAGCTACCCCGCCATCTCAGCGGAGAAGCAGCGTGGCTTCCACCGAGCTGCTTCAGCCAGAGCTTGCCTTGACGGCTACTGCCAGGAATCCTGTGGATGCTATCACGGAGGCACAAAATTGCCACCTTATGGCACAGTGGATGAATCTGAAGGTCAAGGCGGCTGCTGGCTCTGTTTGTCCTTCTGGACCAGACGACACTTTTCACTGCCGGCCGATTCCAGAAGGATATGCTAGGGTGATGGTCGACGAAATAACGGAGGGATTTGAGGAGCTCCAGCTTGACCACCCTACCGGTGAAGGGGAGACTCGGCTGGGTTCTTCACTGAAGACTCCATGCCTATGGCGGAAGGACCTAATCAACATTCTGAACTGGACGCCTCCGCCTCCTCCTCCTCCTCCGACGAGTCAGGGCACTCCGCCTCCTCCACCGCCTCCTCCTCCGGCGAGTGACCATCAGGGCACTCCGGCTCCTTCTCCGGCGAGTGACCATCAGGGCACTCCGGCTCCTGCTCCGGCGCGTGGCGGCACACCGCCTCCTTCGCCGCCGGCGCGTGGCGGCACTCCGCCTCCTTCGCCGCCGGCGCGCCCGAGCAGACAGCCAGCTCCTCCTTCGCCTAATCAGCAAGGGCGGAAGAGACCTGCCGCCGCTCCGGCTGCTCCTGCTCCGGCGCCTAAGCAAGTAAAAAAGACAGCCGCTTCGTCTGGTCCGGCGACGTCTACCAGTACAGCCAGAGGCGGGAGGCGATGCAGATTCGGTCCTTCTCTCACGCCTCTAGAGAAGTTGCCGTACGAGAGGTCCGACGAGGAAAACACGAAGATCGCTGAAGGCGAAGTGAAGGACTTTTTTGAAGGGTTGAAAGCACAGAGACATCCACCTCCAGAGGAGAAGATAGATGCGGTGAAAGCAAAGCGCACTCTTGCTGCCCTGAAGCAACCAGCAAAAAGTAAGCCGAAGGGCAACTATGACCGCATTATTCAAAAGACATTTCAAGATGCCAAGCGGTCCGGAAGTACAAAAAGTGATCAGAGGTTAGCAGAAGGGCGAGCTGGGAAACAAATTGCCCAGCTCGGCGAACAAGCGAACCAATCGTGCCCCCCGCTCAAGGTGTCTAGCGACATGGTCGCTAATGATCCGAGGATGGTGCCCGGTTATACCAATCTTGCAGATTACGCGTCCGACGATGTACACTATGATTTCATGGACGTGCAGATAGAAAGATACGAGTACAAAAAGCCTCTCGTAAAAAATGAAAGATCTCTATCAACGAATATGCGAAGATTGCATGATTGGTACATGAAAATCTGCAGAGAGTCTGGGGGGGAGGAATAACTTGTATTTGAGAGTTAAACCTGAGCATGACCTCGTTGGAATTGACCTGTTGCCTGTTCCATTTGAGGAGTTCTATCAATTTTTCAATCAATTGGCCCTCGATAAAACAACGATCACCTGCTACTGTCTGTAAGTAGTACTACTTCTGTCATTAAGTCTCTCTATATAGCTGATCTTCATTGCATGTATTTATAATTATCCTCACTATATTATGCAGATTGAAGATCGTCGAATTGAAGAAAAGACAAGTAGGTGATATTGGGTTTATTAACACATACCTCATAGATGCAACCGAGGTTAAATTGCGTCCCGGCGATACCGAGACCAACTTGCTACGATCGTTGGTGGTAAATGAAAACAAAGATATAATACTCTTTCCTTACAACTTCAAGTGAGTGTTAATGTCTTGTGCATATTTGGTTTCCCTTATATATATCAGTCAAGTTTATAGTTATGTAATGATCTCATGCATTCGTGCGCAGCTTCCACTATATTCTCTTAGAGATTAAGCTTGAGAAGGGAATAGTAACTGTCTTCGACTCTAAACGTAAAGATCCCGAGGAGTATGCGGACATGACTCAAATGCTAGCCAGGTAAGTTAAATCGATCAATATTATCCACCATGCATATATATCAGCAACTTCATTTCTGATATCAACTAATTGTTTCCTTTGTCTGGCAGGGCTTGGAAAACATTCAGCAAAAAAGCTCCGGGACTGCCGAAGAAGCTACAATTTAGATACCCGAAAGTAAGTACTATATAGTAGCATGTTCCGCGCGCGCATCTCCTATATCTTGATTCAAGCGCTAGCTAGTTTCATCAATACCAATTTGGCATTCTTGCTTATCAGTTTGATTGAGCTCTATTTCTTGTAAAGTGGTTGTGGCAGGAACCCGGGAATGATTATTGTGGATACTACATTTGCGAGTCCATCCGCCACACGACCTGTAAGCGGGGCTACACTGATGAACAATTTAAAGTGCGTAAGCAATCAATAATATTCACAAATTTATAGCATCATTTCATGTATTGACCCCCTACTTCAAATTAGATGTTTCGGATGCGGGATGAACTCCTAACACCAGATCGTCTGCGAGCAATTCAAGAGGAATTGGCGGCATTCTTCCTTGAACACGTGATCGCTGAAGACGGAGAATACTATGTGGACCCTGCATCCATGTGTTAGGAGATTATTTTTGTAAGAGATAATTATTGTATATATGTGCCCGGTAGTGTCGGATCGATAGATATACGAGAACTTGTTGTTCGACCAATCTCTCGGAGAAGGAGAGGTGGTCGATATTATTACTTCTCTCTGTATGCATATATATATATGTTGATTATATATACGAGATCTTCTGTTCCTTCGTTTGCTTAGTATAGCTAGCAGCTAGCGCTAGCTAGCTAGCGTGACTCTAGTCCATATATATACGTATGTGTAGTATGTAGCGTCGACCAAAAGCACGGACATAAGAGAGAACACTTCTCTCTATTAATTAGCTAGCTAACACAATATATCAAACACCTAAATTAACCCCCAAAACCTAAAACCCCCCCTCCCCTTTCAAAAAAAAAAAACAAAAACCACAGCTACAGAAATGCTGACACGTGCATGCCTTTTGGTCCCGGTTGGTACCACCAACCGGGACTAAAGCCCCTCCTGCCTGGACTCGGTGCACAGGCCACGTGGACACCCTTTTGCCCCGGTTCTGGATTGAACCGGGACTAAAGGGTCAGAGCATTAGTACCGACCCTGTTGCCCCGGTTCCAGAACCGGGGCTAAAAGGCCAAATGAACCGGGGCTAAATCCCCTTTATCTACTAGTGAAGGGTCCTCGTGCTCAACCTCGTTGGAAACCTCGTGCTCAACCTCGAACTCGGACTCAGCTCCCGGCTCTAAACAAAACAATCACACCAAGCACAAATCAACAAGATGCAATGCGCACTCGGAAAAGATGAATGCATGATGGATGCACTAAGGATGCACACGGAGCACGGAAAATATCACTCAAGCAAATCACCTCAAAACATGATAACAATCTGATATTATTAATTTACACAGAAAATCAATCAAGTTTGATATAAGATTCGCTGAAATCGGAGTTACGGGCTAAAAGTTAAGCCCGAAACAAGATTTGAGCGAAAGCTGAAAATTACAGCATCATAGCATCTTCGGAGCTCAAAATAATTGAGCTACAGCACTCAAATAACATGGCAAAGGGCATGAACACAAACTAGACATATACTACAGCAACTATGTCCAAAGGTGCACCCCAACGGAACCACGGATCAATAGCAATGATCTTGGACATATTGAACTTGACAATAAAATTCTGCTGCCGGAATTTTATTGAAACTTTGGAGCAAAAGATAAACATGCTACAGCCACTTAAATGGACATGTGAGGACATGGATGGAAAGACAACAATATATACTACAAGGAACAATCAAGATCCACTCCAAAACTAACATGCTTTGTCCTAGAACATCACACGAACATGGCATCGGAACGTTACAGATTTCAGACTTAGTGAAAAACCACTAAGTCCTAAAACAGCAATATCATCATGGCATATAAAAGAGCATGTTTAAGTCACCTCGAAACTAAACATGGCAAAGGGTAAGCACCTCATCAAAGTGCACATGAAGGTGATCCCGAAACACACAAGCATGCTTCATGGAGGTAAACACAACGATTGCAACGAGCTCAACAAGATGGCATTTCATAACAAGTGAAATAACATCACAGTCACATGGCACTTTGCAACGATGATAACAAGGCAATAATAAATCTATCATGCAACCTATCACATACAACATGTAGTTCATGGCAAGACGAACACGTGGACATGTCATTTGCATCATTCGGACAAACGAGCTAAAAGATATCACATGGCAAAGGTGGCATACAAATAACACATAGCAGCAGTTTATATCATGATGCACTCTTGCAACAGCAAAACGAGCACCTAGATGATCTCTAACAAGCATGACAACAACAGGTAAAACGTAGAGCAAGTCTCCACGAACGTCTGGACATGCTACACGCGCAAAACGGAGCAACAGACAAAAAGTTAGAGTAGATCAAATATTGCATTTCAGAACAGAAAAACAGATCTGGGACTTAGGAGTGAGGAGTCAACCTTCTCAGATCTGATCGGAGGGAAAAAAAACAGCAACGGCCCGGACCTGGCGATGGGCCGCGGGGCGGCGGATCCGGCCCGCGGGACAGGCGGAGGAAGGCGGCCCGGCCGCGCGGAGCTGGTGCGGCCTGCGGTGGAGGGGCCCGGCGGCGGCTTGCGGTGAGGTGCGGGCGGCCCAGGGCGGCGGCTGGCCCAGCCGAGGAGGTGGAGGCGCGGCCTGGCGCGCTGGGAGGCGGCGGCCCAGGCGCGGCGCGGTGGCGATCTGGCGCGCGGGGGAAGAGGCGAACGGGCCCTGGAGGCGAAGCGGCCCACCGGAGACGCGCTGGCGGCGGTCGGTTGGAGTGGGCCTGCGGCGCCGGAGCCTCAGGCGATGTGGTCCCTGGGCCTCCCCGATCGACTGCAGAGGCCTGGAACCTGGCCGATCGAAGGAAAAAAAAGGGGCGAGGCCTCCCAGGCGCTGGATCGATGCAGCGTTGACCTGGCGCCTGGTCGATCTGTCGATCGAAGAAAAACGACGGCGCAGCTGGTTTCCCTCGGGAACTGGCTGGTGGATCTGAGATAAAAGAGGGGGATCTGAAGAAAAAAATATGAGGGGAGAGAGGAGGAAGAAGGGGATGCCCAAAATAGACTAGGAGGGTCTAATATATAGCAGTTTTGTTAGGGTTTGGAGATTTGGGGGCGCTAGGAGCCCTCCGATCGCGATCCGACGGATCCGATCGCGAGGGTAGATTAAAAGGGCCTAGGAGACGATAAAAGACTGCAGTAGGGGTGTTTCCGGGACACGAAGTGAAGGCACTTCGGACCCACACGAACAACGGATGGAATAGCAACGAAGTCCAAATGAGACGAGATTTGAGAGGCGGGTTGCACACAACAAAACAACAACACAGACAACAACCTCGCGGCACACCGGTAACGTTACACGCCCGAACAACAAAGTAGGCCTACGGGACGTCACGGACACGTGAGGGAGCTCCGGAACGCGAAACGGACAACGCGAAGGAACGCGCGGAACCGGATGCAATCGACAACACAAATGCAATGCAATGCACATGTCTACATGATATGAATGAATGCCACACACTCACACAACAAAACGACGAAAACCCGAAAGACAAAGAACCCGGAATGGAAATAGATGAAGCCGGAGATATATTATATACCCAAAAGGGAAAGTATTACATCCGAGGCATTACATCTTGCCACCGGCACCTGTGGCAACAGGTGTCACGTATGGGCTGGCGCGCCTGCCGTCATGATGCAGCTGATATTTTCTATCACTTGGATCTAAAGGTGGTCATTTCTGTTAATTCCATTCGGCAAGCAGTTCTTTTGAAGAAAATTCAGACTCACGTCGACCCCTATGTTCGCATGGGCAGTTGAGCACGCATCGGACGAGTATCGCACGGACGTGTGTAATAGTCAACGAGCTGGTAGCTTGTGTTTGTAGCGGATAGGCATTCCTCTACAGGACATGCATGTCCAATTTTTGCACCAACTAATGGCGGCGGCCATCTCCATTCGTACTACGTGTTGCGCGACCAACCACCGGCTGCGAGCCTCCTGTGCGTTATCCGGACCGACACACTACATGTTGACCTTGTTGATAAATGAAGCTTTTTATTTACAAGAGACAAATCGAGTTTAGGTTCGAATGTTTTCCACAAATTAGGGCATCTCCAAGGCGAACCTACAAACCTCGGGTAGCCGTCCAGTCTGGATTGTTCGGACCGCGGAAGCTCAATGTCGATCTGTATCGATCGGCGGGCTGAAGACAAAAATGGGGGAGATCTAGAGGAGTCCGATCCACTCTAAAAGCCCGCTTTTGACAATCCTGGCCCACCAATCCCCCTCCCCCCTCCCGCGCACTCCCGTCCGGCGCCACCTGCCCGCATTCATGCCGCTGTAAAACGCGTAGGTCCGCATTGAAGACGGCTCAGGGCGGATGCTACTTCTCACTGCCTCCGCCATTGAAGCGACGCGCAGGCCGAGGGCGCCGCCCGTTACACGCTCGGCTGAACACGTCTCCTCGCTGCATTCAGACACCCCAATTAACTCCCGTGTGGAAGCCGAGAAACCTATACTCCGGCCACACGTCCGTTCAGGAGCGGGTCGACATTAAACGCCACATCGGCCGAGCTCCTCCCGTCCGTCCTCTATTTAAACGATAATATGCACCGGGAAAGAATCAT
>LR738714.1:11813592-11849321 GCA_902687465.1 Secale cereale | reverse complement strand
TGAAAGATCGTTGGTGTGTCTAGAGGTGGGGTGAATAGGTGCTTTAAAATAATTATGGCTTAGGCTTGAACAAAGGCGGAATAAAACTATGTTTAATTTGTCAAGCACAAAATCTAAAATAACTAGGCTCACCTATGTGCACCAACAACTTATGCTAAGCAAGATAAACAACTAAGTGATAGCAAGATATATCACATGAAACAATATGGCTATCACAAAGTAAAGTACATAAGTAAAGGGTTCGGGTAAGAGATAATCGAGGCACGCGGAGATGACGATGTATTCTGAAGTTCGCACCCTCGTGGATGCTAATATCCGTTTGGAGCAGTGTGGAGGCACAATGCTCCCCAAAATGTCACCAGGGCCACTATAATATCCTCACGCCCTCGCACAATGCAAGATATCGTGATTGCACTAAGGTACTCTTGAGGGCGGTCACCGAACCCGTACAGATGGCAACCCTTGGGGCAGTCACCGAACCTATACACTTTGGCAACCCTTGGGGGCGGTCACCAGAACCCGGACAAATTGCTCGTAGCAATCTCCACAACCTAATTTGAGACCCCGACGGTAGCCCAGAGCTTTACACCACAATGATTGAGCTCCGAAGCACCACCAACTGTCTAGGGTGCCCAAGCACCCTAGAGGAACAAGTTATAGGGTACGAAGCATCCAAGAGTAGAAAGCTTCTCAAACTTCACTTCCACGTATCACCGTGGAGAACTGAAACCCATGCACCAAATGCAATGGCAAGGGCATACGAACTGCCCAAGTCCCTCACTCTCAAATCTCACCAAAGCAACAGAAGCTATGGAGTAATATGAGAGGAAGAACAAGAAGGAGAATACAAAGAACTCCAAGATCTATTTTCAAAGGGTTCCCCTCACATAGAGGAGAAAGTGATTGGTGAAAACATAGATCTAGATCTCCTCTCTCTTTTCCCTTAAGAACTAGCAATGATCATTGGAGGTATTCAGAGATAGCAATCTCGAAGAAGGTCAACAATGAGGGGAGAACATGAGCTCAAGAGATAAGAACCATTGGGGAAGAAGACCCCTTTATAGGTGGGAAAAATCCAACCGTTATGCACTCCCAACCCGTGCCTAAGAGACACTACCGCTCGGGCGAGCGGTACTTCCGCTGGAACGGAAGTTTCGGCCAGCACGTGCAACTGAGCAAGTCAGAGAGGCGGTAGTGCCGGAGCGAGACTACCCCTCCCACCAGCGGTACTACTACGTAGTGTCGAGCGAGCAAGTGAAACATCGGTAGTAGAGTAAGACAATGTGGTAGTGCCGCACAAAGCGGTACTATCGCTCGGTACTGCCGCCGTACTTCTGTTGTACTTCCGCTCAAAGGACAGAGCATTACAGAAGGTATAAATAAGCGGTACTTCAAATGGTAGATAAACAGCGGTAGTTCCGCCAGAGCGGTACTACCACTTATGTGCCTCAAGTAAGCCCAAGCAAGCAGATGGATGTAGGAAAACCAGAACTACCATAACTTTTATAAATGAGCTTCAAATTGAGAAAACTCAAGCTTGTTGGATAGATGACGACAAGTACTATCCGAACAACGAAATGCCAAAGGTATAAAGATGTGAAACCTCTATGAACGAAGAACCGGTAAAAACCCAAACATAAAAAACATCAAATAAGAAGCATGTGAACTGCGTTTTCAATGAACTCGATCTTGTCATGGATGATTATAAGCTCCAAATCTCACAAAGTGAAACACTAAACAAGAACAAAAAAGATGATGTAAGGATTCAATGCTTTGAGATTTCAACCAACGATACGATCAAACTACTCACTCGAGAGCCCCCTTTGATAGTACGACAATCGATCCTATAACCCTGTCTCCAAACTACAACCATGAGACCGATAAAATAGAAAAAACCTATCAAGGGCAAACCTTTGCCTTGCACATAGTCCACTTGTAACACCCGGACACACCCGCCGGTGGTCGTTACTCCTCGCGGGATCTAAACTGGCCTCACATATCAATACTAGTCTTTTCTGCGCATTTTGTCCTCACTCATGCGCACCCGGGAGCAACTTCCCGGTCGGTCACCCATCATGAAACTACTCCAAGCTGAGCACGCTTAACTTTGGAGTTCTTTCCGAATGGGCTCCTGGAAAAGAAGGAATTCCTTATTAATATGAGTAGTCTATCATCCCTAATAAGCCAGGCTATCACATACACCCCCACTCAGAGGAACCGACATCCTCGTCGGGCCACAGGAACGTTCCCTCTTGGCACAAACGTCTGTGCATCTAGTCCGATACATGTGCCATGTCGTGTGCCACGACGGGTCACAAACGTCATGAATAACATGACCGAGCACCTGTCCGCAAACATCCGTGTAACCGCGAGGGTCGGCTCTGATACCAACTTGTAACGCCCCGGACACACCAGCCGGTGGTCGTTACTCCTGGCGGGATCTAGACTGGCCTCACATATCAATACTAGTCTTTTCTACGCATTTTGTCCTCACTCGTGCGCACCCGGGAGCAACTTCTCGGTCGGTCACCCATCATGAAACTACTCCAAGCTGAGCACGCTTAACTTTGGAGTTCTTTCCGAATGGGCTCCCGGAAAAGAAGGAATTCCTTATTAATATGAGTAGTCTATCATCCCTAATAAGCTAGGCTATCACACGACATGAGCTAGATGATGACTATCTTGAATTCCTCAAGTTAGACCATCTTTCTTGATTGTGTTCTCTCGATGAAGACAAGTAGATTTCTCCCCCATACTCCACTATCAGTGAGCCACTCTTCAGCGCACCTTCAGAAGTCCATTGTCACCACAATGGAGGGCAAGATTCGAGCATGTGATCTCTTCGTGATGATCCACTTGAACTTGCACACTACAACCTAACCCCATATAAAACTCTCACGTAGACCATGAGTTAGTCCACAAAGCATAAGACAATGTTTACCATACCATGGGATCACTTGATCCGTTTCGGTACATCTTCTAAACTTTAAGTGTTGATCAACTTGATTCACTCTTGACTTATTCTTGATCAACCTTGTATCATGTCTTATACATGACAAATATTTGGATAATTCCTTAAATAGCACCTTGGTCATCTCATAAACTCCTTGAAACCAACACATGACTTCAAGAAAATCATATGGAGAAACCATTCAAATATAACTCAAGACAACCATTAGTCCATAGAGATAGTCATCAATTACCAAAATCAAACATGAGGGCACCCCATGTTCTTTGACACGCCCATCCCCCTCCACATCTCCGGTGATGGGCAAGTCTTGGGCATTGGTGCCGGCACGCGGTTTCTAGGCGGGATCTGCGGATCATGGCGACGCTGCCCTCAAACTCCGGGGTTGTCGTCCTCATCAGCTGGCGGCGACTCGATGCAAGCGGAGATCGTCATCTCCTCCCACGATGCTCGCCACCACCCCTGCCCAAGGCGAGCGGTCGCATTCTGCACTACCTCTACAGCGGCGGCTCCACGCCGTCATCCTCCCGGAGCGCTGCTACTTCTCGAGCTTGCGTTGTATTCCCTCGAAGAGGAAAGGGAGATGCAGCACAGTAGCATAAGTATTTCCCTCGGTTTTTGAGAACCAAGGTATCAATCCAGTAGGAGACCACGCGCGAGTCCCTCGCACCTGCACAAATAAATAAGAACTTCGCAGCCAACGCGATAAGGGGTTGTCAATTCCTTTAAGGTCACTTACAAAAGTAAGATCTGATAGAGATGATAGTTTATATTTTTGGTATTTTTGGTTTATAAGAACAGAAAGTAAAAGCGGTAAAAGTAAAGTAGATGTAGACTGATATGTTGAGAATAGACCCGGGGGCCATAGTGTTCTCTAGTGGCTTCTCTCATGATAGAGATATTCTACGGCGGGTAAACAAATTACTGTCGAGCAATTGATAGAAAAGCGAATAATTATGAGACTATCTAGGCATGATCATTGTATATAGGCATCAAGTCCGAGACAAGTAGACCGAAACAATTCTGCATCTACTACTATTACTCCACACATCGACCGCTATCCAGCATGCATCTAGTGTATTGAGTTCATAAGAACAGAGTAACGCCTTAAGCAAGATGACATGATGTAGAGGGATAAACTCAAGCAATATGATATAAACCCCATCTTTTTATCCTCGATGGCAACAATACAATACGTGCCTTGCTGCCCCTACTGTCACTGGGAAAGGACACCGCAAGATTGAACCCAAAGCCAAGCACTTCTCCCATTGCAAGAACTATAGATCTAGTAGGCCAAACTAAACCAATAATTCGAAGAGACTTGCCAGGATATTATGAGCACACATAAAAAGTTCAGAGAAGAACCATAGATAATCTTGATCATAAACTCACAATTCATCTGATCTCGACAAACACACCGCAAAAAGAGATTACATCGAATAGATCTCCTCGAAGACCGAGGAGAACTTTGTTTTGAGATCCAAAGAGAGAGAAGAAGCCATCTAGATACTCGCTATGGACCCGAAGGTTTGAGGTAAACTACTCACAACTCATGGTGAGGGCGATGATGATGATGTAGAAGCACTCCGTGATGGATCCCCCTCCGGCGGAGCTCCGGAACAGGCTCCAAGATGGGATCTCACGGGAACAGAAGGTTACGACGGTGGAATTAGGGTTTTCTCTCTGTTGTCGATGGTTTCGGGGTACGTAGACTTATATAGGAGGAAGGAAGACACCGGGGGGGTGCTCGATGGGCCCACGAGGCAGGGGGCGCGCCCCCGCCCTCGTGGACACCCCGAGGCTCCCCTGATGTGGTTCTCAAGTCCCCCGTGCGTGATTTTCTCCGAAAATATCTCTCGCAAAGGTTTCATTCCGTTTGGACTCCGTTTGATATTCCTTTTCTGCAAAACACTGAAACAGGCAAAAAACAGCAATCTGGACTGGGCCTTTGGGTTAGTAGGTTAGTCCCAAAAATGATATAAAAGTGTAAGATAAGGCCCATTAAACATCCAAGACTTCATAAATAATAGCATGGAACAATAAAAAATTATAGATACGTTGAAGACGTATCAAGCATCCCCAAGCTTAATTCCTGCTCGTCCTCGCGTAGGTAAATGATAAAGAAAGAATTTTTGATGTGGAATGCTAACCAATATAATTTCTCAATGTAATTCTCTTAATTGTGATATGAATGTTCAGATCTGAAAGATTCAAGATAAAAGTCTATATTGACATAAGAAACAATAATAGTTCAAGCATACTAACAAAGCAATCATGTCTTCTCAAAAATACTATGGGTAAAGAAAGTTATCCCTACAAAATCATATAGTCTGGCTATGCTCTCTCTTCATCACACAAAATATTCATATCATGCGCAACCCCGATTTCAGCCAAGCACTTGTTTTCATACTCTATTCTTTCAAACCTTTCAACTTTCACGCAATACATGAGCGTGAGCCATGGACATAGCACTATGGGTGGAATAGAGGTGGTTGTGGAGAAGACAAAAAAGGAGGGAGATAGCCTCACATCAACTAGTCGTATCAACGAGCTATGGAGATGCCCATCAATAGATATCAATGTGAGTGAGTAGGGATTGTCATGCAACGGATGCACTGGAGCTAAGTATGAATGAAAGCTCAACAAAAGAAACTAGTGGGTGTGCATCCAACTTGCTTGCTCACGAAGACCTAGGGCATTTGAGGAAGCCCATCGTTGGAATATACAAGCCAAGTTCTATAACAAAAATTCCCACTAGTATATAAAGTGACTAAACATGAGACTCTCTACAATGAAGAACATGGTGCTACTTTGAAGCACAAGTGTGGAAAAAGATAGTAGCAATTGTCCCTTTTTTCTTTTCTTTTTCTTTTTTTCTTTTTCTTTTTCTTTTTTGGGCCTTTCTTTTTTCTTTGGCCTTTTTTTCTTCTTTTTTTGCGGAGGGGCTTTATAGATTTAGCCTTTCCTCCCATGGGACAATGCTCTAATATTGATGATAATCACACTTTCATTACAACTCGATATTACAACTCGATACTACAACAAAGTATGACTCTATATGAATGCCTCCGGTGGTGTACTGATAACCCTCAACCGTAAGGGATCGAGATAGTCTTCGCGGGTAAGAATAACCCAATTTATTGATTCGACACACGGGGAGCCAAAGAGTATTTATAAGCTTTAACAGTTGAGTTGTCAATTCAACCGCACCTGAAATATACTTACTTGCAACAAAAGATAAGTTGTAACAGTGATATGATAGTGATGATAGTAATAGTAAAAGTAAACAGCAAAAGTAAATAGCAGTAGTAAATGGCAAAAGTAGCAACTAGTGATAAGCAAGGTTTAAAATACTGTAGGCTAGGGAGATGGATGGTTGGGCGCTGCATGGATGAGATAGATTCTAACTTGGGGCACGGCACACGGAAAAGTAATGATCATCTAGGCAAATATCAAACATTAGGCATGTATCCCATAGGTAGTTGTACGTGCTTGCAATAAGAACTTGCACAACATCTTTTGTCCTACCATCCCGCTACGAACGGGGCCAAAAGGAACTAATGGATATTAAGGTGCTCCTGTCAAAGAGCACCGGAACAAAGCAATGAACTCAATGGATACATGTAATCCTCAAACTACGGACCATCCCCTTTGGTGTCCCAAGCTGTCACTTTTGGGATCGCCGGTTCCGAACCGTAACAGGTGCATACAACTCATAGATAGGATCATGAACACAAATATATTCATACAAACACATATGGTTCAGATCTGAAATCATGGCACTCGGGCCCTAAGTGTCAAGCATTAAGAATAACAAGTTGTAGCAAAGATGATAAACACCATAGTAGATGATAGGCAACATGCCCCCAACAATCTGACGAACTATTACATGATCTAACTCATCCAATCCCTACCATCCCCTTCGCCTACAGCAGGGGAATTACTCACACATGAAGGGGGAAGTCATGGAGGGATGATGGAGTGGTGATGATGATGACGATGGCGACGATCTCCCCTCTCCGGAGGCCAAATCAGCCTCCAGATTAGCCCTCCCGAAGAAGAACAGAGGGTGGCGGCGGCTCCACGACGAAAAACTGCGAAAGAACTTCCTATCTGGGGTTTCTGCGTCGGGAGTAAAAATACGGGCTAAAGTAGGGCACCAGGGGGTGTGGGCCCCACCCAGGTGCCCCCCCGGCGCGGCCCAGGTGGGGCGCGCCCACAGGGCGCCAGGGCACCCCCTGGCCCCCCTCTGGCCCCACTTCTGGTATTTGGTTCCTTCGGGTGCGTGGATTTTCTCTGATTTTTCGTGGATTTTTCTGAGATACTTAAAAATCCGTTTTCCTACACACAAATAAACCATACAGGCAGCTCTGCTGAAAACAGCGTCAGTCCGGGTTAGTTTAGTCCAAATCATGCAAGAATGAGGCCAAAACAATATCAAAAGTGTTTGGAAAAGTAGATACGTTTGAGACGTATCAACTCCCCCAAGCTTAGCATATTGCTTGTCCTCAAGCAATTCAGTTCAACGAACTGGACGCGACAAAGAAAACTTTGACAAACTCTTTTGCTTCATTAGATGTATATAAGCATGCACTACGAAAAGAGTTTAGCAAGTATTGAATCCGTACTTATGAGGACAATGCAAGGAGCAATCCTTCTTTCAAGTGGCCAGTCACAAATACTTAAAAGTAAATAATATATCACTGAAAATCAAGACAAGATTACATTGCACATAGCTTGAGCATATTAGGGTGGTATCTCACTAGCCTCCATGAGTGAAGCAAAACATAAATGCAGAGACTCCTCCAGAGTTTTAAAGGAGACTAGAACTAAGAATTTCAGAATAAATCATATCACAAGTATGCAGAAGACAATGTAATACTTTGGGAAAATGCACATTACACTCAGAATGACAATTATGCTCTCCTAGTCAGTGCTTTGTAGAAAGAAGGTGAGACTCTCGAACCGTGGCTTTTATTGGCAAAGTTGAAAACCCGTGATTGGAAACAAAAACTAAACATGTACCAGAGCTCTTGGTTTTAAAAACAGAAGTAAATATGTTTTCGTGAGGTGCATATTTCGTCAACAAATGCTAGCAGATAACTCAATCACTTTTTAAGCTAGACAAGTCTCGAGGAACGGCTCCCGCATGAGGATGATCACATCCTCTTAATCTCCTTTGTTTATCACTGCCAAAGTTTTCTGATTTCTCATGAACAAAGCGTGAAGGAGGGTTTGTTTGTTATATTATCTTTTTGAGCTGGGCGCACTCAATGCCAGTTCCTTTTCATATTAGGGGTTTGCACATTATACATGCAATCCAGGGGTGAAACTTGTCCAACTTAACAAGATTATGAATTAACTACTACTTCCTCATGAGCTAAAACATAGGCACAAAAAGGGAAATGCTTTTGATTAATTTCGAGATGGTACACGAAAGTCTTCGTTAGGAATGGCAGGTAAATACCATGTATAGGAAGGTATAGTGGACTCATATGGCATAACAGGTTTAAAGGGTTTGGATGCACAAGCAGTCAGTCCGCTTAGTACAGGTGGAGGTTTAGCAAAAGACTGGGAAGCGACCAACTAGAGAGCAATAACGGTCATAATCATGCAGAGCGACAAAGCAACATTGAATCGGGCATGAAAGTGATATAACTATTCTAAAACTCAAAGATCATCAAGGCAAAGTAGACTTTTTAGTCTTAAACATGTGTAAGCATGTGCCAAGTCAATCCAAAAATTCTCTAAAGGGAAATACCACCTTAGTATACCAGACTATGAACAGTGCAATGCATGTAGATCATTTCAATAACACATTATACACTCTAGTTATTCAGGACTAACCACAAGGAAAGCATGAACCACTGGAAGAGCATTGTAAACATAGCACTATGTCGCTACAAGCTGGTCTCTAGGTCATAAGTACAGGCATATGTACAAAAGTAGAAACAATAAGAGTTCATACCGGTCTTCCTTGTTGCTTCCTTTCAGTCGATCTTCGTCATCACTGCTTGTCACTTGCACGATCGAACGTAGGAAATATAATCAAATGCCATCACGGACTCGAGCTGATCTCTGAAAACAAAGCAAACTAAAGAGAGAAAGGAAATCTTTTTGGTTTTTTTTCAAAGGTTGAATAAAAAGCAAAAGAAAGAGAAAAATCTTTTTGTTGTTTCTGCAAATAGAAAAATAAAGAAGAACGGGCAAAAACTTCGAAAAGATCAAAGCGAATAAAACGGATAATACAATGGAAAAGTGAGAAGGGCACGTACTCCCCCAAGCTTAGGCTTTTGGCCTAAGTTGGTAGCAGCTACTGCCCCCAGGAGCCTCCTGCTCCAGGGGTATGGTGGTGAGACCAAGGGTCGTAGAAGGATGATGGCGCGTACACCGAACTCCTCGGAGTCTCCCACGAGGAAGGTTCCGAACGCCAAACAGAGGAAGACCGTTCACCAAACTCGGTGGCGGTCTCTTCCTGAAAATGTGGTATCTCACCGTGCCTCTCCTCGTCGGGCACAACCCCCTCCATGGGGTTATGAAACTGATGCTGGACCATGAACTCATCGAACTGGACAACATCAAAGGACCATCCGTTCCTGAGGTGAGGAAACAAGATGCTGGAGATCTTCGACCGATGAATATCCCTCGTACCCATGCTGCAGAGAGAGTTGATGACGGTTTTCAGCTCGGAGGGCTGAGTGGCCATTCTGGCCGTCCTCCCAACGTTCGGCACACCTATTACTTCACAAAAATTTCCCAAAGTCATGGTGATAACATCATTATAAATTTTAAACTCAATAGCACCTGAATCAGGATTATATCTAAAACTGTTAATGAAACCGGAGGTGAGTTTTTGATACTGAGTAACACGGCTTGTGACGAGCCGTGTCAAACCTGCATTAGCACAAAGATTATAAAACTCATCCTTGATTCCCGCAGCTTCCATGAATTCATCACATGGAAATGTCATTGCACGTGCTCAACTTGTGTCTTCCAACAACTCTAGGGGCACATGATCTTCATTATAGCTCACCCTAGCAGTCGATGGTGAAGCTGCGGCTCTAGTGACTCGATTGGAGTGTGCGGGTCTCCTCTTCTCAAGCCATCCTTTTGCCCTTCCTAACAAACTCATTTCTGAATTTTTTTTACAATTTACAAAAACGAGGATTAAAACAAAATGAGCTAAGGCAAACTACTCAACTCACTTGCCCAAGGCATAAACTTGCATCAAAACTTGGAAAATAACTTTCTACACATGCATGCAAGCTCATCTCTACAGCACCAAGAACTACTAAATACTCACAAATGAGGCCACCAATCAAAAATCTAATTGGAGGGGTGGAGGAGTCACATACCAGGGAGTATTTGCTCAAAATTTCAGCTCAAATGAGGGGCTGTAGAGAGAGATCGAAGAAATCGCCTCCAAGAACAGCAAGAACACAAGAACAAGACCAGAACTCGGGTTTCTGCAGAAAGAGAGAGAGAAAGGAAGAAGAAGTACCTGGAGGGGGGTCCCGTGGGCCCCAGGCGCCCTGTGGGCGCGGCCAGGGGCTGGGCCGTGCCAGCTGGCCGCCTGGGCCACTGGTGGCCCCCCTGGCTAGCCCCAGGACTTTCCGGGTCTCTCCCGACGTGGAAATTTTAATTTTAATTTTTCTGGAATTTTTCTGAAAACTTCACTGTTGAGATTTTTTCGAAATTCAAAAAGCTGCGAAACTCTCTGAAAACTTGAAGCTGTTAGTAGTATTGTGAAGTTTCAAAAACATAGATACTTGGTACAGCAAGTAGGACAAAACTAAAAACAAATGAAAACATAACAAGCTCAACTTTTTATCCATATAAAACATGTTCACTAGTAAGGTTGATCAAGTCTTACCAACAAACAAGTGATATATAGAGCAAAAAGTCTCACCTCATACGAAGTAATCACTGAACCTTTACCTTGATGGACATTGTCCCTACCATGATAGTTTTGTATTTGTGAGGCACATGTAGTGGACAATCCCATTCTCCAATTTTCACGGTCTCGATATTCTCTATAGAGTTGAGGGCATGCCTCCTGTCGGTCTTCTTCGGAAAATATACCGTGTGTTCTTTATCATTCACATGGAAGGTAACCTTCCCTTTGTTGCAATCAATAATAGCACCTGCGGTGTTAAGGAAGGTCTACCAAGAATAATGGACATGCTCCCATCCTCGGGCATGTCAAGCACAACAAAATCAGTAAGAATTAAACAATTAGCAACTTCTACGGGAACATCCTCCCAAATACCTATCGGAACAGCGGTTGACTTGTCAGCCATCTGAAGGGAGATATCTGTAGGAATTAGTTTCTCTAAACAAAGCCTCTCGTAAAGAAAGAGAGGCATAACACTCACTCCTGCTCCAAGATCACATAAAGCAGTTTTGACATAATTATTCTTTATGGAGCAAGGAATGGTGGGTATACCTGGATCACCGAGCTTCTCAGGAATCTTGCCACTGAAAGAGTAGTTAGCAAGCATAGTAGATATTGCATCATTAGGAACTTTTCTTTTGTTAGTGACAATATCTTTCATATATTTTGAATAAGGAAGTAACTTAATAGCATCAGTCAAAGGGATTTGAAGAAAAAGAGGTTTAATCCATTCACAAAACTTATTATAATGCTCTTCTTCTTTAGATTTGATGGACTTACCTGGAAAGGGCATGGGTTTCTGTACCCATGGTTCTCTCTCCTTCCCATGTTTTCTTGCGATGAAGTCTTCTTTAGTGTACCTCTTACGTTTGTCAGGTGCTTCTTCTTCTCGTACTTCAGGCGGATCATTCTTCTCATTATTATTGCCTTCAGGTTCAGCACCGTCTTCAGTCTCAGCATCGGAAATAGATACACTATTGGGATCAATAGCTGGCTCTTCATCTGCAATAGGATCATTAGAATTGTCAGTCTCTTTATGTTTCTTCTTCTTGTTTGGAGAGACAACAATTTCTTCTGCCTGCATTTGAGAATCTTGCTCGATTCTCTTCGGATGTCCCTCTGGATAGAGAGGATCTTGAGTACTAGTTCCCCCTCGGGTCTTAATCCCAAAAGCCTGCAAATTATCTTGTTTGGCATTGTTAGCAAGCAAATCTCTTTGCACATTAGAAATTTGATCAAGCTGAGTTTGAACCATATGAAAATGCTTCACAAGACATTGAACATCATTAACTGTTCTATCTAAAACATCAAGCAGTCTTTTGATAGCAAGGGAATTATCATGCAACTGACTTTCTATCCTCTCATTAAAATGATTCTGTTTCATAATAAAATTATCAAACTCATCTAAACATTGATCAGGAGGCTTACCATGAGGGATGTCACTTGCGTTGAAATCTAAAAGAGAGTGTACCTCTACCATAGGAGGGTGAGTGGTAGGCTCACACAGCTTCTCAATAGGGGGTAGATTCCTCACGTCTTTAGCTTTAATACCTTTCTCTTTAATAGACTTCTTCGCTTCTCGCATATCCTCGGGGCTTAGAACAAACATGCCCCACTTCTTTGTTGGTGGAGGTGGTTCAGGGACGGACCAATCTTCATGGTTTTTGGCAATCCTGCCCATTAAATCTTCCGCATCGTCCGGTGTTCTTTTCCTGAAAACACAACCAGCACAACTGTCCAAATAGGACCTGGATTCATCAGTTAGACCAGCATAGAATATATCGATCAATTCATTCTTAGGGATTTCATGTCCTGGTCTAGCCCGAATCAGACCGCAGTACCTCCCCCAAGCTTTAGGGAGGGACTCATCCTGCAACTGTTTAAAGTTATAAATTCTTTGTAAAGCAGCATGTTGCATGTGAGCAGGAAAGTACTTATCAACAAAAGAGTGAGCTAAGTCCTGAGGACTCTTAATGGAACCGCATGGGAGTGAATCATACCATGCTTTAGTACCCTCCTTCAACGAGAAAGGAAGAAGCTTGGTCACATAAAAGTAGCGTATCTTTTCATCTGTGGTAAACAGGCTACCTAGCTCACCAAGTTTAGTTAGGTGTGCAATAGCATCATCATTTTCTCTGCCATAAAAGGGGTCAGCTTCAACCATAGGTATAAGTGAAAGATCAACAGAGAAATCAAAATCAGGATCATCAATGCATATAGGAGATGTGGCAAATTCAGGATTAGGAACGGTTTTGTTCTTCAAAGAGTGTTTTTCAAATAGCTTCTTAATAGTTTCAGGGTCAGAGCCGGCAAACTCTGTCAGTTCCCTGCATAATTCTTCATCTAGTATATAGTAATCATCATCAAGGAGACTCTCCTTGAGTTTACTCAAGTCAGGATAATCATAAGTTTCACCAATAGGGTAGCGACTAACAGGGAGTTCAATTCCAGACTTTTTAGCAGCAGCAGCAAGTTGTTTCTCAAGAGCATAACCAAGCGAACTAATATCATCAAAAGTAGTAGAAGCATCATCAAGAGTATCAGACATAATATCAGATTCAGTAGGAGCATCATGTGGTGGTGGTGAGGCAAACTGACTCATAACAGAAGGTGAATCAAGCGTAGCACTAGTGCTCAGAGCAGTACCTCTTCTTGTAGTGGATAGTAAGATCGGAACCTTGGGGTCTCCTTTCTTACCCATAGTGAATAAAGTGCAGCAGGTAGGATACCTCAAGTAGACTTGTAAATATTGCTATGGTCCCCGGCAACGGCGCCAGAAAACGGTACTTGATAACCCTCAACCGTAAGGGATCGAGATAGTCTTCGCGGGTAAGAATAACCCAATTTATTGATTCGACACACGGGGAGCCAAAGAGTATTTATAAGCTTTAACAGTTGAGTTGTCAATTCAACCGCACCTGAAATATACTTACTTGCAACAAAAGATAAGTGGTAACAGTGATATGATAGTGATGATAGTAATAGTAAAAGTAAACAGCAAAAGTAAATAGCAGTAGTAAATGGCAAAAGTAGCAACTAGTGATAAGCAAGGTTTAAAATACTGTAGGCTAGGGAGATGGATGGTTGGGCGCTGCATGGATGAGATAGATTCTAACTTGGGGCACGGCACACGGAAAAGTAATGATCATCTAGGCAAATATCAAACATTAGGCATGTATCCCATAGGTAGTTGTACGTGCTTGCAATAAGAACTTGCACAACATCTTTTGTCCTACCATCCCGCTACGAACGGGGCCAAAAGGAACTAATGGATATTAAGGTGCTCCTGTCAAAGAGCACCGGAACAAAGCAATGAACTCAATGGATACATGTAATCCTCAAACTACGGACCATCCCCTTTGGTGTCCCAAGCTGTCACTTTTGGGATCGCCGGTTCCGAACCGTAACAGGTGCATACAACTCATAGATAGGATCATGAACACAAATATATTCATACAAACACATATGGTTCAGATCTGAAATCATGGCACTCGGGCCCTAAGTGTCAAGCATTAAGGATAACAAGTTGTAGCAAAGATGATAAACACCATAGTAGATGATAGGCAACATGCCCCCAACAATCTGACGAACTATTACATGATCTAACTCATCCAATCCCTACCATCCCCTTCGCCTACAGCAGGGGAATTACTCACACATGAAGGGGGAAGTCATGGAGGGATGATGGAGTGGTGATGATGATGACGATGGCGACGATCTCCCCTCTCCGGAGGCCAAATCAGCCTCCAGATTAGCCCTCCCGAAGAAGAACAGAGGGTGGCGGCGGCTCCGCGACGAAAAACTGCGAAAGAACTTCCGATCTGGGGTTTCTGCATCGGGAGTAAAAATACGGGCTAAAGTAGGGCACCAGGGGGTGTGGGCCCCACCCAGGCGCCCCCCCGGCGCGGCCCAGGGGGGGGGCGCCCACAGGGCGCCTGGGCACCCCCTGGCCCCCCTCTGGCCCCACTTCTGATATTTGGTTCCTTCGGGTGCGTGGATTTTCTCTGATTTTTCGTGGATTTTTCTGAGATACTTAAAAATCCGTTTTCCTGCACACAAATAAACCATACAGGCAGCTCTGCTGAAAACAGCGTCAGTCCGGGTTAGTTTAGTCCAAATCATGCAAGAATGAGGCCAAAACAATATCAAAAGTGTTTGGAAAAGTAGATACGTTTGAGACGTATCATGTACCGGTATATGCAATGAAACAAGAGTGACATGTATGAAAATTTATGCATGGTGGCTTTGCCACAAATACGATGTCAACTACATGATCATGCAATGGCAATATGACAATATGAAGCGTGTCATATGAACGGAACGGTGAAAAGTTGCATGGCAATATATCTCAGAATGGCTATGGAAATGCCATGATAGGTTGGTATGGTGGCTGTTTTGAGGAATAATATGGTGCCTGTTTTGTGGAAGGATATATAGTGGGTTCATGGTACCGGCAAAAGTTGCGCGGTACAAGAGAGGCTAGCAATGGTGGAAGGGTGAGAGTGCGTATATTCCATGGACTCAACATTATTCATAAGAACTCATATACTTATTGCAAAAATCTACGAGTCATCAAAACAAAGCAATCAACGCATGCTCCTAGGGGGGAGGTTGGTAGGAGTTAACCATCGCGTGCCCCAGACCTCCACACAAAGGTTGACACTTTACAAATACCTCATGCTCTAACTTCGTCACATAGCGGTTCACCATACGTGCATGCTACGGGAATCACTAACCTTAACACAAGTATTTATCAATTTCATAATAACTCCACTAGCATGACTCTAATATCACAATCCTCATACCTCAAAACAATTATCAAGCATCCAACATCTCATCATATTCAATGCACTTAGTGTGAATTTTTTTACTACATTGACATTGGATGTCTATCGTGTGAAGACTAGTTTCTTTAGACTAAACACATTACCATGATGTTTTAATAGACTCTCAAATAGATATAAGTGGAGCATGAGAGTTCAACGATTTCTACAAAATATAACCACCACCGTGCTCTAAAAGATATAAGTGAAGCACTAGAGCAAAAACTATTCAACTCAAAAGATATAAGTGAAGCACATAGAGTGTTCTAACAATTCCTAGGCCATATTTAACTCTCTCAAATAAGTGTGTCCAGCAAGGATGATTGTGGCAAACTAACAAGCAAAGACTCAAATTATACAAGATGCTCCAAGCAAAACACATATCATGTGGTGAATAAAAATATAGCTCCAAGTATAGTTACCAATGGATGAAGACGAAAGATGGGATGCCTTCCCTGGGCATCCCCAAGCTTAGGCTTTTGATTGTCCTTGAATTTCATGGGGTGCCATGGGCATCCCCAAGCTTAGGCCTTTGCTACTCTTTGTTCCATAGTCCATCAAAGCAATACTCAAAACTTGAAAACTTCACAACACAAAACTTAGACAAAATTTCTCGTGAGCTCCGTTAGTATAAGAAAGCAAACCGCTACTCAAAGGTACTGCAATGAATTCATTCTTTGTTTATATTGGTGTTAAACCTACTATATTCCAACTTCTCTATGGTTCATACTTGCCAATACTACTCATAGAAGCATTGAAATAAGCAAACAACACACGAAAAACAGAATCTATCAAAAACATAACAGATTGTAGTAATCTGTAGGTTTCACATACTTCTGTAACTCCAAAAAATTCAAACTAAATTGGTAAACGTGAGGAATTTGTCTATTAATAATCTTCAAAAAGAATCAACTAAATAGCATGCTTCAGTAAAAGCCTACGACCACTTTAGCCAGCGCTAACGATTCTGTTTTTCACAGCAAGATCACATAAACTTCACACAAGTCTTCCCAAAGGTTCTACTTGGCACAAACACTAAAAAAACATGAAACCACATCTAAACAGAGGCTAGATGCAATATTTATTCCCTAACAGCAACAAAATCAAAACAAAATATAAAATTGGGTTGCCTCCCAACAAGCACTATCATTTTACGCCCCTAGCTAGGCACGATACAAGATAAATCTAGGTATTGCCATCTTTGGAAGGCAATCCATAAGTGGCTCTCATGATAGATTCATATGATAATTTGATTTTGTGTTCCATGCCTTTCCTTAAGGAAATTGGAATCTAATATTTCCTTCCTTCATATCAATAATTGCACCAATCGTTCTAAGGAAAGGTCTACCAAGAATAATAGGACATGAAGGATTGCAATCTATATCCAGAACAATGAAATCTACGGGCACATAATTCCTATTGGCAACAATAAGAACATCATTAATCCTTCACATAGGTTTATTAATAGTGGAATCCCCAAGATGCAAATTTAAAGAACAATCATCAAGTTCATGGAACCCTAGCAAATCACACAAAGTTTTTGGGATAGTGGAGACACTTGCACCCAAATCACACAAAGCATAGCATTCATGATCTTTTATTTTTATTTTAATAGTAGGTTCCCACTCATCATAAAGCTTTCTAGGGATAGAAACTTCTAACTCAAGTTTTTCTTCATAAGATTGCATCAAAGCATCAACTATGTGTTTGGTGAAAGCTTTATTTTGACTATAAGCATGCTGAGAGTTTAGCACAGATAGCAACAAGGAAATACAATCAATCAAAGAGCAATTGTCATAATTGAATCCCTTGAAATCCAAAGTAGTGGGTTCATCACTATGCAAAGTTTTAATCTCTTCACTCCCACTTTTAACAATTTTAGCATCAAGATCTAAAAACTCTGAATCATTGGGACACCTTAAAGCATAATCATCTCCAATCCTATCTTTATCAAGATTTATGCTAGAAAACAAGGACCTAATAGGAGACACATCAATAACTTTCAGATCTTCATCTTTATTTTCATGATAACTAGAAGAACATGCTTTAATACAATCCTCTCTTTTAGCACGCATCCTAGCGGTTCTTTCTTTGCATTCATCAATGGAAATTCTCATGGCTTTGAGAGACTCATTGATATCATGCTTAGGTGGGATAGATCTAAGTTTGAAAGAATCAACATCAAGAGTAATTCTATCCACACTTCTAGCCAATTCATCAATCTTAAGCAATTTCTCTTCAAGCATAGCATTGAAATTCTTTTGCGAGATCATAAAATCCTTAACACTAGTTTCAATTTCAGAAGGCATCTTTCCATAAGAGTTGTTGTATGAATTACCATAATTATTAGAGGAATTACTAGGAAAAGGCATAGGATTAAAATTACCTCTATAAGCATTGTTACCAAAATTATTCCTACCAACAAAATTCACATCCAAAGATTCATTGCTATTTTCAATCAAAGTGGACAAAGGCATATCATTAGGAACAGAAGAGGCACTCTCAGCAGCAAATAATTTCATAAGTTCATCCATCTTTCCACTCAAAACACTAATTTCTTCAATAGAATGCAATTTTTTACTAGTAGATCTTTCGGTGTGCCATTGAGAACAATTAACCATAATATTATCTAGGAGTTTGGTAGCTTCTCCTAAGGTAGTTTCCATGAAACTGCCTCCCGCGGCCGAGTCTAAAAGATTTCTAGAAGCAAAATTAAAGCCAGCAAAAAAATTCTGAATAATCATCCGTAGATTCAAACCATGTATAGGGCAATTACGTATCATCAATTTCATTCTCTCCCAAGCTTGTGCAACATGCTCATGATCTAGTTGCTTAAAATTCATAATATCATTTCTAAGAGAGATGATCTTAGCAGGAGGGAAATACTTAGAGATAAAAGCATCTTTGCACTTATTCCACGAATCAATACTATTTCTAGGAAAATAGGAGAACCAAGTTTTAGCACGATCTCTAAGTGAAAACGGAAATAACTTCAATTTAACAATATCGTTATCTGTATCCCTTTTCTTTTGCATATCACACAAATCAACAAAGTTGTTTAGATGGGTAGCGGCATCTTCACTAGGAAGGCTGGAGAATTGATCTTTCATGACAAGATTCAACAAAGCAGCATTGATCTCACAAGATTCAGCATCGGTAATAGGAGCAATCGGAGTGCTAATAAAATCATTGTAGTTGGTATTGGAGAAGTCACACAATTTGGTATTGTTCTGAGCCATAGTGATAAGCAAGCAATCCAACACACACAAGCAAACAAGAAGCAAGCGAACGATAAACACACGACGGAAAAAGGGCAAATAAAACGGTAAGGGTGAACTGGGGGAGAGGAAAACGAGAGGCAAAAATGTAATGCGAAGGATAAGGGTTTGTGATAGGTACTTGGTATATAACTTTTGCGTAAGCCTCCCCGGCAACGGCGCCAGAAATTCTTCTTGCTACTTCTCAAGCTTGCATTGTATTCCCTCGAAGAGGAAAGGGAGATGCAGCACAGTAGCGTAAGTATTTCCCTCAGTTTTTGAGAACCAATGTATCAATCCAGTAGGAGACCATGCGCGAGTCCCTCGCACCTGCACAAACAAATAAGAACTTCGCAGCCAACGCGATAAGGGGTTGTCAATCCATTTACGGTCACTTACGAAAGTGAGATCTTATAGAGATGATAGTTTATATTTTTGATATTTTTGGTTTATAAGAACAGAAAGTAAAAGCGGTAAAAGTAAAGTAGATGTAGATTGATATGTTGAGAATAGACCCGGGGGCCATAGTGTTCTCTAGTGGCTTCTCTCATGATAGCGATATTCTACGGCGGATAAACAAATTATTGTCAAGCAATTGATAGAAAAGCGAATAATTATGGGACTATCTAGGCATGATCATTGTATATAGGCATCACGTCCGAGACAAGTAGACCGAAAGGATTCTGCATCTACTACTATTACTCCACACATTGACCGCTATCCAACATGCATCTAGTGTATTGAGTTCATATGAACAGAATAACGCCTTAAGCAAGATGACATTATGTAGAAGGATAAAGTCAAGCAATTACTAAACAGTAAGACTCAGCTAGCTAGAAGCCCCCACAGCGTTTTGACGCTCTCAGCCATCGGATAGCTCAAACGTACGATCTAGATCAGCTTTTGGTCATCCCGACGTCGCTCAGGTGCTCCAGGCACGGTTTAGCGAGCTGCTGCTCCACAGAACGAGCTCGGGTTTTTGTCCTTAATCGGGCCGTCGAAAGCCCATTCGCATAATAGGCCAGGTCGGTGCTAACCCTCCAGACCGCTCCTCTCTGTTCGTTCGTCCGAGATGCGCCACCACCGTCCTCCCTGACTCCATCCCATCGACCAGCTTCTGCAGCGCATCTGCCGCCGTGAGTCCGCGTCAGTGCCTTCCACTCGCCCATCCCATCGAACTTCTGTGTGCGACGGCCTCTATCCGTTCTCTTCGTTCCCTCTCCCATAGCCACCGCCGCCGAGGTCTCGCCACATCGCAACTCAATCGGCGTAGGTGAGAACCATGGAGTTCGTAGCAGTCACCGGGTACAGTCCAGGAGGAAATCCTTTATGGGGCGCAACATATCCTCGCTCAGAACTACCCATCCGGTGGCCGCGACCTACCAGGATAATCGTATGGTGATATGTTCATGTGTCTTTCCTTCGTGGGTTCCTGGAAAAAGCTCTCTGTACCGCTGAATAATTTGCAATACTACTGCATTCAGTTCCTTCCCCTTTGCCTGTTGAATGGATCCTACAATTTCCTTATCTGGTCAGTGAAGTCTTTGTGGTTAGATGCACCTCAATTGTTATGGCATGTTATGTGATTCTTTACGTTCTGTTCTGAATAGAGAGGATGCTTGTGATTTGTGAATATCCTCTGGGACCAACTGGGGTTATTCAGATGTTACTTGTTCCCAGTTATACTGCCTGCTATGTAGATCAAGGTGTAGGTTTTAGTGATTTTTACTCTGTTGTGCCCACATCTCACAATGTGTTGTGCAAGCTGCAGAAACACTAGGAAATGTACATACTCAAACATACTGCGGTATTTAGAACATTCAGTCATGAATGATGAATCAAAATCTTTTTTAGGACATAAATGGATCAAATCATTTTTAGGACATGGATGTATCAGATCTTAATCCAATATTGTGTCAAACTATCCTAAGAATGGTAATTAATGTTCGTCTATTTTTTTTTCTAGTGCAGATGATTTACACAGCACAAAAACATCCATCTATGTCAGGAAGTTGTACCAGCAAACAAAAATTTCACTACATTATGCTTTGCTAATTATCACCAAAGCATCATGTCCCGCTCTACTTTCTAAAAGTTTAATGTGTGACACATACTTGCAGACTTTGTTAGTAGAAGGTGGAAGAATGCTTTGGTAGGACTTGGATGTAGATTTTATTTTTGCGGGTAACTTGGATGTAGATGTTGAGGTGATAGTTCCATACTAGAGGTTCAAGCAAGTGTGAGATATGCCAGCAAATGTTGTTCCTATTTTTGGCTGTTGATAGAGTGAAGTTATTACTTACTTTATATGCAAGTTTTTGTAAATATTCCTCACCGGAGACACACACAGTATATGCTCTTCATTTGAGATCTTACCTTGAAGTATTTGCTTGATGTATATGTAAGTATGTGTATCTATTTTCAAGATGTACTTAGAAAATGTATTTGTCTAAAGTATATGCAAGTATGTGTATCTATTTTGTTGACTGCATTTTTTATACTCTATACCACAGTTAAATATCTTTTCTGGAAATATGGTGGACAGTATGCTGAAACTTTTTGGAAATTGAATTTCTATTTTGGGAAATGATTTTGTTTTACAGTTTGCAGTCAGCCTATTGGGTCTGGATCGTTGATTCAACTTATAGAAGGGCCAGCATGCACCAAAGAGTAGTATGGGGATGCTCTGCGAAGCAAGCAAGCAAGTGATCCAGGTGAAGGTGTCATGTCAATGTTCGCATCTTCTCTTATCTTCTAATTAATGTTAGATGAAGAAATATAATCTGGGAAACAACTATTAGATGGAGCCGTTATGGTTTTCAATAAATATGACCCACCAGCTATACCAAGGTACTCCAATTTGAACCATTCAAAATATAGTTAATGTTTTCACCCGCAAAAAAATGTAGTTAATATTTTAACTAGCCGAATTTTCTCAGATTTTTAACATTAGTTTCTACAACATCCACGGGCGCGGCAACGCGCGCCTTCATGTTCTAGTATGATATAAACCCCATCTTTTTATCCTCGAGGGCAACAATACAATACGTGCCTTGCTGCCCCTACTGCCACTGGGAAAGGACACCGCAAGATTGAACCCAAAGCCAAGCACTTCTCCCATTGCAAGAACTATAGATCTAGTAGGCCAAACCAAACCAATAATTCGAAGAGACTTGCAAGGATATTATGAGCACACATAAAAAGTTCAGAGAAGAACCAAATATTTCTCATAGATAATCTTGATCATAAACTCACAATTCATCGGATCTCGACAAACACACCGCCAAAAGAGATTACATCGAATAGATCTCCTCGAAGACCGAGGAGAACTTTGTATTGAGATCCAAAGAGAGAGAAGAAGCCATCTAGATACTAGCTATGGACCCGAAGGTCTGAGGTAAACTAATCACAACTCATGGTGAGGGCGATGATGATGGTGTAGAAGCACTCCGTGATGGATCCCCCCTCCGGCGGAGCTCCGAAGCAGGCTCCAAGATGGGATCTCACGGGAACAGAAGGTTACGGCGGTGGAATTAGGGTTTTCTCTCTATTGTCGACGGTTTCGGGGTACATAGACTTATATAGGAGGAAGGAGGACACCGAGGGGTGCTCGAGGGGCCCATGAGGCAGGGGCGCGCCCTGGGAAGGGGGGCGCACCCCCCACCCTCGTGGACACCCCGAGGCTCCCCTGGCGTGGTTCTCAAGTCCCCCGTGCGTGATTTTCCCCAAAAATATCTCTCGCGAAGGTTTCATTCCGTCTGGACTCTGTTTGATATTCCTTTTCTGCAAAACCCTCAAACAGGGAAAAAACTGCAATCTGGACTAGGACTTTGGGTTAGTAGGTTAGTCCCAAAAATGATATAAAAGTGTAAGATAAAGCCCATTAAACATCCAAGACTTCATAAATAATAGCATGGAACAATCAAAAATTATAGATACGTTGGAGACGTATCAAGCGCCATCACGGCACATGAGTACACCGACCGGGAGGAGTGCCGGCGGGATAGGCGCAACATGGCACGCTGATCCAAATTCGCGGACTCGGACGTCCTGCCGCCACACATCGTGGGGGGCCCGGACCTGGCGTACAACTGGACCCTGGACCGCTCCGTGAAAATGTCGAAGATGGCCAACCACCATCGCCGCCACCTCGACTAGGAGATGGCAAGGTACGACAAGGAATGGTCCCTCGCCGAGATCGCCGCCGCCAACGCCGATGAGGCCCACGACCATTGTCCTCTCCCCAACCCATGTCCTCGGTGGCCACGGCCGCACTGCGCATGACACACGAGGAGGCGGAGGATCATTCGCGAGCATCAGGCGGCCGCTGGGAAGCCCTGTAGGGACACCGCCACCTTTTGCCGCCACAAGCCCGACGACTCCGACTCCGACGCCGGGTCGGGCCACGATGATGGAGGAGGACCTGCCGGCCAGCCCGGCATGGCCTACGAGGTCATTGTGAATTATATATAGTTTAGGGTTTTATTTTTAGGTTTTTAGTTCACCAGACGAAATATCGCCCGGTTTTGTATGCAAATTATCCTAGTTTCAATGAAATCTGTCGTGTTTATATCAAAATTCATCCGATTTGATTGAATTTTGTCCGGTTGGATTGAATTATTGTGAAAATATATGTGGGTACAGTTAGATGACTACATCTCGTATCCGTGTCCGCGAATTGGTCCTTATCTGTGAACGGATATGGGAGAATTTTTCGGGTTGCCGTCGAAGATGCTTTTAAGGTTCACCTGCGTAGACCTTTCCTCGCATCCTCAAACATGCTTTATTTGCAAGGACTTACGTAGACCCTTACGTTCGCATGATCACGTGTCTGATGAGTATATAGTACATGCACATGTGTAATAGCGCACACCTCCAAATGGAAATCCAAGAAATGTTTTAGCATGTCATTCGATAATATTGAAACCAGATGCATATCTACAATGATTGAACTCGGGTCGCACGCCGTTCGGCCACCGTTGTCTGTGCGCTGGAGTTCCATGCGGCTCTAGGCGACGGCTCACATTGGCGCCATGCTGGTCGCCGACGCCATGCTGGTCGCCGACGCCGCCGACGGATTCCGGATCTCGGTTCTCTTGCCTAGGTTCTACTGATGCAGAGGAGGTGGTGCATGTGGTTGAAGACACCTCCATCAACGCCTCTACTCTGCAATCTTCGGCTGTTCGCCGGAGGAAGACGGACGAGGAACTGGCAGCTGAGTTCTGGGAGGACATTGGCTACCCTACGCCGACGTCTAGGGTACGGGAGAAATCGTCGTCTCGACGGACAAGTGAGGTTTTTCGTGTTTGCAGGTCTGACAAGAATGGAGAACCATCACTGGACTCGGCGGAGATCGTGGTGGACTCTACGTCGGATGCTATCGTGGATGTGCCAGGATCGAAGGAGTCACCGATGATACTTGCCGCGGCCGCCCGTGGCTTCTCCGGGGTGCCCGTCCGGTCAAGACCGCTGATGAAGCCTTGGATCGGCCTGATCCCGCCTCCTCGGGCATCGCCGCCAAGAACCCTCAGCGATCTCTTGCTGCAGGTGTGTCTCGGAGATGGGGAGGCCTCGCCGGAATTCTGTTCGCCGGCGCTTTCTTTGGGTCAGGCAGGGCGGAGCGCCAAGGCAGTCACAGTTTGAAATCTGGATCCGTTATCTACGACCGTTTTAGGTCAGACATGTGATCAGACGAATCCTGGACGTCGGCTCCGGATGGTAAATCTTAGCCGTTGGCTTGGACACTTGTGGAACCGGGTAGAGTAGGCTCCGGAGGGTAAATCTTAGCCGTTGGCTTGGACACTTGTCGTCTGCTCCCCAGCAATGACGCGCGACGACCCATTCGCGCCGCCGGGCACCTCCACAGGCCACCAGTCAAATCTGACTTCAAGCTCCTCTCAGCCAATTGCTTCTTCGTCGGGAGGCGCTCCTGGCTTCGCTCCGGCGGTTTACCAGCCGGTGCAGGTTGCGCAATCCTATGCGCCACCGGGAACTTTCGTGTCGCTGCAGCAATCGCCGGTGCATCAGTCCACAATGTATCAGGCGCCGTTCCAGCAGCAGTTTTTTGGTACTTCGGGTCATTTCGTGCCGCAGCCGCCGTATCTTCTTCAACCAATGACTAGCTTCGCACAGCAACATCAGCAGCCGGCAGATTTTCAACCTATGATGAACGCTTATGTGCAGCATCCTGGTACTCCCGGCGAGGTGCAGATGGCTCCCATATTCAATGCCAGGCCGCCACACAACTCTGCTCCCACTGGAGGCCCTGCTGCTGCACGACCTCGCAAGCCGAAGGGAAGCAAGGGTGGCCGTCAGAAGACGCACCAGGGAGCAGCCCTGCCATCTACCACTCCCCCACCTGCAGTCCCTATGATGTCGCCACCAGTGCAGGTGCCTGCCTTGGCCCCTTCGTCTATGATGGTAGCGGGTCACGGCCAGTACACACATATGCAGCTGGGACCAATGCAATAGCAGCCTACACCTACGTTTCAACCTTCAGGGGCAACCAAGGGTGCAACAATTCCTAAGAAGGTGTGGTGCTCTAAGTGCCAGTCTGCAGGGCACACAAATGATGACTACGAGACACAACAGTTTTGTTTCATTTGCAACAAGACTAATCACCCGATGACTTTGCGGCGCTACCCTGCTCTCAAGATGCCGAAGCCGGTGGCGATGCTGTGTGGTTATGGAACCGAAAGTATGGCCTTCTTTCATATGCCCCACAATGTCTGCAGGGAGGATCTTGCACCACAGGATTCACTGACGGCGTTGGTATCTATTTCTGGTGGCTCTATAACTCCTAGTATCGTGGAGGCAGAGGTTGCTAAGATTGCTCAGTACCAACTGCAGTGGACGTGGGAGGCCATACCGCACGGCCAGGACGCTTTTCTCATGTCCTTCCCAAGTGAGGAAGTTCTACACAGGGTCATGCTACCTCTTGAGCTTGCGTTGTATTCCCTCGAAGAGGAAAGGGAGATGCATCATAGTAGCGTAAGTATTTCCCTCAGTTTTTGAGAACCAAGGTATCAATCCAGTAGGAGACCACGCGCGAGTCCCTCGCACCTGCACAAACAAATAAGAACTTCGCAGCCAACGCGATAAGGGGTTGTCAATCCCTTTACGAGAGTGAGATCTGATAGAGATCTGATAGAGATGATAGTTTATATTTTTGGTATTTTTGGTTTAATAAAACAGCAAATAAAAGTGGTAAAAGTAAAGTATATGTAGATTGATAAGTTGAGAATAGACCCAGGGGCCATAGTTTTCTCTAGTGGCTTCTCTCATGATAGCGATATTCTACGGCGGGTAAACAAATTACTGTCGAGCAATTGATAGAAAAGCGAATAATTATGAGACTATCTAGGCATGATCATTGTATATAGGCATCACGTCCGAGACAAGTAGACCGAAACGATTCTGCATCTACTACTATTACTCCACAGATCGACCACTATCCAGCATGCATCTAGTGTATTGAGTTCATAAGAACAGAGTAACGCCTTAAGCAAGATGACATGATGTAGAGGGATAAAGTCAAGCAATATGATATAAACCCCATCTTTTTATCCTCGATGGCAACAATATAATACATGCCTTGCTGCCCCTACTGTCACTGGGAAATGACACCGCAAGATTGAACCCAAAGCCAAGCACTTCTCCCATTGCAAGAACTATAGATCTAGTAGGCCAAACCAAACCAATAATTCGAAGAGACTTGCAAGGATATTATGAGCACACATAAAAAGATCGGAGAAGAACCAAAGATCTTTCATAGA
The DNA here is from genome assembly GCA_902687465.1 of Secale cereale. Lineage (NCBI taxonomy): Eukaryota > Viridiplantae > Streptophyta > Magnoliopsida > Poales > Poaceae > Secale > Secale cereale. Next base: position 11,822,604 of record LR738714.1, on the reverse strand, counting down.
TAACCTTGATCATAAACTCACAATTCATCGGATCTCAACAAACACACCGCAAATAGACATTACATCGAATAGATCTCCTCGAAGACCGAGGAGAACTTTGTATTGAGATCCAGAGAGAGAGAAGAAGCCATCTAGATACTAGCTATGGACCCGAAGGTCTGTGGTAAACTACTCACAACTCATGGTGAGGACGATGATGATGATGATGATGATGAAGGCCTCCGTGATGGATCCCCCTCCGGTGGAGCTCCGGAACAGGCTCCAAGATGGGATCTCCACGGGAACAGAAGTTACGGCGGTGGAATTAGGGTTTTCTCTCTGCGTATGAAGTTTCTGGGGTACGTGGACTTATATAGGAAGAAGGAGGGCACCGGGGGGCATACGAGGAGGCCTCGAGGCAGGGGGGCGCGCCTTGGGAAGGGGGGCGCGCCCCCCACCCTCGAGGGCGGCTCCTCGATCCTCTGACGTGGTTCTCAAGCTCATGGGCTTTATTTTCTCCAAAAATATCTTTCGCGAAGGTCTCATTCCGTTTGGACTCCATTTGATATTCTTTTTCTGCAAAAACCTGAAATAGGCAAAAAAAACAGCAATCTAGACTGGGCCTTTGGGTAAGTAGGTTAGTCCCAAAAATGATACAATAGCATGGAACAATAAAAAATTATAGATACGTTGGAGACGTATCAGGTCACTGGGTTTGTAGTTTTCATCAAGTCTCACAATGTCACTACCGAGTTTAAGCCTTGGAAGCCAGAGGAGATACCACACCGTTTCGAGCTGATACCTATTTGGGTCCATGTGCATGGGGTGCCTCACGCTCTCCGACACTTCTTGGGTCTTTCGGTGGTTGGCTCGGTGATTGGCACTACTCTTGACGTCAATCTTCTCTGTTTACGTCGGAGAGGAATTGTTCATATCCAGGTAACGGTGCTGAACCTTGATGCTTTCAAAAGCAGCACAATTGACTCTCTCTCTACCGATGTGGTGGTTCAAAGAAAAGGTTATGAGTTCCGGTACAGTCTGGAAAAATCAGACTTCCAGGTTGATAGTGATTTTGTGCCTCGAGTCTGGGAGCACGGCGATGATCCAGGGGGCGACAAGGGGCATGACAGGGAGGATACAGTGAAGAACAACAATCCAAGCAAGAGGTCCAAACCCACTTCATCTCCCAACAACTCTTCGGCCCTTCCTACCACGGGCGGAGTGGTGCCCATGCAGATGACCATTGCCGTCACACCGCCGAACCCTCATCGAGGTCTTCCTGCCACGGCTGCTTCTTTGTCATTAAAGGGTTCTTCTTCGACGGCGCCGGCTTCTTCGTCTAAGGTTGCCCCTCCGACCACGTCGGCTCCCCTTTCTTTGGCGCCGCCGACTCCGACTCACCGGTCGGCACCGCCTCTCGACGAGGGGAGCCACGCGTGCCCTATACCTGAGGGGGTGGCACCTGTGGGGGTGATTGCGAGCGCTACATCGCCGCCACCGTCGCCTGCACCTACCTCTCCGAGTCATTGGGGAGTGATCTTCTCCAAGACCGTTCGAGCTGGCCAGGAGTCGGCCATGGCGCAGCTGCGAGCGCTGTCATCTACTCCTCAGTTACCGGGATGGCGTCGACATCCGGACTTGAGGAGGTTGAGGAGCAGCCCATACGATCTTCTTCTTCATCGCCGCAGCGGTCTACTCCGCCTCTCGGGGTCGCTGGGATGTCTTCTTCATCGCCGCACCAGACTACTCCGCCTCTCGGGGGCGCCGGGATGGGCTCGGCGGCCGATGTTTATCCTTCACCGCTGAGGCGCAGCGGGCGTCATTACGCCGGGACTGACGGTTCAGCAGTCACCGATGAGGACTCTATGCTGAAGGCCATGCGTAGGACGGTTGTCCGCAACCTCGACTTCGAAGGTACCCCTTCTCGCAAATCTTTTATGTCTTTTGATAAATCCAAAATTTCTTCAAATATCACTAGACTTGGAGGGTCACTAGGACGTAATGAGAAAGAGGTAGATTTTTTGGTTAAGGCTCTTAAACAAGTGGAGTTCGACCGGCTTACGGTTGCTCCTAAATTGTTGAGTTTTGCTGACCCTCTCGTGTCAGATGAGGAGGATGAGGATGATGATGCCAATCACGAAGGCAAGCTTCTCTCTCATTTGGTTAAAGACACGACTGAAGTAGACCTTGACGATACTGTACGCGACACTGCGCTTTGTGAGCTTCTCGCGTCGGTGCGTAAGAACAATTCTAACTCGGCAAAGAAAAGAGGGCGCTCTTCTAAGAAGGCGAAGGTCTCTAAACAAAAAATTTGTTCAGGATGAGAGGCATGTTTTGGAATAGCAGAGGTCTTGGTGACTTGTCTAAACACAAACACATTGCCGATTGTGTAAAAGATCATGCGTTGGACTTTGTAGCTATCACTGAGTCGGGCAAACATGATTTTCCAACACGTACTCTCGACCACTTTTCAAGTGGTTTGGATTATGAATGGCACGTATTGCCGCCGACCGGGAGGTCCGGTGGAATATTGCTAGGTATTAACTCTACTTACTTGCAAGTATTGTCCACGTCAAAGGGGGATTATCATATCAAATTCCACCTTCGAAACAAGTCCGACAACTTCCTTTGGAGTCTGGTGGCTGTATATGGCGCCGCTCAAGAGGAGTTTAAGTCTGCATTTCTAAAAGAACTTGTTAATAACCGTTGAGACAATCCCCACCCCATGTTAATTGGGGTGATTTTAATATCCTTCGATATCAGCAGGAAAAAAACAATGACCGGTTTGATACTAGGTGGCCTTTCCTCTTTAATGTTGTTATTGACAGCCTGGATCTGAGAGAGATCACGATGTCTGGTCGTCAGTATACCTGGGCCAATAACTGACCAGTGCCAACATTTGAAAAACTTGACCGAGTGCTAGTTACCACCGACTGGGAATATAAATATCCCCTAGCATCGGTCCGAGCTTTAGAACGTATTGAGTCCTTATCGGATCATGCTCCTTTGCTAACTGATTTTGGACAACCAATCCCAAGTTCTAACAGTCACTAGTTTAAATTTGAACTAGGATGGCTCACAAGAGAGGGATTTCATGACCTTGTTAAGAAAGTGTGGGCGCGTCAACCTCATGGTAACACACCCATTCAACGATGAAACAATCGAATTCGCGCCTTGCGCCGATTCCTTCGTGGATGGGCCAAGAATACTGCTGGCATTTACAAAAAAAAACTGCGACTATCTACCTTAAACGATTCCCTTGATAACATAGCGGAGGTCAGGCCTCTGTCTACTGTTGAGATTGAGCAAAAAAGCAATCTAAATGAGCAGATTGCCCGCCTATTACGTGAGGGAGAGATTAAATGGTACCAACATTGCAAGGCGGATTTGCTTTTCCAAGGTGATGATAATACGAAATACTTTCAAATGCTTGCCAATGGCAGACATAGAAAGAAAGGGATATTCGCCCTTGACCAGGAGGAAGGCCGAATTGAGGGGGACGCACCACTTAGAACTTTCATTAGTAAGTATTACAAGGAGCTTTTTGGACCTTCATCTCAAACAAATTTTCAGTTGGATGAATCTGTTACTCATGACATCCCTCAAGTTACGGAAGCGGAAAATGAATTCCTAACCTCCCCGTTTTCTGAGGAGAAAATTCGAACCGCGGTGTTTCAAATGGAACACAACAAAGCTCCGGGTCCGAATGGCTTTCCCGCAGAGTTCTATCAATGTTTTTGGGATGTGTGTAAGGTAGACTTGGTTCCGTTGTTTAACCAACTGCATACCGAAGACCTTGATATTTCTCATTTAAACTTTGGGGTAATTATCCTATTGCCCAAGATTAAGGTGTCTAATCGTATTCAACAATATCGACCGATTTGCCATATGAATGTAAGTTGTAAAATCTTTACGAAGGTCGCAACTAATCGGTTGAACGGGGTGACTGACCATGTCGTAAAGCCCACTCAAACATCATTTATGCAAGGCCGCAACATATTAGATGGAGTGGTCGTCCTGCACGAAACTGTACATGAGCTTCACCGGAAAAAGTTGAATGGTTTCATTCTTAAAATAGATTTTGAAAAAAGCCTATGATAAAGTTAAGTAGCCCTTTCTGCTGCAAACTTTGCGCATGAAGGGGTTTTCACCAAAATGGTGTCGTTGGGTAGAGAGCTTTTTTTCTGGAGGCAGTGTAGCCATAAAAGTTAATGGTGACGTTGGCAACTATTTTCAGACAAGGAAGGGGCTTCGCCAAGGGGACCCCGCCTCTCCTATTTTGTTTAACATTGTGGCCGACATGCTAGCTACCCTTATTGAGCGGGCTAAGCTGGACGGTCAAATCAGTGGTGTCATTCCGCACTTGGTAGAAGATGGTCTATCTATTCTACAATATGCGGATGACACTATGCTTTTCTTGGATCGCGATCTAGACAAGGCAGAAATCTCAAGTTGCGCTTATGTGCTTTTGAGGAACTTTCTGGTCTCAAAATCAATTTTCATAAGAGCGAACTCTTTTGCTTTGGCGATGCTGCAGAATCAGCACCTGAGCATGCTAAGATTTTTGGATGTCAGCTCAGGCAGTTTCCGATTCGATATTTGGCTATTCCCATACACTATTGGCGTTTAACTATCGCTGAGTGGAAGCATGTGGAAGAGAGACTTGAGAAACGTCTAGCTAGTTGGAAGGCCAAACTCTTGTCTTACCGGCGACGTTTGATCTTGATCAATTCTGTCCTAAGCAACATGGCTCTATATATGTTGTCATTCTTCCACCTACCGAAAGGGGTTCTCCGGCGACTAGACTACTTTAGATCCAGATTTTTTTGGCAGTGCGATAATGAATCCAAGAAATATCGACTGACTAGGTGGACCGTATTATGCAGACGTAAAAGTCAAGGTGGGCTGGGAATTCAAGACTTTGAGATAAAAAATATTTCCCTTCTCAGCAAGTGGGTTTACAAACTACTCCCTGAGAATGGGGTATGGCAGGAAATCATTCGCAACAAGTATGTGGGATCCAATGCCATTTCTCAAGTTCATTGGAAACCCGGGGATTCACATTTTTGGAGTGGTGTGATGAAGGCCAAGGAATTCCTTTTCCAATTTGGGACCTTCTCGGTTAGGGACGGTTCTCAGGTTCGATTCTGGAAAGACACCTGGCTAGGGAACAACTCACTAATGGTGCAATATCCGAGCTTGTACAGGATTGTCAGACATAAATTTGTCACGATCAAATAAGTTTTAGGACAACAAAACCCTGATATTTCTTTCCGTAGGGACCTTCTTGGCCCTCGCCTGGCAGCATGGAATGAATTACTCACTCTGAGGACATTCAACTGTCATGTGACGTCTCTCGATGGAACTTGCATCAGAATGTCAAATTTTCTGTCAAATCCATGTATTATGCAATGGTTCATTGTGATGTTGCAGTTAATAACAAGAAATTGTGGAAGCTCAAAATTCCTCTAAGAGTGAAGGTTTTCCTCTGGTTTCTACATAAAGGAGTCATCCTAACTAGAGATGATCTGGCACGATGAAACTGACATGGTTCTAAGACATGTGTCTTTTTCCAACATGACGAGACTATTAGACACTTGTTCTTTGAGTGCAAATTCGCTCGGACAGTTTGGGCCATAGTTCAAGTAGCTTCTAATTTATACCCACCACGTAGTGCACGTAATATGTTCGGCAACTGTTTGCGGGGTATTGATAAATAATTTTCTGCACATATTCTCGTGGGAGCGGCGACCTTATGCTGGGCACTGTGGCTTACCAGGAATGATGTGATCTTTAATAACAAATGTGTCTCATCTCCTATGCAGGTTATTCATGTTTGTACACGATGGCTCCGTAGTTGCTCTATCCTGCTGAGGCTGGAGGATAGGGACCTTTTTGTGATGGTGTCTACACGGCTGGAGCGTTCGGCCAGGGAGGTTTTCTACCCCCATGGATGGCGGTGTGATCTACGGATAGGATCTGCCGCACCTTAGCCTCGACATGATTTATTTGTTTCGCTTTGTACCGAATTATTTTTATTCTTAGGGCAGTCTCAACTTTTTGAGTGTGTGCATCTAGCTATGCAGAGGTCGGGCTTTCTTTCGATGTGATTGTATCACCTCGATATATCTATTCAATGAAATGTCCTTTATCGAAAAAAAAATAGTCTAGGAGTTGGCCGGCTTGTGTTTGTGGCGAACCTTCATTCCGCTACAGGCCATGTCCGGTACACATTTGCTTTCCTTCATGTAATTAATGCAAGAATTAGGGATTTGTCGAACATGCTTTATGGCTTAAAAAAAATTATGTCGCATCACACCTACTCTCTCTGTAAATTAATATAAAAGAGTTTAGATCACTAAAATAGTTATCTAAACGATTTTATATTAGTTTATGGAGGGAGTACCTACCTACCTACCTAGTGCCCTCGTGTCCGTCCTTGAATTCGTACAACAAAAAAGCGGCTGCTCAAACCGAGCGTTGTTGGTCCGGTCAAACCTCTAGTGGAGCACAAGTCCTGTGTTTCAAAAAGAAAAGGACCAAATAAGTCCTGAATGTTCGGAATTTAGGCATGCTAATCCAAACTCTTTTCATGATAACTTTAATTAAGGCGATGATGAGAAAACATTACAATTTTCTGACAAAAAATCGAAATGAAATAAAGTTGCCATGTGTTAACGACTAAAGTTGCCACCTCGCAGCAACTAAAGTTGCCATCAAAAAACATTCGGAATCACATGTTTAAAATCCGAACTTTTGGGATTTATCTATTCCGAAAGAAAACGGTTGGAGGGAGCCCGTAGCTGACCAGTTGCCTCAAGAGTTGTGCCCTATACGTCTATACATGCAACTACTCTCTTCATTTCTAAATATTGTATAAGTCTTTGAAGAAATTTTACTATAGACCACATACAGAGCAAAATGAGTGAATCTACACTCTAAAATGTATCAATATACAATCGTGCGTGGTTCGTAGTAAAATCTCTACAAAAATTTATATTTAGAAACGGAGGGAGTAGCTAGCTAGCGAGCTGGTAGAGCTTTTGGTCCGGCCGATTCGCTTCAAAATAAAACTCGTGAGGTCAGACAGTACCGTGTGCTTGATTTTGCATCCAAATGGTTGTGGTTTTGACTTTTGAGTATGCTATGATGTGTTCATCTCTTTCCTTTTCAGCTTACAATCAACATGCATCCACCAAAGTTGTAGGACTTGGCATCCACCAACATTTCCATGCATGCTGTTCGACGCCCTACGAGTCACGGTGTTGTGCAGTAACTTATTTTTTGTCTAGTGAAAAAATTATCATCTTTGGTTCAGACTTTTTCTTTCTGTCTAGGAAGTTCCTTGGACTTGGTCACACTACCGTGGGCTGAGGCCTTGAACTTTGTCGTTTCTTATGCTTGGTTTCTATAAATGAAATCGGAAGGAAAGCTCCTTTGCTCAAACAAAAAAGTTCCACAGACTTCAGACTTTAGAACAAGTAAACTTTAAACTACTCAAAAGTAACATTAAGAGTTCTATTGACTCTTTCAAAGTGTAATCCAGTCTTTTTTTATTTTAGGGGGGAAGAGTAATCCAGTCATATGGAAGATTTCCCGCTTGCAAGCAGATGAAAAGTATAAATAAATAAAATGAAGATGCATTCTAGATGTAGCACAAACTCCTGATATTGATCATGAACACTAGAGGAAAGTTTAGGGCGATTTGTTGCCAGGATTTGTCATAGTGACGCTACTGCTATCTTGTGTTTTCTACGTTTAAAATGAAGGCACGTGAACCAATTTGTGGTTCGATGGTTAGAGGTACAATGGTATCCTCAAGTCATCGAGATTCAAGTCTCGATGTTCGCATTACTCCATAATTTATTGTAGGGCTTCCGGCGCTGCACTTTCGATGGAAGAAGACACTCCCGTCGACGACGAAGCGTCTACGGTGACTTTGTAAATCTCAAGATGATATGTTGGGTCAGTCTCTCAAGGTGGTAATAGGGGTAGGGTGTGCATGTGTGCGTTCATAGGATGACTTTATACGCGTATGTATGAGCGCTTGCGTCTGTTCTGTGTAAAAAAAAGACACGGAGCGACATATTTGATCTTAGTACTATTCCGGTCAAACGTGCATGCAATGCAAAGTCTCCTACACACCGGAAAAAAAAAACGCAAAGTCTCCTAGGTGCTTTTTACCGTCTGAACAAGGTCAGGAGGATATAGATACCTCTCTTAGCAAACGGCGTCTGGCCTATATACGTAGACGCAATTAACTAGGGATCATTGAAAGTCTCCTTGTAATAAAGAAAAAGTAAATTCCAAACCAAAAAATGATCAACGCCTTTCCTTGACAGCATCTACAGCAGGGCGTCTTAAAAAAAATCAACTCATCCGAACGTCTTAAACTGGCCTCAAACATCCGTGCTGATCGGCATCCACATATCTAGTCCGAATACGGAGCGGATATGAGGCGGCCCAGACGCGCCGGGGCGCGTCCGCCTGTCCACCCGACCTACCTCTGGCCTACCCGGCCCCCACAAAATCCTCTTCCGGTCGAACCCTAGCCTCACTTCACTCCGCTTCGCTCCCCTTTTCTTCAACCCGTCAACTCCTGAGCACCGGCGACCATGTCCAGCACCGGCAGCCACTCCGACGACTTCGACGATGACGACTGGGACGCCTTCCTCCGTGATGGTGCCAGGGACAAGGAAAAGTTGGCCCTCCGCATCGCGCTCGAGCGCTCCTGGGTGGACAAGGGCGGCAACTCCGGTTCCAGTGCGACGCCACATGTCGTCCTTGGCCACAGCGCCGACGGCGGAGCTGGACCTTCCCGCCCCACACACGGATCTACACAGGCAGCTCAACTGTCGTCACCCGTTCGCCGGCCTCCTCCACTTCCGGGCGTTGCTCCGCATGGGGCGGAGGTGGGTTCTCGGCATCGTGGATGCGTGCTCCGGGATTGGATGCGTGCGCCGCTTGTCGCAAGAGGAAGAGGGCAAGGGAGATGGTCGTCTCGTCGAACACGGCACCGCAGTCCTCCTCCTC
>LR738714.1:11803413-11813536 GCA_902687465.1 Secale cereale | reverse complement strand
CCCCCCCCCCCCCCCCCCACCGCGTGATGTCGGCGGTACCAGACAAGGATGAGCGGCTCCTCGAGTGGGTGTACCGCCAGTCATTTACACGGCGGAGACATACGTCCGACGGCTCCAGAGGATCAATGCCAAGGCGCTCCGCCTCGGCATTGAGCAGTCGGAGCGGGAGGTGGCGGAGGCAGTGAGGTTGGCGAAGCTCAAGCAAAAGTAGGACCGCATCGTCCGTCGCTTGAAGGGCTACATTGTCATGTCGTCTTCCTCCGACGACGACGGTGATGACAATGGTGGCTCCAACGACGACCCACTTCCTGCCGCGGACGCCTACAACAACATCGACGACCGAAAGGTCAAAGGGCCGGCAAGGAAGTGGTGAAGCTTGACCCTCGCCGAGTTTATATGATCTAGCTCCTACTATCTAGTTAGTATTTGCCGGACGTTTGAACTCTGTGAATTATACTTGTTTAGTCAATTTTGTTTGATGATGTTATGTGAATTTTGCCTGTTTGCTATCGATTTATATGTCCGTTTTCTCAGGGACGGAGCTAGAAAATAGAGATAGGGGGAGGAACTAGAAGCCTAAAAATCATGCGATAGATACATACTGTACTACATATTAGAAGATGTAGAGCCTAATTGTGGAGTTTGCGCACCGTGGGGGGACTGGGGAGATCAGCATAGGTGTTCTTTCGAGGAAATAGAGTACGCACGGAACAGGTGGAAGAATCCCATGCCTAACCTACATGGGCTTTTGGTTGCTTTTTTTGAGAGAGAATGGGCTTTTGGTTGCTGATCGGCCTGTTGAATGAGGTGATCCCTGGCTCGGTTTGTGGAGCAGCGGCCCGACTGTGTCTGCTGAATGGATCGCGACGCAGTGAAAATGACCTACATCGCTTGGTTGGACGCTGAATCGATCTGGTTCGCTACTATGGTTGATCCAATGGTTGACGGCGTCAAAACGCTGTGGAGGCTCGGAGGTAGCTGCATTTTACTGTTTAGTAATTGGAAGATGTAGGGTCCATTTCAATTGGGCTGTGTCACCCAGCCAGCCAACCCATGCCAAAATTTTGGTGGAGAAAAAGACATCCAAGATTCCAATGCCTCGTAAAAAATTTGGTTGTGTAAACGGGATGAGGTAATGAAGCTGAGGTGAGCCAAATTATTGGATCTCTATCAAACAGAACTATCACTTTGGTCAACTTTGGTCAACACCAAAAGTTTTGTCAGGCACTTAGGGAAGCTGATCAATACAGGCCCCTGGATAGTTAATTCAAAATCTGATTTGTGAAAGACTATCAAAGATCGAAATTTAGTAGCTACTAGTAGTTGTTAATGTCTCTATCTATCACTCCGTAATTTGATCGCTATGATTTATGAGACACTTCTATTATTACGCGAACAAATCTAATGCTAACTTAATCTTAATTTGGTCGGTCATCCATGCGGCCGGCCGGCCAGAATGCGCGGCCGATCAACACAAGGCGCTTGCATATTCCCTTTCCTTCTCGATAGAGAAATTTGATAGACGATCTAGATGGCGGGTGGCAGCAGGCTCGAACAACATGTTGGAAACGAAGCTGTCAGAAGAGACCGAGATCTAAAAATTGTTCGTACGGGGTATTACTTCCCAGTAGCTTGGTTTGCTTCCACTGTGGGCTACTTCCGTTTATACTTTTTCTGGAATTTGGGCCTTGTGCATGCAATTAGCAAGCCACAAGCAGTTGTAGCGAGAAAAATTAGAAGACAAAACTGATCCGCCCTCGTCCCCCCTTGAATCCGCCGCCCCGGTTTTCTATCGATTTTGGTCGGTTGATGATCCACATAGTACGTTGCATAATTTTATACTAGCAAATATGCCCGTGCGTTACAACGGGAGATAAACAATCACATTATGCAGGTGTGGTAGATATAAAAAAAAGTCCATCAAATGCAAGTATGAGATAAGGACTTCTAAAATCTCATTTCACAAACTATATCTGAGTGATATCATGATGAGATAATGGACTTTTAAAAATTAATTTCAAAAACTAAAAATATGATGATCTCATTACGACTTGATTTCCTAAGGCATCACAATGAAATATATTTTTTGCTGAGCAAATTGGATTGATGTACCCTGCCTAAGCTAGACTGATGAATGATGTGTCTCGCCTTGACCTAGCATAGCAATGTGTACAGTGAACTGTGGTACCAAAATAAGGACGAAAAATAGACATTTAGCCATTTTTATACGGCTTACAAAAACTAACCCATAGCAAATTGTGTCAATTTTGTTAGTCTCGATGTTGTACAAAACGTGGAAATCTTTATTTTATCAGATGTGGGAGACTAAATAAAATCATAAAACGACCTCTACAGATCTCTTAATAAAACCTCTACATAAGTAATGATTCATTTTGTTCATTATTTACGGATTTATTCTAATTTTGTGAACATTTCTTAAATTTCATGTACATTTTTTTCAAAATCCCGAATATGTTTTGAATATTGTATCATTTTTCAGAAATCATGAACATTTTGTATTTCATAAACATTTATTTGAAATCATTATTGTTTTTAGAATATGTGAACAATTTTTTGAAATTATGAACATTTCTTTTGAATTGTTTTGAATTGACAAGCAGTTTATGATTTCTCAATAATTTTAGAATAACTCTCTTCTTTTCCCAATTTGGCTCTTTTATAAATCCTGAATTGATTTAGAGAAGAAAAAACTAAAACAGAAATGAAAAAGCGAAAAAGCAAAAAAAAAAAAAAGGCTGTTCCACGAGCAGGCCCATTACCACGTGCTGGTATCCCCAGCCCACCAGGGTTCAAATCTTGGTGCTCGCATTTATTCCTGGATTTATTTCAGGATTTCCGGTGATGCGCATTCAGTGGGAGGAGACGTTCCCGTCGACGACGAGGCACCTACGGTGACTTTGTAAATCTCAAGATGATATGCCGCTCAGTCTTTCGGAGGTGCTCATAGAGATAGGGTGTGCGTGTGTGCGTTCATAGGAGTAAATGTATGCGCGTGTATATGAGCGCTTGTGTCTGTACTGATGTTCAAAAAAAAAGAAGGAGGCGCGCGTAAGAGGGATAAAGGGAAGGAAAATGAGCAGAGCAAGGGACCGATCCCTGATCTCCCATGTGGAGGGCTGCAGCACTTGCCATCACGTTAAATACACGCCTTGTGTTGTAGCAGGGTATCAATGTTTAAGAAACATATTATGCGGTGATTTGTAACAAAACCGTATCCGTTTTCTTTACTTACCGGTGGCATGAGGGTAATTGTTAGCAATTTTGTGGGCAATTACAATGACGGACGACCAGAAGCACTCCATGCTTTATTACTCCCTCCGTCCGGAAATACTTGTCATCAAAATGAATAAAAGAGGATGTATCTAGATGTATTTTACTTCTAGATACATTCTTTTTTGTTTATTTTGATGACAAGTATTTTCGGACGGAGGGAGTAGTAGGTAAAGATAAAGATGAATATGGAGTGTCAGATATAAGATATGCCATTGTGAACATGTCGATTTGGAAATTACATGCAGACCATCGTGTGCATCCGCGGACGTACAGAATGCCGGATTTGGCAAGTCCGATGCTCTGACATCGAACATACTCCCTCCGTCCGAAAATACTTGTCGAAGGAATGGATGTATCTAGACGTATTTTAGTTCTGGATACATCTATTTTCATCCATTTTTCCGACAAGTATTTCCGGACGGAGGGAGTATTTGCAAAGACCCACGTCCGCCCTTTGGCATGAGTGCGCATCTGACAAGTAGCGCACGGACGTGAGTAAACAGCCAACGACTTGCTACCTTGTGTTTGTAGCGGATTGGCATTCCTCTACAGGACGTGCATGCCCAACCTATTGCACCAACGGCGGCGGCCACCTGCATCCATCCGTGCGTGCTGCGCGACGGCCAACCACCGGCTGCGAGTCTCGTGCACGTTCTCCGGACCGAAGCACTACATGTTGAGAGTTGAGAGTTGTTGGAGAAAGAGGTAGATGCTGAGTGATTTATTATTGATGAAAAAAAAAGTAAGCTGCAGATGTGCACAAGAAATCTACATGTATATGTTAGCTTGATTAAATCTTCATACTAATTCTATAGTGCTTGTGCAGGATGGTTATGAGTTGAGAAATATATTTTTGTATTATAGATACCATCCAAATGAAGCTATAGGCAATAGCCCTGACCGGAAATATCTTAAGTGCATCATGTAGATCTTAATTGTAACATATAATTACATGTATCATTGTTCTCTACGTATACATAATCAAATGAGTCAATTACACCACAGGTGTCTAAACTTGGCATAAAAAGTCAGTTTAGTGCTGCAACTTGTGGCATACGTTGATCTGGTTACAAAACTTGGCTTGATCGTTCATATACGGTCAGAATCACGTTTGATACGAATAAAGGGCTGATTGGGATCGCCAGCGTGGCGACGGGCCCATTGTCAGTGGCTGCAAGGCGCACGCAGAGGCGTGTCGCCTGGGTGTTTGCAGAAACCCCCCTGAAAGCTTGATTTTTGTCACGAAAAGCCCCGCGACCACAGATAACCCCACGATCTGAATTCTGCCTGTCCAAAATCACTCACCCGCGATCCCCAATTCCATAGCAGAGTGGCGGCTCTTCCCTTGGTTCAGTAGAGCGGCTGCACGCCGGCGGCGGCGGTGCCATAGTGGCGGCGACTCCACAGCGGCACAGCGCGGCGGCGCACAGCGGCCCAGCGGCGAGACAACGGCGACATTGCGGCCAGTGCGGCGGCGCACAGCGCGGCGGCGCACAGCGGCCCAGCGGCGAGACAACGGCGACATTGCGGCCAGTGCGGCGGCGCACAGCGGCCCAGCGGCGACACAGCGACGACGGCGGCGCCAGCGACACGGCGGCGACGGCGGCGCCACAACGGCGCCGCGGCACAGCGGCGGCGGCGGTTAGCTCACGCATTTCTTCTTCCAGTACCCCTCTCTCACACCTCTGACAGTTCTTCTCTCACACATCTCGCACCTCTCCCCCCTGTTTCTAGATGGGAGGGACCGGCATAATCAGGATGGTGGATGGAGGAGGAAGACGAACCCTGGGCCAAGATTACCTCGGTCGTGTACTGGGGCAAGCATCAGGTAAATCCCACTCCACTACTCTTACATCACTGGTTGTTGTTTTGTCATGACCAAATTAATGTCCGTATGTACTTAATAGTCTACAATGTGTGCCTCTACAGGATGCTAGGACATGTGGTTATTTCAATTGGATTGACAAGCCATGGGAGGGGAGGGAAAGGACTATCATTGCTGAACTTGCTAACAAGAATGAGGTGCTGGAGAAGAATATAATGCGAAAAGATGGTTATATTGAAGCTGAGAAGGAGAAGCGCAGACTGGAGAAGAAGTTGATTGGAAGGATGCACAAAGATCAGTTACAATCTAGCTAGAGATAGTATGATTATGATTGATGTGTTCATGTACTTTGAGTTAGTTGCAATCATGTTTGCTATGGCCGAGAAGAAGTGATGTTGTCATTCCAGTGTAGTAGGTCATTTGGTAGTGTTGAAAATTTGTATCGACTCTTTGCTGAATTTCAAAGTATTTTGTGGCTTGTGCTTTAGAATTCCATATTACCTTTTGATGAATCAGTATTTGTGCTTTAGAATCATCCAACCAAAATAGAGGAAAACAATTTGTGTATGCAATTTTTATCAGTATGAATTCAGAGAAAAGTATAAGTTCTGCAGATTTGTATATGCAGTTTTGACATCATAATATCAGAAAGTGCAGTTTTTGTTAGTATACACAGTAAAGGAAAAACAGCAGTTTTTGACAGGACAATTTGAAACTTCATAGCAGCAGAGCATCATTACTACTGAATTTTTGTCTTAAAGAGAGCAGCGAAACACTTGTTCAGATCCTCACATTACAGCATAAACAAAAGGGAAATTAGTCTTATGGCATGTCTTATGATAAAAGTTCATATACATAAACTTGCACTTGTATCTAGTTCACTCATGAACTAACTCACTTGGCATTGTGACCTATAAGCTTTGGAAATCACCAGTCCAGTCTACTTCTGGTGCATTTTGTGTCAGTGGCTCCTCTTCTGCTTGCACATAAGAACTCTCTGAATTTGGTCCAAACATAAGGTTCCAGAACCCAGCACCTGGTCCAGTATATGCTTCCCCTGCTCCTGTTCCAGCTGCTTGGTTGCTTGACTGTTGTACATATCCTCCGTCTGCTCCGTCAGCTAATCCCCTAGCTCCCCTGCCTCCCCTGTTGTGTGCTCCTCCAGAACCTCTTCCTCCCCTGCCTATTGCTCCTACAGATCCTCTGCCTACCCTGCCAGCTGCTCCATCAGCACCAGCAGCTCTTCTCTTTCTTCCTCTTGAAGCTGCAGCTGCTTGGTTGCTCGACTGTGGTACATCTTCTGGTATATCTTCAGTGATTCCTCTTCTTCTAACCCTGCCTCTTGACATAGCAGTAGTAACCCTGGGAGGCGGTATGTCATTTCTTGCTTGTGCAACAAATGTAGATTCTGGAAGAGGTCCATGATCCATGCTCGGTTTGTATGCTCTCCTCTCCTGAGTGGACCAAAATGCACAATTAGACAAAAATTAAAAAACAAAAAAAATTAACATGGTCAACAGAAGGTTACCATTTGCTGCATGAGATAAACCATGGACCCCGGGGTTTGACTTGGATCCATGTGTGCATGTACTGTGTGTGGCATAATGTTCTAAAGAAAGCATAAACAACTTGTTAGTATATGTTGCCAAGTGTATATGAGCAGTAAATTGAGTTACATCTTACAAAAATGATTGTAGGATCGTCATACTCCTCTTCTTCATCATATGCAACATTTGTAGGTTGTGGTGCATCTCTGTTGGTCTCCTCCCACTTCTTATGCCATTTCTTGTTGTGATCTGCACTTCCACAAAGAGAGCAGTGCATGGTGACACCATGCTTTGTCAGCTTCTTCCCTCCTTCTTTCATCAACTTCTCTTCTGGATCTTTCTTTCTGTTCCTCCTTGGTCTGCCCATTACTTTAGTGTACACAGGTGGATGTACATCAATGCCATGCATCTTAGTCCAATGTTCCTGGTCCCTCACAGGTTTTACACTGAAAGCATAAGCCTTTTTGTATGTCCCTACTGAATAGCACTCATGCACCAGGCTTGCAGGATCAATTCTCTCATTTCTAGCACAAGCAATAGCATGGTGACATGGGATGCCAGATAGGTCCCATCTCTTGCAGTCACAGGTTTCCATTTCCAAGTCCACTATGTAGGAGTGGTTCATTGAAACAACCTTGAAAACTTTCTGATCAGCTCCAAAGACCATGCAGTTTGCAGCCCAATCAGTGTACTTGTCCAATTTTTTCTGAATTTTTGGGCACAATCTCATACTCCATTTCCTATCTTGTGCAACTTCCTTCTGCTTGCTATACAACCTTGTTGTTATCTTGCTATTTATGTTGTCCACCATGGAGAAAATAGGAAGTTCTCTGGATGGCAAAATCCAGCTGTCATGTCAAATGAAAAAACTTGTTAGTTCATTCCATTTAACACTTTAGTGCATTTAACAATTCACAAAAGCACAACCAAGAAATGTGTACCTATTAAATACTTCAGACATATTATTGAGCAGGATGTCACACTTTGGAAAAGGATTAAAAAAAGCTTTAATCCATGTTCTTGGTGGCCATTTCTCAACCCATTCGTATGCATGCACACTGTCTGCCTTCATCTTCTCCATTGCTTTTTTGTATGTTGGATTGTTAGTGGCTCTTGCAATAGCCCATAGATTATTCTTTAGTTGTTCCCCTTTGTGAAGCTTATGGAAATTCTGATACATATGCCTGACACAAAATCTGTGTTCAGCATCTGGCCACACCTTTCCAACTGCAGCTATAAGACCCTGGAGAACACATAAACAATGCAAGTACCCATTAAATCTAACTACACTATATTATAGCAAGCAATTAGGTAAAAAAATATAAGGTGTTGCACATACCTTTTGCTTATCACTCATTATTGTGTATGGAGAGGTGTTGCATATGTTGAGGTCATCCTTTTGGCTAGCCAAAAAGCACTCCCAGCTGCTAGTGGACTCCACTTCCACAATCCCAAATGCTAGGGGGGAAATACAATCATTGGGGTCAATGCCCACCGCTGTCAGTAAATTCCCTTTGTACCTGGTCTTAATGTGACATCCATCTACAAATATTATTGGCCTACATCCCATCAACCAGCCTCTCTTGCACGCATCCAATGACCAGTACAAAGTTGAGAAATGTTCTTTTGTCTCCTTGGTCTTTTCATCAAAGATCTCCTTTGTGCAAAGGTAGAACTTGTTGCCAGGATTTGTTTGTCTCAACTCCTCTCCATAATCCCATAGCATCTTATACTGGTCATCATCCTCACCTCTGATCTTCTTTACTGATGCTCTTCTAGCTCTTCCCAATTTGCTCCTGCTTGGAATTAGATTGTACTCTTGCTGAACCTTCTCCTCAAATTTCTGCAATGGCATCTTCTCATTGCCCCTGAACTCGTCTCTGAATTTCTTGGTTAAAAATGGAGCAGTCAGACCCTTGAGCTTCCATGTCTTAGGGCATGTGTGCTCATCAAAGTACTTCTTGATCACAAAGCTATTTTTCCTGTTGTCCATCCCTGCTTTCAAGTACCATGGGCAATCATCAATGCATACTGCTTCTACTGTAGTTGACGTGTTTCTGGTCTTTTTGATTGGAACCCTATTTCTGATGCTATAAGAGGTAATAGCATGCCTGAGCTCCTCAACTGTACCAAACACCATACCTAATCTGAATACAGGGGCATTCAAATCAGTTTTTGGATTAAAAGCCTTGAAGTTGTACTTGAGCTTGTCCCTCTCTTCTTTGGATAACATTATGGTTGGATCATCTAGAGCATCTTCAGCTAGCTCTGTTTCATAGTCACATGTGTAAACCTTCTCTCTGTGATCATCCACCTCTTTGTCAACATGTTCCTCAAATAGATCATCATCCCCATCCATAATATCATAGTCACTGTCATAGAATTCCTCATCTGTGTCTGAACTTGCTGCACCATTTTCATCTTCTTCCTCCATTTCTTCAGAAGCACATCCTGAAGATGTTGCTTTAGTAAACAATCTTCTTGCTCTCCTTTTAGTTGAGTCACTTCGCACTTCAGCTGAGCTAGCTTGTTCTTTGCCCTTGCCATCTTTTGTTGGGGTTACGACCTTTGGCAACTCGGGCAGTCCATCAACTGTAACATCATCTCTAAGAAGGCTGCTCGGTGTGTCTCCATGGTCTATGAGCAGCAACAAATTCTTGTGGACTGTACTAGCTGCTATCATTGCAAGGCTATCAGCATCACAAGTCATCTCTCTCATTCCTTCTTGAACTGTCCTACCAGGCTGACACCAGTATATAACATAATGCCCTGTTTCTCTGTCATAGCCCAACTGCTTCACAAAGTCTTCTATCCACAGTATGGACCAAGTGTCAGAGTCACAGTGATCAAACCAGTCAACTTCATAGTCAATGTAGCTTCTGTTGTTGTCAGCTCCACAGAAAAATCCTTTGTGATGAATTTCAACCGTGAACCGCCCATCAAAATCACCTACAATGCAGAGAATGCAAAAACATTCAGTAAACTATACACATCTTCAATTAATTATGCTTACAACAGCTAACATGTTCACTTCGTAGTGCCAAAAACAGCATGCATCTGCAATTCAGTGCAAAGAAAAAAGCAGGGATCTATAGTTCACACAACCAAAATAAATTCAGTTGAGAATGCACATCTTCATTTAACATTGATGTCAAATTCCATTACGATTCTGTCATGTCCAGTCACAAATAATGGATCTAACTACTGGATTTGTACTTAACACTGCTTACTGGAAAAAAACAGCAAACAAACTATTTAAAATTCCTAACTTTCCAAATATCTACTGTTGTCCAAATATTCAGTTATCAACTATCGAAAATTCAGTTAACAAGTGTCGAAAATTCAGTTAGCAAGTGTCGAAAATTCAGTTGAGTATAATTTCATCAAAAATACAAGCTGTTGTATCACATCCAATGGTTTCACTGGAGCAAACATGTTCTAATAATCTTCTACACGG